>ML119668.1:0-55505 GCA_003788565.2 Ascobolus immersus RN42 | reverse complement strand
CCTCCCCCTCCCTCCACTGCCCGCACCAACGTCGCCTCGCTCTCGCCATGACCGCCCGCCAACGCGTCCTCGACGTCTTCGACTCCTACTTCGCGCTCGTAGAGCATAGGCAGTTTAAAGGGTGGGATGTCGACATAATGCGGCGGCTCCAGAAGGGGTTGAAGGAGGTGGGGGAGGAGGGGAGGACGGTGTTCGAGTATACGGTGCAGGAGGGGGAGGGGAATATCAATGATGCGATGCATGGCGGGGCGGTGGCAAGCTTGTTTGATATGTGTATGACGACTGCGGTGGCGCCGTTGGCGGGGGGGGGGTGGTGGGAGTTTTTGGGGGGGGTGTCGAGGTCAATGTAAGTGTTCCTGGCGGGAGGAGGGGGAAGATGGGGGCTAATGAATTGGGGGGGTAGAAATGTATCATACACCAAAGCGATTCCGGTGGGGACGAAGCTACGGATAGAGTCGAGGGTTGTGGCGCTGGGGAAGCAGATGCAGATGATACGGGCGGAGATGATGGATGTGGAGGGGAAGGTGGTGTTTGCGACTTGTGAGCAGCATAAGGTGCATTTGAAACCGTTTTTGAGGGAGGGGGAGGAGTTGAGGGAGGGGAGGGTTGTGATTGTGGAGAAGGAGGAGGTGGTGAAGGAAAAGGCCAAGCTATGATATGATGGAGTCCAAGAGTGTAATGTTGTGGTGGTATTTATTGGGTATACTATTGGATATAGACCGACGGATCTACTTGGAGTTGTACATACAGAGGATATCTTACTTTTTAATATATAGACTTTCACCCACCGTCTACTCCACCCTATCATCATCGTCCTTCTTCACCTCGTCCTCCACTCCCCTCAATCCACCCTTTTCAATCACAAACCCCACCGTCCTCCCCGCCTCCACCCACGGCGCAAACACAACCCCCACCCTCCTCCTCCAGAAATCCGTCCACTCCCCATCCTCGCCCCTCACCTCCCCAACCTCTTTATACACGGCAATCCTCGCATTCAAACAATTCGTCCACAGCATTCCCAACGCCGGAACCTTCCCCCTCCCCTCCTCCTCCCACCCCGTAAACCACCTCGCCTGGAAATCAAGACTCATCACATCCGTCATCTCCACCTCCGAGGCACCACCAATCCCAACACCAACAGGCTGTGAACTCGACGAGCCAAACTTGTCACTCACCTGGTTCGCCACCACAACGGCAATATTGAATCGCATTGCGTAGCTCCGGAGCATCTGGCCTAGCCGGACTAGCTCTTTCCCCCGACGTGCAAGGAGCGCGGGATCGTTATTCCTTGCGGCTACGGACGACGTGGGGAGGCCGAGACTGTCTTGGCCGCGGAAGTTGGCGGCGACGGAATCGAGGACCAAGAGTCCAATGTTGTGGGTTTTGATGGCATGGGGGACTTTGTAGCGGAGGGCCGAGTCTTGGGCGTCGAGGGAGGTGCAGTGGAGGGAGAGGACGCGGTCGGTGGAGATGAGGTTGGGGTGGCGGGCGGAGAGTTCGGAGTGGAGCTCAAAGAGGCGTTTGGTGGGGAGGGGGGCTTCGGTGGAGATGTAGAGGGCGGAGGAGGAGAGGCCGCCGAGTTGGGGTGGGAGTTGGGTGGTGAGGAGGAGGGGGAGGAGAAAGTTGGTTTTGCCGGTGCCGCTGGGGGGAGTGGTTAGTGGGGAGTGCCAGTGGTTCTCGGGGGGGGTTTCTTTGGAAGAAGAACTTACCTTTCGCCGACAATCTCGGTAATGTACCCGGTTGGAATGCCGCCTCCGAGCACCTTGTCCAGAACCGGATCACCGGTGGTGATGAACTTGGTCCTCTCGATAGTCTCTTGGCCGTCAAGGACCTTCAGTGGCTCAATGGTGCTGGACTGTGCCTCAGGCTTATTGGAAACTCCTGAGGATCCTTCTGTACGACCCACTCCCATGTCCTCCCGCAGGGCCTTGGAGACTTGCGCAATGAATGGCTCGACGACATCCCTTCTAAGCCCCGTGCGTGCGCAGACATCGGTTGGGGCAAGGGTAAGCAGGTCGAGAGTCGTGACACCCTTTGCCTCGAGCAATTCAAGCGTCTGGTAGGCCCTGTCGTCGATCGGAAAGGTCGGTAGGAGTTGCGTGAGGTCCGTCATTGAGAGGGATGTCAAGTGAATGCTTTGGACCGGTCGTTCAGGCGGAGTATTCGGTGCAGATAGTCCATGGGTAGGTTTTGTGATGGTGCATGGAGGAGGTGGTGATGGTGTTTAGTTTTCGTGGGATGGAACGACGCTAAGGTTGGCCGCCTGACCCTTCCTTCCTTCGCCCAAATTGTCGGGCCATTGGTTTTTTCTGGCGACCCGGCCTGAAGACCAACGTCAAGGCTCCAAGGCAGATCGTCCAGGCCATTCGCCATCTCAAACTTCAAAAAGATACAGAGTCCCAAACTCCCAGTTACATTTGTTCATTCCAGCTCATTGCCATATACAGTAAACCGCTTCAATGCCTCCAAAACGAAAAGCCACAGCTACGAGAAGCTCAGCGAGAAAGGCAGCAAAGACCACCACATCATCACCATCATCAGCGACAGCAGAAACCACCAAGGCACCCACAGCAGCAAGAGCCTCAAAGACACCAGCAAGAAGAGCCACCGCCAAAGCCTCGACAACATCATCATCAACAACAAGGACATCTACTCCCAAAGCACCGACTGGAAGTAGTAGAAAATGGAAAAAGGGAGAATACAAATTCAAGCCTTCGCTACCCTCACGACTCGTCCAACTCCCCTACCACATCCTCCTCGACATCTTCACCATTGCAGCCACAAACAGTAAAGATGGCCACCACTGGACGACGCCCTCCTTCCTCCTCACCCTCGCAAAGATGAACACCTCCTTCAAAGCTCCTGCTCTCACGGCCCTCTACTCTTACCCGCCTCTCTGGCCTCCAAAACGAGCCAACCAATTCTTCCAAAACATCAAAGACTACCCCGACCACGCCGCCATGGTTCGCGAGGTGGTCATCGAAGTGTCTCCCCTCCTCGCCAAACACCGCTCCACCAAGTCAGAATGCGAGCACGACATTGTACAAGTCCTCTGTCTCCTCCCCAACCTCCGTCGCCTCGAGTTTTGGCACGCAGAAGACATGTCCTTTGAGCGTCTCCGTCTCGGCACCAAACCCGAGCCTATAAACTGGACCTACCCTTCCAACCTCCTCCCCTCCCTCGAAGCCGCCGGTATCCGCCTCTGGAAATGGAAACTCGACGGCGACTTCCTCCCGCCCACCCACCCCCCCCCCCCCCCCCCCCCCCCCCCCCCCCCCCCCCCCCCCCCCCCCCCCCCCCCCCCCCCCCCCCCCCCCCCCCCCCCCCCCCCCCCCCCCCCCCCCAACCCCCCCCCCCATCCCCCCCACAACCAAAACCCTAACCTTCCACACCTCCCACCCCATCCTCGAAGACCTCCCCCCCACCCTCACCTCCTTCACCATCACCACCTCCGACTTTTTCCTCGCCCCCCACTTTGCCCTCCTCGCCACCCACGCCCCAAACCTCACTCTCATCGACGTCACCGCCTCCTCCTCCTCGCCCAAGGATCCATGGGACTTTGACGCCGTCGACCTCCCCGCAAAACTCCACACGCTTAAACTACACCGGCTACAATGCACCTCCCGCTTCGCCACAAGCTTATTCCAGACGCTCCTTACCCTGCCGGACTTGTATCGTGTAGAACTGGATATGGGCATTTCCGACCTGCACTGGAAAGACCGTGCTGGCTTCCGCGAGGAGTGGGAGGGGAAGGTACGCGCGAAGTTAAGGGAGGGGGTGCTGCGGTTGAGTATTGGGAATCGGGCGGTGCAGGGTGGGTTTGATGAGAGTGATTTTTTGGATCAGGAGAAGATGACGACGACGTATAGGATTAGTGGGGGGAGGGGTAGTAGTAAGGCTGGGGGTGTTGGGAGGGGTGCAAGCGGTGGAAAGGCGGTGGGGAGGGTGTCGAACAGGGGGATGGCGGAGATAAGGGCGGCGGCGGTGGAGATTGTGGGGAGGATTAATAGGGGGTGGGTGGCTACGCGGGAGGATGAGGAGGAGGAGGAGGATGGGGATTATGAGGATGATGGGGATTGGGATGAGGAGTAGGTTGTTTGGGTGGATTGGGAATAAATATATATATCAATGGGAGGAGTATAAGGGATATTGGATTCATGGGAATAGGAAGTATAGAATATCGACTTTACTTATTCAACTATTCTATTGGATTATCAATGCTACCTACTTAGGTACTTGTTTAAATTCGTCGGTAGAAGCAACAGACTCAGTGGTCCGAAATTCTAAGACCTACAATCCGAGCTCTGCCCCTTCAGTGCCTCCTCCTCCTCGTTCTTCCTGCAGGGCCGGGGTCCAGAGCGTCCAAAGAAGTCCAAGAAGTCCAGAGAAGATGGCGAATCCAGTGGAAAAAGCTGTTGCTGTAAAATGAGTTGTCAGTACTTACTTAATTAATTAAGATGGAGAAGACGGTAATGAACTGTGCATGTTATACCACCATCACGATATGTTGTTGTCGTTATTGCTTTCGTGAAGGTATAGAACTCAAGTGAGTTGTGATCTTGGAGATGGAAGAAAAATCTCCCTAGTCCAAAAGAGTTGCAATGAGATTTCAGGGTTGCTCAAATGAAGAAGATATCAAACCTTCTCAAAATTCTCGCAAACAACAGCATTATAGGGAATGCCAACCGGGTTATCACAAACGACGTCAAGAAGTAGTCAAAACGGTAACCTAATTGTGTGGAGCTCGAGCTGTTCAGTGGCCGGCCCCTAAACCACGTACCACCCGAAGCCCCCATCGCTTTCCTCAATTAAGTAGTACTCTAAATGCAAAACCCATCCAAAGAAACCCGGTTTATCCTGCGTTGAATGAAACTTGCTAAATCTAAAAACGAACCTCGTACTCTGGAAGGAAAATGAAGTCATGAGCACTAGCATACTATACTTCTGCTACGTGACATTATTCTTCTTAGGATATTGCCTGGAAAGATGCTCCCTACAGTTTTCATGAATCAGAAACCCATTCTCCCTAGCAGTCCTATGAAGAAAATGATAATAGTCAAGGAGAAATGACTGACGCTTCCGAAGCTCCGCGTTACCACCCTTGTGCCCAGCTAGCTCCAAAAGGATATCAACTGTGGTGCTAAAATGAGCTGCTTCATCATACCTGTCACCAATTACTTGAGTGATATAGTGAAGCACTTTAAAGCCTTCAACTGAGCCAGCCTTTATTTCCTCCGCTTTATATTCGTAATCATAGTAACCGTCCGTTCCCTTCTCACAAACTGAGTAGTACTTTGCCTCTGGATCCTCGCCGGGGGCAAGCTTCTCCAGTGCGTAATGGAACACGACTGAGATTGCGAATGGGTTGCATGGAGCAACCTCCGATCCGTCCGTTTCTTCCACTGTCTCCTTGGATTCGTTTGGTTCGGCCTCGCCAAGTGCGGGCATGATCAAATTGGTCTTGAAATCTTGTCGTAGGAGCGTTTTTCCGCACACTGGCATCGTTCCTCCACCCTTTCCATTCGCATCGAAGTCGAGCTTACACCATGAGACTCCGGTAACAGGCGGCTTCCCTTCGTAAGTTCTCTCCACCGTCTTGCATCCACAAAGAGCTCGCTCTTCCAAAATTCTATCTGTCTGCTTTGATTAGCGACCGTTCTCAATACTTGAAGGGTTGGGAGACTAAACGAATGGGGTTGATGGCGAGGTGCCAGGGATTGGAGGGTCTGAAATGTCGCCCCGTTTAAATTCGAGAGGTTGAAGTCGTAAGGCATCGAAACAATCCACGAGAGATTCGTCTGCTGGGGTTGTCATGGTTGTTTATAAGTGCAGACCTGCCCGTGTTCTGTGTGGTTCTCTTAGTGTTGGTTGCAGGAAGAGGGATGGAATAAAGATGGAGAAGATGAAATACTCGAGGATATGGATGGGATAAGGGCCTTTATGAAAACTGGGTGTGCAAACGAAACTTCTCGGGCAAGATGGCTCCCTTGCAAACGGATTGCTCATTTTGAGGAGTCGCTGACACATGCACATACTTTCTACCCTTCCAAATTCTGTCACACTTCATAAGTACCTACTTCTTAGGTATGCAAAGGATTGAGTTGATTATACGTCTACAGGTTGTATGGATGATTCAGTAATTTATATGTAAGAAGTACTAAGTAGAAGTACTTACGAACGTTCGACATAGCTGTATTTGAAAAACTAACCTTCATGGCGAACCGGATTGAAAGCACCGATCAAACAACCCAAATCTCCTCTTCCAAACTTTGTGATTCGAAGTAGGAGATGGGAAGATAAATAGGGGACGGAATACAAATGCATAAGTACCTCGTCTTTATCAGCCAAGTTAAGCAACCAAATCAAGCAACCAAGTCAAGCAACCAAGTCAAGCAACCAAGTCAAGCAACCAAGTCAACTGCAGTGAGACCTTCAGTGTCTTCCTCAAGTACCAAAACGAATACAGTGTCATCCGGAATTGTTCCAAGCAATACGCCTAACGATGTGTGGAATCTCCTCCACTCTATCGGCTTCATAAGAACTGAATCGCCTTTCGTCCTTTTTCAGAATCCGGAAGCCCTCATCCATAATCTTCCCAAAGAGAAGCTCTGTTATAAGCTGTGTTTCTTCTTTTACACGCTTCAGCTCTGGGTCCAGCTGCTCTCCACAGTCTTCATTTAGCTCCATTAGAACATTGATAACGTAATGGTAATTCCGCATGAAATATGTTGCCCTGTCTCCGAAGTGCGCCATCAGTTTCGGCTCTCCTTCGATTTCTTGCGTAATGTACTGGAGTGTTCTGATAGGCGAGACAGATGGTGGTGTCTTCTCGACCCAATCGATAAATCCGAACTTCCCCATGAGTTTGTCGCCTTCGATTTCGGGCTCTTCTTCTTCTTGAACCTCCCGATCAAGTGATCCTGCCCCATGCGGAATCGCATCATCTCTCCTTCCGTTCTCATCCTGCTCCCGTTCAAGTTGTATTGCCTTCATAGACTTCGTATCTTCTTCCTCATCCGGCATGAGACGGGCAAAGAAGTATTCACCTTCATGAACAACCTCACTTCCTGAAGTTTCGCTGTAATGGAAAGTAAACAGAACTTCCTTTTCTTCTCCTTTGTCGTCCACAATCTTAAACGGGGCCTTGAAGGTCTTCTCTCTCAAAATAGCACCTTTCACCGCCCTGGGCTTTCTGCATTTGAATTGCCCGTCACATTTGCATTCAAGGTACTCCAGCTTCGCAACTACTGGGCTCTCCAGGGGAGGGCTCGTATAGAACGTTCCAGTGAACGAGGTATCATTGCTGTAACGGATGAGAGGCTCCACTTCTTCTGGTTCGACTCGACTGATGAATAGTGCTCTCATCCATGATATGAGTCGACGAGTCGCATTCGAAAGCCATCTGATTAGGGAGCTGAGCGTGTAATGCGAAGACATGATCTTGAAGTTTAATTTGTTGCGTGTTGGCAAGGGTGAAATTGGAATGGGCTGGCCATGGTATGGAGGAAATATATTCGTTTGGCATGGGTGCAAACGAACATTCCTTTGAGACTCGCGAGCTCAAGCAAGATGGCCCAACCCCAGGTAGAGGATTAAGGCCATCTTGAAGCAGTTTTGACCCAACCTATCCACAATTAAAGTTAGAATCCAAACAGCGGGGAATTATCCCCTTTCTAGCCTCCTGCTCAGGTCGCCTCACCACCAGTCCACTTAGCAAGTATCGTCTTTACTGAAGGAAAGAAAGTAATAAGCTTCAGGAAAGGGATCAACTAATGTCGCCTTCTCTTCTTTCCCATTCTTCCTTCTCTCACATTCGAGCCAATCATTGGAAGGAGGGATATCACCGGAGTGGTAACGGATAAAGTTGAGAAGTAACAACAAGTAACATTCTCCACGCAAAGCAGAACTTCTTCAGGTCTTGCAGACTGGTGGAGGAAATCAAGCACAAGGAATGCCCGTGACTTCTTCTTTTTTTCGGTTACCGAAGAGTAACCCGGCCGCTCAGAACGCTCCATAGAAATATTTCTTTCCCTTTAAAGTTCCCCTTTCTCTTCCCCCTCACCACCTCCCCACCCTCTCCCTTCCCACATCCAACCTCTCACATCTCCCCATTCAGAAACCGGTAATGCACGGAAAACATAAACCGAGCAACCCCATCCTCCTCACACTCCGGATAACAGTCCAGCCAATTCGGGTACCATAGGATTGGCAGAAGTGGTCGCTCCTCAGCATACACATACAAAACATCGTTTATCGTGAATGTCAGATCATCGTAGAGCTGTGTATAAGACCTCCGAGTCGTTCCGCTTCCCCCCATCCCCCCGAAGCCATCAGAGGCGCTGATGATTTCGGGGACGCTCTTGATTTCGGCACGGAGACGAGCGCATGTATGGGTGAGTTGGAGGAGGGAAAAGGCGGTGCAGGAGGAGTAGATTGCAAGGCGGATTTCTGTTGGGAGACGGAGGAATGTGCTAGAGGTGCCTGTAAAGCAAAGGTTAGCGAATGTGGATAGAAGAGGGATGGATGAAATGAACTTGAGTTGTTGGGAAGAGACATTTGATTTCTTCGGAGGATGATATGCGTGGTTGCCTTCTGAGCGGAGTTCTTGTTCTCATCAGCCTTTGTATATTGATTTGATTAGTAACGAAGGAGGGGAAGACACGATGGATGACAGGGTGCGATCTGTCCAATCAAAAGAAGGTGTACTTTACTGTAGTGGTGTAAGGAGGATTGTGGAGGGTTGGAGATTCCGCTGGGTCGCTGAGATGATTGCCGGATATACTTCCGGGCTCATGTTAACAGTTGGACTAAGGCGATTAACTGCCCAAAGGAGTAGCATTGTACTTACTTCTAGAATTCTCAAGTTCATCTTGCTTTTTCTCGTTACAGGTACCAGTGGTGATACTTGGACAACTGCAAAGCAACGAAACGATGACAAAATTCAACAAATTCCGAATCAGCTTTCTTTGTTTCCACTGAAGTTTTCCATCATGTTCCAAATATGTCTTGTTAACGCGTCCCTGATACTTAATGCGCCAATTCGCATGAAACTCGGCCAAACAACACATAGCTGCTCAGGTTTGTACCAACAAGCAGAACCCCCCGAATCCTTGCTGACGGATCATAAGTATAGTAAGAGTAAGGCCAAGAGCATCCATACTCCTCCGCCATGGCGAGAGCAAACTTCCTTTCTTTGCCGACCGAACTGCGTCTTGAAATCTACACTCACTGCACCGCCTTTACGCTCCTCCAAGTCTCACATACTTCCCGCATACTCTACCATGAGGTCAACAACTATCCAGGAATTGTCGAGAGAAGCTTTGGCTACTGGTTTCCCAACAAACTGTACTGGTTGTTTGCGCGCTTTGTCGTCGCCGATAAACGGATGTTTTACTGCAGCCGTGCAGATCCAGACTATGGGAGCAGATTCCCGGGTGCTTTCAACGTTAATCTTGTCGCAAAGCTCGATGAGAGTACTCCTGAGGAGTCGTCGTTGTTCCAGAACCAATACGGATACCTCTTTGTCGAGATTCCGTCGAGAACCGTCAGGCAGGCTAGCAATGACTTCCGAAGAACTATGCATCTGCCAGTGTAATTAGCAAGTACCCAAGCAAGGACCTTCTTTAAATAATGCAAGACATCCACCAAGTCGCCGAATGGGCGCCATTTCCTCCCTCCAGTCTCGAAGGCGAGTAATAGTTTTAGATATGGAAACCCACGGCGTAGCGTGAAAGATATTTCTATAATGACATGAGCCAGGAACCGATTTATCGTACTGCAAAGAAGTATTTATTCCCCTTTCCAGTCCCACACCCAACCAACTATCAGAGCAATAACCACGCCGAATGCACAAAAATATAAACTATCACAAGTACCTAACATAAGCAAACATACAAAAACACGGCACTATCATAATAACCCAAGCTAAAACAAAACAAGAAGATAAAAGGTAAATCAGAGAAACAAGAGAAAAAATATTAAACCACAAGACCCAAGCAATCCATTACCAGGCATATCCTTTTTGACAAGACGTAAAGAATTATAAAATGACAAAATGAGGGAGGTACAACATAGAAACCACATTAGAAGATATCGACCGTAACCAGGTACCAAGAGGAAATATTACTGCTTTTGGTATGGTGTCGTTTATCTCTTTCTCTTGCGGCCCTTCTCGGCGTCGTCGAGAGTCGAGCCGCGATCGGCCTTCTTTGCCTTCTCTTCTAGCTCGTCCCAATCAGCTGTAAAGTATGTTAGCAACATGCCCATATATCGCCAAATAAACGGACTACTCACCACCTGATTCCGAATCGTCGTCAGAGCCCGAGCCCTCATCATCACTGGCATCATCGTCGTCATCAAACTCCGAATCCTCGCTGTCACTACCATCTGAGTAGCCCTCGGATCCAGAAGCCTCAAACTCCGATTCCTCCTCCTCTTCCTCATCATCCTCAGCATCCGAATCAAGCGCCAAGAAGCTCCAGCCACCATTTGTGAAGAACTCATGTGGATCGGCAATAACCGTCTTCATAATTGTCGGCCAGTTCAAGTTGAGAGGACCTTCCGAGAAGGGTATATTTGAAGAGTCCAACCATTCCTTGACGCCATCTAGCGACTCCATGGGGATGGTGTTGATGTGGGTGACAGGACGAGTAAAGTCCTTGTAGACAAAGACCAAGTCAAAGTTCTTGAGACCGAACTGTACTCTTTCCAAGTGAGCAATTTCGATTTCGTCGACGGTGATGACAAGGAATGGAGGGTCGGTCAGCTGAACAAGGGCATCGGTAGTTGGGCAACAAAGAACACTAGCTCTAAATGGCACACCGTTGAATCCAAGTTCGCGGAATGGAATGTCGACGCCAACACCAGTCTCCTTCTTTGCGGCTTCGGCAATCTTCTCGGCGAAAGCCTTGAATTCCTTGTCGAGAAGGGCACGGCGGCGGCGTTCCTCCTGCTCCGCCTCGAATTCCTCCTCATCACCATACTTGTACTTCCTCTTGCGGTTTCCGGTCTCGTCGAACTGGATGTCGGTAGCTTCTCGGTAGAATTGAACGTCTTTTGATTTCTTCTTTCCAACCATAATTGGATCTTTCAAATGGACATGGATGAGCACAATAAGCTCATTAGCGCAAGGTTGAAAGAACAAATGTTTGACGTTGCTGAAAAGGATATCGACACGATGATCCATTCTCATTGGAGACTGGTACCGAAGACCATTCTGATGAATCTCAATCTCACCAGGAACACGCTTTCCGTCGAGACCGGGACGAACGAAGACGTCTCCCAGCTTCTGAGGACGACGATTCTTAACTTCGACAAGATTGTCTTGGGTAACGACATCTTCCAATTCTTTCCGCTCCTGCTCGATCTTGACGGCGTTCTTCTTCATGTCCTGGATCTGCTTGCAGATATCGGCCATACGCTCATTATCGGTAGATCGGTAGGACAAACTTCGGACGAAATGAGCAGTTACATCTTCAAAAGGCTACAAAATATTAGAATGCTTTCTGTCTCTGCAATGAGGGAAGACTTACCAAATCGTCCTTTCTTCCAACACCCTGACCTGGAGACAAAAGGTTGATACGGAGATATGTAAATTCATCTTCGTCCGACTTGCTGACGTTCTTGACCGTGGCAATGTGGAATGGGACGGGTCTACCAAAGATTGGCAAAATGATGGTCTGGTTTCTGACATCAACCACAATCTTCAAATCCTTGACAGATGCAGGCAGCTGTGCATCTCTCTTGTAAGACTCGAAGCGCTTAATGGCCTTCTTCTTGTCACCTCCTCCGGACTCGCCCTCCTTTGCGTATCTCTCCAAGCCTTCTTGCTGCTTGGCTTCGTGCAGGGCCTTCTGATGCTCTTTCCTTCGCTGCTCTGAGCCCTCATCCACTTCTTTCCGCTCGCCACGAAGCTTCGTCTTGAGAATAGCGGTGTTGGTGGCCTGTTTGGGAGCAGGCTTCTTCTCCTTGACCTTCTCTTCGGGCTCGTCCTTGAAGTAAAAGGCGACGTGCTCGTTATCTTTGGAGCAGGAGCCAGTCAAGACGTTGACATCACCACCTGTAACACGGACAGTGTCGATAAGCTGAAGAGAGTAAGTCTTGCTGAGCTTATCCTGTGCTTTTGGATTCTCAAGGTTCTGGAAGCCAACGCTCACGCAAAGCGTCATTCCGGCTCGTATAATTTTCGTATTCTTTGCACTCAGGTTGAGCGAGCTGTCCTTGCCTTCCATTCCGATACCATAGCCGACGCTCTTGACAAAGTGGTCTACTAACTCAGGATACTTGGTCTTCACCATTGTAAGCGCCTTATTATAGACAGTATTGCAAGCGACGCCGTCTTTGATTTCAGCCATGATCTTCCAGGAGAGATCAACCAAGAAGTTGTAGTATTTCTCTTGTTGCTAAAGTAATTATTAGCTTTCCGGTGCCCAATCCGGATCCACCGGCTCGTCAAGACATACCTTATTTGGGTCGATGAGGAAAGTCCGGCCAACTTCCGCGCAGTAGAATTTGTATTTGACACCCATAACGGACAAGATAATACCGCCATGGAGGTTCCTCTCGTCAGCCTCCGCGTTGTATCTCAAATCATACACGCCACCACTCTGCACAACAGGACCTCGAGACCAATCGATTTGAGCTGTGTCAAACTACACAATGTATGTTAGTACAATCGTCGTCCAAGCACTTGACAAAAAACCCACATCTGGACCCAATTTGGCGAATGTCTTGCTCTTCAAGAACTTTGTATCAAAGAGCTTCGCTTGTACTTTATCGCAGAGCTTTGCGTGTGTAATCTTCTTGCCTTCGTCTACTATGGCCGCCACCTCGTCGATAAAGTAGTCCTTCATTACACCAGCTGCAACCTTTGCGGCACCACGAAGTGTCTGAATCTCCTGGTCATCCTTGACGGCGAGAATAGAGGTAAAACCGGGAGAGGCATCAACCTCCTCTACACCCAGCGCTTTCGGGTCGTATAGCTTCTTCCAGAATGCGACAAAAGGTCCTTGAGGGTCGTCTTTGGCGAAAATTCCAACTTTGCTCTGTGTCCTGGTTAGTACGTCCCAACTCATCGCCAAGAGGGATTCCGCTGGCACTTACTCCGCTGGCCTTGATCGCATCCACTATGGTCTGAGCATTCTTAGTGCTCTCGGCTTCATCCTTTCCTTTGGCAAGGAGCTCGAGCTGCGGGAAATCCTTCTTCAATGGCTCCAGGTAGCTAACTAAACAACAGCCCTGTCAGTAAACCGTCGTATTTGCCATTGCCGGGAGTTGAGACGTACGCTTCTTCGGTGTTGACAGAACATAGACCTTCTCGCTTGTGATGAGAATCAAAGTGGCGGGGAATTCGTAACCTAGCAGCCACAACTGAAATCTGGTCAGTATACAAACAGCCTTCCGAGTGTAAGGGGATGGGCGATACGGACATGAAGGGTTGCTGTTTTTGCTGGGGCCTGATCATCGACTTGTCTACCGAGTACGCAGAGTAACGAGTTGGCGCCTCCAAATGTGTCGTCCTTCTTGCTCTTCAACGCAGTGGTGATTCTACCCAGGTGCTGCTCGAATAACGTCTTGTCGATCTTGACCTCCGCTTCCGCCATGATTCGTGACTAGCTCTCCGGCAGGGACGCAGACGAAGTAGGGATTGAGGGAAAACGAGGAGAGGTGTGGAATCTGGCCGTTTGCTGGGTCCTGATGCGAGCGAGTCCGCTTTGTTCCGTTGCTGTTTGCGTGGGCAGATGGGAGATGTTGCGATGTTCGAACACTTCAGCAGTTCGCGTTCCTTCAAAGGCAAAAGTTAAGGCCCATGGTAACTAAGCCAGGTTGCGCTAGGCTATTTCCGGCTAGCACCAGCTCATTAGCACATGACCGCAGGCCATCCTTTGTCGCGCTGGGACGCGTTTGGTGTACTGGGCTGTTCAGGCTAATTAAGCCTCGAGCAGCCATTGATCATCACGAGAAACTTAGTAATCATGGGCTTGCCCAGCTGGTTTCGTCGTGAGGAAAGCACTTGTCATCGCAAACTCTACGGCCTGACCTTGTCTTCTCATAACCCGCCCCCCGCCCTTCGCCCTCACAACCCTTCCCCGCTGGTCACTCCAAGTCCACCGACCGCCGCAAGTCAAAACAGGCAGCTTTTTAGGTTTGTCGCAAAAGGCATCCAACGCAGAGTCTTGGTTGGTTAGTTGCCTCTTCCACTGTCCATCTTCTTTTCGTATTTCCTCTCTGCGATACCTTTTTTCTCGTTGCCCGTCTGTCTCTTTTCCCACTTCTCGCCATCGCTCTTTGTTCTTTTTTGGCTGGCGACGCGCAGATGCCAGTTTATACTAACGTTTGATTGACAGGCCACAACACTCGCTACCTGTGGCCTTCACTTTCCACCTAGCAGGGCATCGCTCTCTACCATCTAGCCCGCAGAGCACCTTGGGAGGCGAAATAGGGAGGATTAATCATTCATCCGGCCCTTTTTGTGCTGTGAGCCCAAACCCTCGAGCCGAACCCGATCCCAACTCGGCCCCGAAAGGGTCGCGCATCGAACCTCATCAACCCTGCCCGACTACCCACCACCTAAGAGCGCAAGGACACCAGGACACGCAACGTTTCAGTCTTTTGAGCGCCATCACAGGGTCCAAGCCGTCAAGAAGCCTGCTTCTGATTGGTTCGAGTTTTCCTACGGACATTTTTTGACGTCGTTTTCCTCAGCCTTCTCGACCTTCGCTTTTTTTGTTGTTGTTATTGTTGCTGCTGTCGACGTCCCCATCCATCATCGCCTGCCTTCCGCTTTAGCGCCACCCGCCCGAATACCGCGTGCCTGCCGACCTCCACATCCCACACCCACGGAAACACCATGCCGCCTCCAATAAATTCCGCCGACGACATCGCCATGTACCTTGGCTTCGAAAACTGCAATGATCCAAAATACAGAAAGTTCTATCGCGACTCTCAGGAATGGATCCAGTCGAAGCCACCCATGATTGAGGGCCCCGCTCTTCGCAAAGAGCTCTGGGCCAACGAGGTACCAAACTTTGTCTTGTCGAACCGAAACAACTTCACCAACGTCATGCTTCATGGCGAGCCAAACGAACAGGACTTGCGAATTGCGCACGACTTTCTGATGGGGTGTGCAAAGAACTTGCGTAGAAAGCCTGTTCGTGCAGCAAGACGGCAGAACCAGGCCACTGATCCTGTTGATGTTTCTCGACAAAGGACTGAAACACGGGAACTCACGGACGTTGGAATGCCATCTCAGAACCATACTCTCACTCAAGAGGTACATCATGAGCCCGAACCTGTCCAGCCACAAGCACCCCAGCAACCGCAACGTCGGATCTCTCAGCCTGTAAAGGCAGACAGGCGGCCTCGACAGTCGGCTGCTACAAATGGACTCGCCAATTCCACCTCCAACAATGCAAACACCACTAGCAGCAGGGCCAGTTTGTCAACAGGTAGCATACCAGCAGCTGCCCCCTTGACCAATTTCAACAATAAAACTAGGACGTTGATCTTGAAATATGGAAAGAATTTGGAGTCTGCTTCAGCAATCACAGTGGAAGAATGCGCCAACTGGAACACCATGTTGGCTTGGGCTGCGATGAGGGCCAATTGCGATACCACGTCCGTTGAGGCCATTAGCTGCCAGACCAAAGAGTTGATCGGCTGTGACCTGGAGGTCAACGACCAGCTTACCTGGAACGGCGCCTTGGCCTCTACTGCTGGGGTAGAACGGTTATTCTGCACCATCAAGCCCAAAGAAGTAGTGCAACAGCAGCATACGCAAACCTACGACATTCCCGAAGAACCATGGCAGACTGATGACTTGACCACATCCCGGTCAGCAGATACGTCTAATAAAAGACCCCATCCAGGTACTGAAGAAGACCAGTATGCCACTGATCCACACAAGAGGCTGAGACAACCGGATCCTACAGCTCAAACCGCAGATTTGCATTCACAAGCTCCTCCACCACCTTCGCACCCGCCACAACTCGCTGCCAACACCATGACCTTTAATGATCTGGCGTCAGTGCTCAGACAAGAGAACAACAACTCTAGTCCTAGAGGGTATCCGAGAAACCAGCCTATACGACGTACCCAAGGGTGGGGTTACAATCAGATGTGACTTAATGGCCCATCTTATGCCTAGGTTCTGCTTCGCACTTGGTAAAGCTCTATAGTTGCTCGCTTTCCCCTCAATGTGCTAACATATCACAGTTTGATCATATGATATCCATCTGACGTGCCTTCAAAAGTCATTGTATGCTATGTCACAACATGCGAGGACATGTTGCTCGACGGTATAATGCTTTGACATTTCTTTTCATCTACTCGCATATCTCGCATCGGTCTGCCCAGCTTCATCTTCTCCTAATCCGCATATCCCCCTTCCCTTGACTTCGCTCTCCTTTCTCATCCTATTTTGTATGGCGCCCGGTGTTGGTCTTGTTTCATACTCCCTTACATCCTGCTTCCGATCTACCGTTTCGAATCGATATTGGTTTATCTCTTCTTCTTAGTCCAGCCGGTGGCACTGGTTATATTCACTCTGTTTATCTATCTGTCTTCTTGTTCTATTCATGTTGCCTATTCCTTAACATTTCTCCTTGGGTTTTTTATCATACACGGTGATTGGTCTCATTCATCTGGGTCATGATTTCGGTATCTCTTATCTAAGCCCCTTTCGTATGCGCCTTTGTTGTTGACTTTTTTGTCCATTGTCCCGACGGTATCTATTTTTACCTGTTGCTTTGAATCGTTTACCTGTACTCTTTTATTCGTTATCCTTTTCCTGTCGTTGTGGCAGCTAGGGTTGATACCTCTGTTTCCTTTGAGTGCGGTTTATACGTTTTATCTGGAATGGTAGTTAGTTGAGTGTGTTGGTCACGGTTAGCAAGCAAGCGTGCATGAGTGTTGTTCTCTTGATTTGAGCGTTGAGCGTGAAATCTCCCAGCGTAATAGTGTTGTGAATTGGTTGCAACCTGCTTGCTCGAGGCAAGCCATAATATAAAGCTAGGCAATTCATATTAGTGTCGTTCTTTGGGTGCGCAACCCTTTAAGCTATGCGTATCCTTAAGTACTTGTCTGTTTTGCATACTAGTAGTACTTCTTAGTTATGCTGTCCCCTTCATCTCGACAGCCAGTTCTTCGCAGTGCAACCATTATCAGCATCCTCTATAATCCCACCTCGTAACGCAAAAAGCTGTGCTTCCCAAATCTGTTTCCTCCCGTTGCCCTACGAATCGCAACCACCAAAAATCATCACCAATTCACCCACCTCATTCAACCGAGCCAACGAGGATGAGAGCTACGGGAAGCGAGAGATAAAAAAGCAAATACGCGAATTGAGGCCCTGTCCGATTTTTTGCGACTTCTAGGGCCTTGTCGACCTCAGTCGTGCCGGTGAATTCTACCGCAAAAGCAAAAATCGTGGCTGCGGGATTGGTAGGGTTGATGAAGGAGCAAAGGTTTTCAATGACCAGACAAACATGGGGGTAGGTTTTCAATGACCAGAGCGCCAAGCCTTTAGGCGAACATGTGTGGAACACCCAAACGAAGTATCGCGAGATTTCACTAAGGCGGGCGACACATCTTAGATCCATAGAATGTGTGCGCAAGTCCTCCAACTAAGTACAAATTGATGAGAGGTCGCTATTAGATAAATATTTACAGTTGCCAGTAAAAACAGTTAATGTTGGTTAAGTTTGCTTTTAAAAAAGTAGATGTGGTCATTTAGTGAGGTATCTCACTAAATTTAGTGGTGAGTTAGCGATGCCCCACTAAATTCTTGGTGGTTTACCAGCGACACCTCACTAAATATTTTACGGCATTAGCGACAACTCCTCAGTAAATCAGAACTCGTTGGACAACCACAGAACCAAGCTGCGCACATATATACTTAAGCATAAAATACATTTTAGTAAGTAGTAAATGCTTCAAGAGCATTGAACTTTAAACATTGAGCGATATCATTTTATTCTGTGCTGTCGCAAAATCTGTGAAATATTTAGTGAGGGGTCGCTGATAAACCACCAAGAATTTAGTGGGGCATCGCTAACCACATCACTAACCGACCACTAAATTTAGTGAGGCACCTCACTAAAATATGCGTACTTGTATCGCAACCAACCCTTTGAGGCTTCTTCCTTTAGTATCAAAATACATGTCGCAACTACAGTAGGTCACTCCTTGGAAAATAAGCAACACCTACATAGTATACTCATACGCTGCCAGCATGAAGTAATAACAATAATCCACAGTTCACAAATAAACTCTGTTCAACTTGATGCTATTATGTAGCATGCGACCGGCAGCTTTGGTGTTTCGTGGTTCCAAATTCCTGTTCTGGGTATGGCGCCGCCAATTCTCGGCATTCTGGTCATTGGAAACCTACCCCCATGTTTGTCTGGTCACTGAAAACCTTTGCTCGTTGATGAAGGGATGAGTTGGCAACGTTAGTGGCTGGCAAGGGGGAAAGGGAAGAAAGGGTCCGAAGTGGCCCGAAGGATGGTTCAGCACGATGCTCTGGTGCAGAAGATGATGGTCCAGGCGTACCAATATGTGTGTACAATTTGTCCTGCTCGGGTTTGATATTCGATATGTATGGCGATTTTATGTAAAAAACGGGAGTTTATATCTTTCCACCATAAAAGGGGTGCTATTTTAAACTTCCTGATCTCCGGAACACTGGATTCGAACACCAAAACTTGAGCCTCATTTCTGGCCCGTCCACGGTCGCACAGACTCGAATCTTTCACGACAGACGACGTCATAGCCTTTTCACCCAAACATGAACAACAGCATCTGAAGAAACATCCTCGAACTTCTTCTCAGCACAATACAAATGAAAGTATAGCATCGTGATCCTCAACATTACCGCCATGCAACGAGCCTGTAGCCCACGGCTCTTTCAGGCCGGGTTGCGACCCATCCGAACCCCACAACAACTCCTCAGCATCCCCCACCACCCCGCCCTCCGCAACCTCCGTTTCGCCTCATCCTACCCCGAAGAACAACCCGTCAACGGGACGATCCTCACCAAACAAGGCGAAGCTCTCCTTTACTACGACAGTCCGTGCCTATTCTCTCCACCCACTCCATCTGCTATCCCCCTCTAACCGAGCCCCACAGACATCTACCCCGTCCGCACGGCCACCTGGGACATCCGCTACCTAATCAACAACCTCCTCTCCTCGGCCCGTCTCGACCAACAAGTCACCAGCACTCTCGAACCTCCGCTGGTCGACTCTGGCTTCTCCATCACCTCCATCATCCCCCGCAACAAAGACGGCGGCATCTTCGTCAAGGTTGCCTCAACCGACGGCGTAACCACATCTCTCAAGGAAATCGAAGAAAAGATCTCTGCCCATCTCCAACACAAAGAGACACCCAAGCCATGGCACTCTCCTTGGCGGTCCGTCAAGGCGTATCGAGTCGAGGGAAACCCTTGGGTTGAGGATCTTCATAGGTACCCAAGCCCTAAAATACGGGTGGATTTTGTGAAGGAGGATGGAGGAGCGGCGAGTCATGAGGTGCCTCAGGAGGTGCTTTATGGCCTGTTCAGAAAGTATGGGCAGATTAACGACATTGTGGTGAGTGGGAAGGAGAGTCCAAAGAATGCGGTGATTACGTTCTTGAGGTTGAGAGGGGCTACGGCTGCGAAGAATTGTATCCATGGTCGGGTTATTGAGGTCGGAGGTGAGAAGGTTAGGTTGAGAGTGGAGTATCAAAGGATTGTTAGGGTCAATGCAGTCGCGGACTGGGTTGCGAAGCATCCAAAGATTGGTAAGTGGTTCTGTGCAAGGAGTCGACAAATAGCTAACGGTTACAGTGCTGCCATTGTTGGTCATCCTGTTTACGAGCATTACGGCTGCTATGTTTGACCCGGTCCGGACATGGTTCATCGAGGCAAAGGTCAACAAGTCGTTCGAGATTGGCGATAACCAGTACTGGGGATGGTTGAAGCGTCAGACGCAATCCATGATCCCAATATTGGCTCACAGGAACAGAGAAAGCAGTGCTTCTATCCTGCTAGAGGACCGCAAGACCATCATTGATCAACTGAAAAACTGGCTTCAAGAAGGCACAGAGACGTTCATTGTTGTTCAGGGTGCTCACTCCTCCGGAAAGCGCGAGCTCGTCATGGGCTCGATTCTGAAGGGCCGTGAGAAGGTTCTCTACGTCGACTGTGAGGCTATCCGTCAGGCCCATGGTGATTCGAGAATCGTCAACTCTCTTGCATCTCAGGTCGGATACCGCCCTGTCTTTGCTTGGGCCAACTCTCTTACCAGCATGATGGACTTGGCTGCCAAGGGCACCGTTGGTGTCGATACTGGATTGACACAGTCGACAGAAGCACAAATGAACAAGATCCTTAGGACTACTGCCACTGCCTTGAAGAGAGTGGCTCTCGATGATAGATCGAAGGATGACAAGGATGCTGAGCTCAGTGATGACGAATATCTCAAGGCTCACCCAGAAAAGAGAGCTGTCATTGTTATCGACAACTTTGTCAATGCCACCAACGAGACGGAGCAGAAGCTTGTCTATGATTGCCTGTCTACCTGGTAAGGATGACCTTCGCTGCAATCTTCCCATATTTAACACTTTACAGGGCCTCTCTCATCGTTGCCGCCAATGTCGCTCACGTCATCTTCCTCACCAACGATCTCGGTGTCTCCAAGTCTCTCTCCAAGTCTCTCCCCGATCGCGTCCTCCAACACGTCGTTCTCGGTGATGCTTCTCCCGAATCTGCCCGCAACTACGTTCTCTCCCAGTACGAAGCTGCCATGAAGAAGACGAAGAAGGAAGAGAAAACTGCCGCGGATGAGGAAAAGAAGTCCATCATGACCTGGTCCAAATCCTCCAAGTCCAGCTCCAACGCCGACTACGACCCATCCTACGGTCTCGACAGAGCCATCGAAGTTCTTGGTGGCCGCATCACCGAGCTCGAGTCTTTGAGTAGACGCATGCAGATGGGTGAGACACCCTTCGAAGCCCTTGCCGACATTGTCGAGACTGCCGTTGGAGAGATCACCAAGTCGTGCTTCTCGGACGATAAGATCGCCGGTGGTGGTGCAACCCCAGAGCAAGCTTACTACATGATGAAGACGCTCTCCGAGAAGGAGCAAGTCCCATACTACGCCCCAACCCTCCACTCTCTCTTCAAGGAGAATGCCGATGACGCCCTCTCCGCCCTCGCCCAAACCGAACTCATCACCATCAACGCCGCCGCCTCAGGCCGTCCAAGCTCCATCAAGCCCGGCAAACCCGTCTACCGTGCCGCCTTTGCAAAGCTCCTCAACGACGAGGTGTTCAAGGCCAAGATGGAATTGGCTACATTGAAGGCGTTGACGAAGGTGGAGCAGGGAGAGTTGAGCAAGGCGCTGACTGAGCTGGAGAGGTTGAAGGAGTTGGATGGATGGGAGGTGAAGATGAGGAGGAATTTCTTGAAGGGGAAGATGGGTGCGAGCCAGATCAAGATTGAGGATTACGAGAAGAAGATGGGGCAGTGGAAGAAGATTCTGGAGAAGGGGTTTTAGGTGGTAGTGGATGTGGATGATTGTGTGATTGATTGATTGTATATACCTGTTAGTTGCTTTGGGTGGTGATTTGTGGCGTTCATCTCTATTCACTACTTTTGTTCTTTGTTTATACGGCCCCAGTTATGTTAATCTTGCTTTTATATGAATTTCTGAGCTATAGTATGAACTGCGCTGTAAAGGCAATCGGAGCCAGCCCTTCGGGATTGTCAAGTACTAGACATCTTCTGTAAAGAATATCATAGTACTCTTCCCCAGCTGCTGGACCTCACAATTGGAGGTGCCCGCTTAATTTCGAAGCATCTCTTCTTGAACTTGCTCTCCAGCATATCATCATACGCTCTCCTCCCATGCTGTTTATAAAACAGTTTACATTCCAGATACCAGTAGAGTCTGGAGACATGATTGATATTGAAGGGTGTGACTTCGGTATCGATTTGCACATCTGACGGGCTGGAATCAGCTTGTCCTTTAAGATTTCATGAAGCTGCCAGTGGCATACTTGCCTTCGGAGTATCGATACCCATACGCGCTTTTAACGATGTTTGGACAACCGTTAATCTCGTGATATTGAGCGGATGAAGTGTGCGATAGCTGCAGAAGTGTAAAGGCGGTGCATTGCGCGTAGAGGGCGAGGCGGACGTCGGTGGGGAGCGTTTTAAGACGCAGGTTATGATGCATGGTGAGTGGTGTTTGAGGCTTGGGTAGGGATTAAGTTTGGGTTGGGGATGTGGTGGTGTGCTGTCATGTACACGGAGAAATGGGGGGCACTGGGGACTGACGTGATGGGTTGTGGTGGTATTTCCGAATTGCGGTTTGAGAAGGGATCTAGATTGCCATATTTAAGGAGTAGGAATCTCATACTAAATACTAACAGGTTTGCTTCACCTGAAACTTGCTTCTACTAAGAAGTACTTCTGTAGGAAATCGATTCATTTTCTTCTTCAATGACCATTCCCAGATACTCCATTGACATCATCCCATGCACGACGAAGCCGGGTTATGCGAGCCTTGGACTGACTTTCACTGTCCAAAAAGAATCGCTGCAGCATTTCACCGTACCTCAGCCGTCCATACCGGTTGTAATAGAACATTCCTTCGTTGCTCCAGTCAATCTGCGCCACCAGCTTGATATTCAAAGTTCCAAAGCCAGCATCAAAATCGGGTTGAGCAAACACCGATGTGCTGACATGGTAATGATCGGGGTGCCAGTAGCCATAGCTTTTCTTGTAGAGGCTGGGGCAGCTGTTGATGTCGTGGTAGAGGAAGGGGGAGGTGTGTGTGAGTTGGAGAAGCGATAAAGCCGTGCAGTGGGCGTAGATTGCTAGACGCATCTCTGTTGGAAGATCGAGGATGGAATGGTAGTTGTGCGGGTTTGGAGAGGTGTCGGTTTGGGTGTTTGCTGTGGTTGTGTTGTCGGGGTTGGTGTTTGCTGTGTTTGTGTGAGAAGATGGTGGTGATGGTTGAGTGAGCTTGGGTGGAAACATACGCATGTTTGCTTGTGACGTTAGGACTCGAGGTATCGGTCGACAAATTCTTGGGCGCGTATAAGACGGCTTGGGTGCTGAGGAAGAGGCAAGTAGAATTTCGGTCCCTGTTCGACGTTAGGTGATGATATGGGTAGTGGATGCTCGTTGAACAACAGTAGACGTCGTAGTTGGAATTGAATTCTTCCATTGTGGAAGTCCGTCAACAACAAGCCCTGCATGCAACAGATCATCTGAGAGGAAGCCTGGATATCGTCCCAGGTTCTGGAAGGTTGGCTGGCTTTGGTAGCTTCGAGGATTGAAAATGGCGCAAGATTTGGAGTTATCTGCGACGAAAGAAAGTTCCTTCACTGCGCCTCAAAGTACTTACCTCGTACTCACCTCAGCAGTACGCTTCGATGTTACTTCCAACAACAACAATACAAGTATCAATCCCATCCTCGCCAACAGCAACTTAAGGAGATTCTAGAACAGTCTTTGAAGAACCGGCTACTTCCTCTATTATTGTTGAAGCTTTCCTCACCTATATTGCATATCTCACCGCGATTCAAGGAGAGTACTAAACGAAGCTAAAGGTATTTATGTTTTGAAGAATGCACTCTGAGGCACAATAGTATACTGGATGGACTAATGTACTGACTTTGAACCCTAATGAGGACATGGAGATATCTTGTAGCGACCATCCACGGACTGATTTAGACGAAGGAGTATTTACAGCAGACCACCACAGCGACGTCCACACCGTTTGTTATAGCGGTTCCCTTTGGAAGAACAACCTCCAAGGAGCCATGGGTCCAATCCCCATTCTGATACCAAATGTGGCAAGATTGCTCTAACATAGCGCCATGTGCTACAAGAAGGTCCGTGAAGTTAAAGACCGTTACTGTGCGTGGATCATATCACTGTAACATAGGTCAGCGAAATATCCACTCCAGAAATCATTCGCATACAAATATTTAAAATTTCCAAAATATCGGCTCTGATCTTCATCTTGACCCAAACCTGATCACCATACTGAGTCCTGAACAATGTCCACTCTTTCTCTCCATTAATTATCGAAACGAATTCAATACTCAGGGCGCCCTGGTCTGCTTCAAAGTCTGGCTTCCAACGGAAGCAATTGAAGTCGAAATGCCTCAAGTGCTTGTCATATTCCGCAGTCCACACCCACCGCTCGCTCACTGGAATGTCTGCGAGGCAAACCATGCACCTTTCTTGTGGATGCCAATATCCATAACTCTTCTTGAAGATTTCCGGACAGCCATTAATCTCAGCATGAAGACGAGCCGAAACATGAGCGAGTTGAAGGAGAGTATAAGCGGAACAGTGGCGATAAATTTCGAGACGCAATTCAACCGGAAGGATTACAAACAATGTCGGCTTTTGCTTCAAGTTTGTAGGTTGTGATTGTTCGACAAGAGAGTTCGGCAGACTCTGAGCTGGATCCGTCCGAGTCATGTTGTTTGATGATGTTTTCTGGGGAAAGTAAGAAAAAAAAACCGGTGGATAGAACAGTGAGGACGAACCAGCGGGGTCAAGACGATGCTTAGTAGTTGTGGATCAGCCGTGGTGAGTGTTTGCTTAAAATGCGAGGATTGCAATGATGGTGGATGAATTTGGAACAAAGAAATCATGATGTCAAACAAAGAACTACACCATGCACATTCACTTTCCATTCACCAGAAGGTTCCAGATTCGAAATTTACTCCTAGTTTGCAAACGAGAAGGTTCTAGGGCAGTACCGAGGTACCGACATTCGGAGAATTGCATGGCACGATTTGTGAATTTATACAGTAGAATTTGCAGAAAAATGTTCAGGATAGCACAACAAAATTGAGTTAGTCGGAAGCAAAAAGACTGGACAAACGGGGAGTTGAACCCCGGACCTCCCCCATCTTAGTGGTTGTAACCATGCTAAGGGGGTGTCATACCGCCTAGACCATTCGCCCGAATATAATTTCAGAGACTAAAGTCAACCTTCGATTGACAACAACAAACGGAATACCGAGTACTCGGGATGCAGTCGGCAAAAGAGTCAGCCCGTCAAGGACAAGATTCGAACTTGCGCGCCCGAAGGCATCCGCTGGCTATAATCAACGTAGTAAAGATAGCAGGCGAACGTGTTAACCACTCCACCACCTTGACTGACTTGGATATCACAAAACCCTAGACCATATATCGAATGACACCAGCAGAATACCGAGTCATCGGGATGCAGTCGGCAAAAGAGTCCCTCCGTCAAGGACAAGATTCGAACTTGCGCGCCCGAAGGCATCCGCTAGCTGTACTACAAATGGTAGAAATAGCAGGCGAACGTGTTAACCACTCCACCACCTTGACTGACTTGAGAGAATGAAACCAGCACTTGTAAATGAAAAAAACATTCCTCTACTAGAATGGTCCTGACTGCGAAGTAATACGTAGTAGATAGGTGCGTTGGCCAATCAATCAGTTCATATCCTTGCCTTATTATGATTGATATTTTGTTCGTCCACCGGGTCAACTTGGCATCTGGCTCCTTTTCGTTTTCAAGATGTCCATAGTCCGAAAATGAAATGTTTTGGTTTGCTTCGCTTGCGATCAAGACTTCCCATTTGATCACCCACTGGCAGTGCAATCCAGCTGCTGCAGCTGAACGTTAAACTGAAGCTCATTGCTTAACAATACTAAGTACTTACTTTCTATGGCGGCTTCAGCAACGGAATCATCCAAGCAGGTTACTTTGAGCGTTCAGGTATGTCTTGTACCCATGATGAACTCGTCTAATAACCCCAGGGACGGGAAGCGCTGACAATTCAGCTGGATTGCAACTGTGCCGGTGAATCCGAGTCGAGAGACCTGGAAGTTGGTAAAGATCAGCAGGCCGGAGAGAAGCAGAAGGCATGCACGTTAGAACTATCGAAAGATATGAAGACGAAATTGTTCCATTGCGAGATCGCTGAAATTTCATCCACCGGTTGGGAGAAGTGGGGCGAGTCGGTTGCTTTGGGATATTCGTACTGTCTGTATGGCCCCTTGAGCGACGGGGAGAAAGAACGGAGTCTGTATCAGATACTTTCGACAAAGGAGGGCGCAGCTTCTGATGTGAACTTGAAGGTACTCAAGGTTACAGATCAGATCAAACCCGATATGAAAGTAGTGCTCTACGTGACGCACGGCTTAGGGATCAAGGGGAGATCAGAAGTACTTGAGATAGATAAACTGCATTGTGGCTCTCTTGTGGTCTCCACACGGGACAAGATCTCCCAATGCGCCGGGGCTTCAGGTATGCTCATGCAATTTAATAGGCACTCGGCGATATCAGAAATTCTCTGCGAAAGCTTATTGCATAGCGGTTGTTTGTTCTTTTCTGCTGATGCGGATAGTGTGCGTCGGTGGTTGGAAAAAAAGGCCAAGGTTGGGGGTAAGAAGGTCACGGGAGGCTCATAATTTCAATGTACGGCCGGTTGTCTCATGTTTAAACTGAACTCAGAGACGGATAGACATATGAGTCCAAGATTCCTCTTGCTTATGGCGTATACTTTGTAGTTAGTAGAAGAAGCACTATGTTCGATTTGCATGCTCTTGATCTTCCCGCATGGCCAACCAGTAACGTAGTAAGTGATAGTGTGAGGGTATTTTGAGACCCGTTTAAATTTCTTCTTCATAGGCCAACTAACAAAAATCAGATTTCGGACCCACGATTTCATGATTCCATTGAACTCGGATATGATGCCCCTCATATCAATGACATCCGTGATCATTTGAATACGTTTGTAATTTTGGTGCAAACGAAACCTCGACAAACGAGAAAGATTGCTGAAGTCGAGCAAGAGGGCCTTAGTAGCCCGACTGGTTGTCCTTAACCATGATGCTGCTATCCATCCGCCCCTCCCTACCTGCCCGGTCTTCTTCATACTTGTTCGATTTCGGAGACAACATTCATAGCGTATCGACTCTAAATTACAAGAAGCATTATCAGCAAACTCGAATATAGATCGAATACTTTCGAACTCAGACAACGCCAATCATAGCATCACAACATGACAACCACTGGCATCGAGGAAGAAGTCGAGGTATGTACTCTCCCTACCCATTACTTTTTTACGATGGAAGACAGCTGCTAACTGCACATGCGCTAGGAGACGGTTACGTTCCAACTCAGCTGCCGATGCAATCCAGAGGATGACAACGCGAATTGTCCAGATCTAGTCATACCTAAAACCAGCGAACATAATGTCGAGATCTTTAAGCCGACATCTTACCATTCGCCTATCGGGTTCAAACTCCATTACACCCAGTCCAGGCCAGCACAAGTACAAAAGGAGAGACTGTACGAGATTCATGTTAATCTTGAAGAAGCAACGAATCACGATGCTTGCGAGAGGGATTGGTATGATCGATATGAGTATAAGGTAACAAGAGAGGTATGCAAGGAAAGACCCGGCGTAGCAGGTGGAAAGATTCTCAGCCATATCGAATTGGATCAACCGAGAGGTAGTTTTCATTTTGGTTATTTAGTGGCAGTGGCTTTGGATGCCAACTTGAAAGGAAGTGGATGCAATGACGAGGAGTATGCCCAATTGTTCTTTGAGGAGATTCATGGCCACTTGATGGAAAACGGCTACTTGCTGTTGGAACATGACTTTAAGGTTCTAGATCGGTATAAGAAGGATATGGAAGTAACGGTGGTCGAACAGTTGGGGGATGTTTGGTGCTAGATCTCTAATTAAACCTGAGTAAGCAAGAAGTATACATCACAAAACGGTACGACTAGTACATCAAGGAAAAGGCACACTTGTCCGTAAATTCACATCCATCATAACTGACTGGTATCATAACATCCCTCTGAACACTACACTTACACCCCATCTACTATACAACTCTTCCCATCACTCCTTCCCCCCCTTCGGCAACGGCCAAACCGTACTAATCGGCTTCTTCTTCCAAATAGCCGGCTTCGGCAGCTTCCCCTTATGCGGATGCTTCCCGCCCTTCTCCGTGAACAGCAAAACCCTCGTATCATGAGCCTCGACCTCCCCCCTCCAAGCACCATGGTAAACCCCCAACTTCTTGCCCGTCCAGAGGTCCTTCACCTCATACTCGCCGTACTTCCTGAGCCCGGGGACTTCCTCAAAGGTGAAGCTCTTGGTCGTGCTGACGTCAAGCGTGTTCATGACAAAGACGTTGATGCCCTTGACAGACTGGCCTGAGTAGAACTCGGCTGGGTGCGTCTGGTTCCAGGTCCAGGCGGGGTTGATGCCCCACTTGAAGGGGAGGATGGAGGCGCCGTAGACGGGGTCTTGGTTGAAGGCGACGATCTCCTTGTTTTTGAGGACTGCTAGGTCCTTTGCCTCGATCTGGTCAAGTGGAGTGCCGATGAGGAGTGGAGACTTGAGACCAGCCCATAAGGCAAAGTGCGTCCGCGTCTCGGCATCGGTGAGGTTGCCGTTGCCGACTTCCAACATGTCAAAGTCGTTGTGGCCGTAAAAGTCGGTGTACTCGGCGAAGAAAGAGGCGTAGTTCACAATTGGCATGAAGCCCCAGCTCCACTCCTTCTTGCCCTCCCATTGGGGTACGATGTCGCCCCACATTCTCCAGCTAGCAGCACCGGCCTGGCGGGCCCAACGCTCAGAGTGACCGTGACCCCAGTTGCAGAGGGAGTAGTACATCTCTCTTCCTGTCTTCTTGATGGCGTCACGCATACGGTAGAAGCGTTCGGCCTGGAGGGACTTGCTCCAGTCGTAGTCGAGAGGAGCTGCGGGCCCACCGGTTTGGTTCTCGTATGTGCCGTACCAGTCTTCGGGATAGTAGCTGTATGGGTCTTTCCAGCTGTCGGGTACTCCACAGTTGTCGTACTTAAGAAAGTCGACACCCCAGTCGGCCCAGGTCTGAGCATCGAGAGTTTCGTGGCCGAGGGAGGCAGGGTAGTGGGCGCAGGTCTCTTCGCCGGCAGTTCCGTAGATGCCGAATTTCAATCCTCTAGAGTGGATCTTGTCGGCGGTGCCTTTGATTCCGTCTGGGAACTTGATTGGGTCGGGCACGAGTCGGCCAGTGTTGGGATCACGCTCGTGGGTGGACCAACAGTCTGAGAGGTAACCGTTAGCCACCTCTGTCCTCTCCTCTACAGCAAACTCAGCAAAAGCGATAGAGAGAGAGCATACCATCGATATTGACATAGTCATAACCCAACTTCTCGAGTC
Organism: Ascobolus immersus RN42; assembly: GCA_003788565.2. Classification (NCBI taxonomy): domain Eukaryota; kingdom Fungi; phylum Ascomycota; class Pezizomycetes; order Pezizales; family Ascobolaceae; genus Ascobolus; species Ascobolus immersus. The sequence continues at coordinate 26,300 of ML119668.1, read as the reverse complement.
CCAACTCCAACAACTTATCCGCCGCCACCAAGAACTTCTCCTCACTAATATCACACCTGAACGCATTCCAGCTGTTGAATCCCATCGGTGGGAGCTTCCCAAATTCTCCCTTCTGTGGCTTGGCTGGACGTGTAGGCAGTCCAATTGCGTTGGCTACAGCATTGTTGAGGAGCAACGCAGTACCGACGAGCTTGTCGACGCCCTTCATTTTGGAGAGAGATTCAACGTCGTCGGATGGGGCGGTGAAGGTTGCGTAAAAGCCGATGAAGGAGAGAAGAAAGAGGCCGGCGATGGTGAGAGGAGAGAAGGACGTGTTGGGGGTTTGTGGAAGGGATTTTGTAGCTGTTGGAGCCTTCTCGTCTGCCGCGACCTTCGGAGAGGTCGTGCCGGCAGCTTGGGTGGCCATCGGAGCGGATTGCTGGGATGGGGATGATGCGCCGGGTGGTGATCGGTCTGGGTGACAAGGGAGTATTAGCCTGTGGGATGAGAGAGAGGGAATTGAGGTTGAGGGCTTTGGTGGTGGATGTTTGCAAGGTGGAGATGTTGGCAACAGTGGGGGGAGATCTTACGACGGAGAGATGCGTCGTGTTGGGAGCTCATGGATGAGGCTGCGGCTGTTGATGCAAGGCGGTGATCCTTTTGCTTGGTCTGGTCGTACCCACTCAACAGAGTGCTGAGCTTCGATTACTGAGAGTTTGTCTGTTGCAATTGATGAATTGTCGTGAGAATCAATTGCAGAGACGTGAATTGAGTTTGGCAAATACCCCAGAACCCACCACCACTCGTCCCTTCATCGGCCTCATCCTAGCGGTGAACGGCCAACCCCACTATCTCGGCCCCACAGTGCATGTCAATAACTAGCCAGAATTGGCTCTTTGGTCGAATCTTCTCACCAAAGATGGACATCTCGACCGATACATACAATCCTGTCCGTCACTTCTGGCACCTGTCACTCGGCTTCTTGGTCCATGCTTTCCGGCACTTGCAAGGCTTGTGAGCAATAAAGGTGTCGTTGAACCGATCGATCGCTTAATTGAAAGACCAATCAATCCATGGTTGAGCCGGGAAGGGCGGCTTGTGAAAGGGCCATGATGTGATCAATGCGTGGGTCCGTGCATAAACTTGGTATTAGCGTTAGTGATTCGGGAGAGAAGGAGAACATTCCGAAAGTACATAAACGAATCGCCTGGACCATGTCTTTGTAAAAGTCGGATTCACAGTGTCATAGAGCCCGAGCTTACATATTCCACACGCGGTCAGAAGTGGTCGCAAGATGTTGTTTCAAGCTCAAGTTGACGAATCACGTTCTCGCGAGTATTATCCAGGATTGGAATACTGTTATCCCGTTTGCTTTGGCTTCTGTTTTGTAAGTACATAGAAACAGCATTCGATAAAAAGAGCTTCCGACGGACGTTATAGCTGGCTTCCATGGTCCAACGGTAGGATAATTGCCTTCCAAGCAATTGGCTCGGGTTCGACTCCCGATGGTTGCAAATATTTTTGACGTTTTGCCTTCACTTATGGATGAATCTCCGTCCAATCCAGATCGTCGGCAATGCTGCTACGCCTACTTACGAGTCCGAATACATACCTACCTAACGGACTGGATCTCGTATATCCTTTCAATACATGGCCGTATGTGTTTGTCTTGCTTTTTAGCTTAGTAACCTGGCTACGGTAAATCTCAGATTTCCGCATAAGTATGTGACCAACGCCGTCTTTTCCGGTCCTATGTTTATATTCTGCAGAGTTGGCTAACGTCAAATACTAAAAACTCCTCGGTCGCCCCAAAGCACTACTATACTTACCTGGCGATTAGAAGCTTGACTATGGGAGGGCGGACTGGATCTCGTATATCCTTCAAATCCATGGCCGTAGCCTCGTCCCCAGCCCCCGAACGTTTGATTGATTTGCAGTTGTTGTTCGGAAAATTGCTGCGAAGCCGTATGTGTTTGTATTGCTTTTTTAGCTCTCAGATTTCCGCATAAGTATGTGACCAACGCCGTCTTTTCCTATGTTTATATTCTGCAGAGTTGGCTAACGTTAAGTACTGAACTAGAATTCCTGATATGGTGGTGAATTCCCATAGAGCAAAAAGATGCAAAACATACAGCACCAAGGATTCCCGCGTGGTCACCCACCGCAGTACTAACTTGGCGATTAGAAGCTTGACTATGGGAGAGCGGACGGGATCCCGTATATTCTTCAATCTATGGCCGTATGTGACCGTTCTGCTTTTCAACCGTACTAGATGTGAAATGCACGTGGAACATCGTGGTCAACTCACGATTTACCGAACATCGAAGGTCACTGAAAGAAGGTGAATATGTCGCAAAAAGACACCAAACTTTAGCTCCTGAAGACAGTCACTCGTTTCTGCTTTTCCCCGTGGAAATAGAGGCGAAATGTTCAAATAAAATGGCCGTCCGCGAGGCCGAGGGAAGGGAAACAAAAAGGGAAACAAGAGGACACATTCAGCACCGGGGATTCCCGTGTGGTCACCCACCACAGTACTAACCAGGCGATTCGAAGCTTGACTAAGGGAGAGCAAACGGGATCCCGTATTCTCATCAATCTATGGCAGAATGTGACACTCGTTGCTGTTTTGCAGATACAAAGTTTGAAGTTCAGTGCACGTTTCAAAGACTACCTTGCCCTTCCCAGTCTCACCATCGATACCCACAATAAACCTCCGGCCCACACATCCCCCAATCCTTCTTAATCAAATCCGCGCCCTTCTCCCCAATAGCATACACCGTACTCATAAGCTGCACCCCAAGAATCACAGGAATGATGCTGGCATCGATAACTCTCAGCCCATCAACTCCATGGACCTTCAGATCCTCACCGACTACACCTCCGTTGCCTTCTTCGGCCATCATGCATGTTCCGCAGATATCGTGCATAGTCTCTAGATTCTCCCGGACGTAATCGGCGAGAGCTTCTTCGTCTTCGTCGGGGATGTCGGCACCGGGGGCGTTTTCGGGGCCGGTGTGTAGGTTGAGGTCAGTGAAGGATTTTGTGGCCATGAGTCTGCGGGCGTAGCGGATGCCATTGATGTATTGGGTCATGTCTTCCGGGTTGGAAAGATAGGCGGGATTGATGAGAGGACGGTCGAGAGGGTTTGAAGAGGCGATTTCTATACTTCCACTGGAAGAAGGGTGGGTAGCATAGGTAGTTACGGCCAGGGAGTTACCGTAATAAGCAAGTGGGGCAAGGAGAGCAAATGTAATTGAGTTGCCGGACAATGGGCCTGGTAAACGCCAGTCAGTAAGTGGCAATGTTGAATAAAGGTTTGGGGGGTTGATGGACCTGTACGGTTAAGGTTGTACTCTTCTCGGGCGAGTTGAAGATCCACTGTAGGGATACTTCCTTAAACTACCGTTAGCAAGACGCTTATACCATCACAGAGAAGTGAGGCTTACCGGGCCGCGTTACACTTATACGTGCGTGGTCCTTGAGATTAGCACCGACTGCAGGAAGGTCATGGATAACAGTGATGTTGTGTTTCTCCAGCAGCTGCCTTCGCCCAATACCACTCAGCTGCAGGATCTTGGGAGATCCCACAGCACCAGCAGAAATGATGACTTCCCTATTGGCTTTAACCGTCTGAGTTGACTCTCCAACCAAGAACTAGCAATATATTAGTGAAGGCTCATGAGCATCATCAAGAACATACCTCTACCCCCGAAGCCCTTGGTTTCCCACCGTCCTGGCCCTCCTCAAACACAACCCTCGAAACCACCGTCGAAAGCAAAGCATGAAAGTTCTCCCTCTGTATGTAAGGATCAAAATATCCCGTCCTAGCATAAGACCTCGTGCGAGTTTCCGGATCAATCGTATTCCCAACCATGAACGCACCTTTGGCGTACCATGATCCATCTGAGGACCGCTTTACGCCCAACTCCTCGAAGGCATCAAAGAAGCTATCTTATATCTATTAGCACCCTATGTTCAATGCTGTCAATCACTCACGGATATGCGAAATATTCTGCCTTGAGTAGTCCGACCAACTTGCATGTATCGGGCCCTCCATTCCATGTGCCAAAGCCCAAAAGTCGAAGCCGCCAACCTCATCCTGATAGTGCTCTGAGGGATAATGGAATCGTTCATGCTATACCTCATTAGCAACCAAACACAGAAACTTGTCCCTCTCGGAGCGAAGTGACAGACCCTGACAAAGTAATCCTCAAACCTGGTATAACCCCACTGAGGACTTCCCGCTCTGAAACCATTCTTCCAATCGACGTAGTTCTGCTTTTCACCCCTTGGGTATAGCATATCCCCTATCCCACTACTTCCGCCAACCATCTTGCCTGCAGCGATGTTGAAGGTACGGTTGTTGGCGTGGGCTTGCGGAGTGGTGGTGTAGTTCCAGTTGTAGGATGTCGTTAGGACGCCATTGGGGACTTGGGAGCCGGATAGGCCTGGGATGCGGATAAAGTCTTCGCCTTTGTCGAGATCACCGGCTTCGATAACGAGGACAGTTACTGTAGATGAGTTAGCATTACGGTAAAAGAAAGACGAGAGTTTGGGGGAAGAACCGGTGGAGTTTTCGGAAAGGCGGGCGGAGACGACTGAGCCGGCGGTTCCGGCGCCAATGATGATGTAGTCGTAGGCATCGAGAAGTGCTCCAGGGGTGACGACTTTGGCGAGGGTATTGGTGGTGAGGAGGAATACGGAGGCCCCGAAGAGGTGTTTGTGAATGGAGGATAGTCGCATGATGCTCACGTACTTAGGTTTCCCGTGATTCTTACAAAGGTCGACCCACTTCGACCTCTAGGACCTCTCAGATAGACCGACGCTGGCTGGATACTTTCCGCCCTATATAAACTCGAATATGGCCCCAGTACAGTGTATTACCATACAAAAGAACTTGATGCCATCCCTGTAGGATTACTTCACAAATCGAGGAAATGGTTGAAGATATCCGGACACCGCACGTTTCTACTGGCCCTGTTTATATTGCAAGCAGACAAACTGCGGAAACTTTAATCAACTTGTGGTTCTGTTTCCGGCATGGCATGCATGCTGTTACCACAGGACATCGCGAGCTGCCTGAATCCAGTTGCATTCTGCCAAAAGTCAAGCAGTTATTAAACTCATATTCAGACTGTGGAACTCGTGCACAAGAATTCTGGAACGTTTGTCCCATTTGGTTTCATAACGAGTGTGCAAAGTCTTGCACTCAGACCAGTTGGCGACGGAGTAGACGAATCCAAAGAAGTTCAACTGGATCTGTAAGAATAGCATCTCTAGTGATTCTACTTGCAACCGAAACTCAAGCCATTTGCGCAGCAGTGGCTGTGTCTCCCTAAGTGGATCGATCGAACATAAGTAGCAAACCAAGATCAAGAACTGTAATACCAAAGCAAGAAACAAAAGATAGGCAAGAAAAAGCCACAATCCTGTCGATATATATCCAACACTGCCATTGAATTGGACCTTCGAACAAGTAAACCCGTTTAGCGGACGTCCTCATTACGAACTCTTTTCACGCCCCAGAATTGGATGAACTGAAGCACCAATGCATCAAGGAACATTGAGTCACTAGACTGTCCCGAGGCCAAAGACGGATCGCACTCCACCACATCATCAAAATTCTGGCTTAGGAGCTCATCTAATGAGTGGCGGACTCTGATGAATGTTGCCTCAAACTGCTGGCGTACTCGTTTGACCTGATAATTCCCCTGGTGGGAATGCTCAGGGTCGCTACCCGACCGACAGGGTAAACCTCCAGTTAGGTATCCATAGTGACTCCAGCAGCTTTTATTTCTGGTGCATACACGAAGGTTGCACCCGGAACAAATCTTAGGTAGCTTGTCTGCTTCGAGTACGACATTATGCTCCAGTTCCGCGTCGGTGAAGAGTTTGTAAGCGCAAAAGTTGCAGCAGTTGGCAAAGTCATAGCCTTTTGGGGGGGGGCTGTTGCGAGGGTCCTTGGGTCGAAGAGGTTCGAAGGTGTGGATTGTGCTATCATCGCCCTGTTGAGTGGCCATGACGACTATTCGAACGGCCTGTGCAGTGATGGAAGCCCTGAAGTAAATAAGTCAGCAAACATATTGGCGTACAGTCAGGATGGATAATAGAATACCACTTCGAACGAACAGGGTAGCGCTTTGCAATTTGCAAGGCGTAGGGGTGATTGGTATCGAAGTTGTGGAGCTGGGAGTGAAAGAAAAGGTAGAAAGATCCGGAGCGGTAAGTACTGATGAAGTGCCCAGCTAATTGTTGTAGTTTACCGAGAGCCACAAGCACTCTGGGAGCAAACGGATGGTCAGGCACAATACAAACGGTCCCCTTCCAACAACCAACATGAGCTGACCTAGCCACTGAAGACTCGGTATAGCTATCACCCGAGTACTCCTAGATCCCGCAAGCGTGGCAACACTTAGGAGGGTAAGGACTATGAAATTCAGCTTCGGAAATAACCATAAGCAGATCCCGTAGATGAATGTCCCTTTGGATTTGCTGTACCGGCTGTGGGTTGAATTCTGATATTCTATGTCGTTTGATAGGCCCCTCCTCCACCGGCCGCCCTTGCCGTTGGCGAAGTTCGAGCTGGTGCCCTCCATGTTGTGTAGGCGAACAGGGATCGAAGTTTTCGACTTGTTTTGACCGCCGAAAGATGGTAGTTATCCATTGGCGTAAAGTTGAGAATAACTTTACGGTTTTCGAGAAGTTGTTGGGCTGGTGCTGAGGAGTGGAGAGTGTCGCACTGACGAATTCGTTTGCTCTTTCCACGGCGGTTGCTTGGCGTTCGAGAGCGGACTTGGTCTCAGAGATCAACGATCAACTCCGGACTCCTATATTAATTCTTCATATTGTTACGAATCTGCCATCCCAGAGGATACAACTTCGTCTCAAACATTTACCTTGAGTATGATACCTAGGTGAGTACTTATTTTTTGCGGCACTTGTAATTCGGCATTCTGTGGGGCGATGTTCAGTACTTTTCGTCGATCATGATTGCAGTGGTCGAATTTCCCCATACTCCTCAGGTTACACAAGCATGTCCATCTCAGGGACCAAGAGTCATGGCCGCACCTAACCACCAAGACCAGAACATCACCACTCTGAAGACCCGTCCCGAGAGCCCAAACAACATGCCGATATGACCCGCCTACTCCACCAGCTCCCCCGGGAGCTTCACCTCCTCCGCCCCTTTCGGCCTCTCCCTCTCCGCCGTCTGTACACCACCACCACGACAACAACAACAAACACCACACTTCCACCCCCTCTCGCTGCCGCTCCAATCGTTCCATCCCCTCTCTCTCCCAAAACCACCGATGCCATAACGCACCTCTCTTCGCTCCCTCACCGACGCCCCACTCTCTCCGACCTCGTCCGCTTCGGCCCACCTCCTCTCACCACCCCGCAACTCCTCGCCTCGGCCCGCCTCACCCGCGAACTCATCCCGCGCCGTCTCGCCCGCCGTATCCTCGCCCTCCGCAACCTCCCCTACATCATCGTCACCAACCCGCACATCAACTCCATCTTCCAAAACTACGTGCACTCCTTCGAAGCCCTCTCCTCCCTCCCCAGCGGCGACTACCCCCGCAACCTCGACGAAGAATCCGAATTCGCCCAAGTCCTCGGCGGCATCGTCCGCACCCACAACAACACCATCCCCATCCTCGCCAAAGGCTTCCAAGAATGCGGCTCCCAATTCATGCGCGCCGAAGAAATCACCGCCTTTCTCGAGCGCCATCTCCGAGCCCGTATCGGCACCCGTCTCCTCGCTGAACAACATCTTGCCCTCCATGCAGCCACCTTTGAGGCTGGTTCGCCGGCTGAGCTGACCCCAGGCGTCAACCCGGACCACTTTATCGGCATCATCGATACTCGTCTATCCCCCACCACCATTCTCCGCAGGTCAGAAGCCTTTGTAGCCGAGATCTGTGAGCTCCGTTACGGCGACCGACCTCGTCTCGAGATTGACGGCGAGGTGGAAGGAAGATGTGCCTACATCCCCATGCACATGGAGTACATCTTCACCGAGCTCCTCAAGAACTCGTTCCGTGCGTCGATCGAGTCCGCGCTCGCCCAGCAACGCATGAACGCCGGTCTCGGCATTGTCGGTCGCGCCGCCGAGCTTGAGATCCCCGTTGTGAAGGCGACGATTGCGTTGGCCGAGGGTGGAAAGTGGATCACGATACGCATCAGAGATAGGGGAGGAGGGATTAGTCCGAGTGATTTGAGGGAGGTGTGGAATTACAGTTTCACGACTTTTAATCAGGATACAGGCGAGCAGGAGGACTTTAATGAGCTTGTGAATGGTGCGTTGGGCGGGAGCAGTATTGCCGGGTTGGGGTATGGGTTGCCGTTGAGTAGGGCGTATGCGGAGTATTTTGGGGGGAGTATGGAGTTGCAGAGTGCGTTTGGGTGGGGGACGGATGTGTATTTGAAGCTGAAGGGGTTGGTGGAGCCGGAGGGTGGGTATGAGAGGCAGATCTAGGTGGAGGTGGTGGTGGATATGGGGAAGGGGAGGTAAGGTGGAAGGTGGTGTGTCTGGTTGATGGGTTGTTGTCATTGCCATGTTGGATCTTATGATGGAGTTTTTACTGTATTTGTTGCTATCTTTTTGCTTTGCTGGTTTCGGGCTGGGATGGGTGGGTATCGGTAGGGATTGGGATTGTATTGTTTTGTTTGTGGATATATATATCATTGCTAGTTGTTTTGTACTTTGTAATTCAGTTTAATTAGAGGTTTCTCTACTTTCTTGTCTACTTAACCTATTACATCTGCAGGTTTAGGATAGCTATCTCGCCCTCGGTGCGGTACCCCGTGCCATTAAAATGAAATTGAGAAACTGACACCGAAAAACGCCTGATGAAGAGGTCACGTCGACACAGCACCAAGTACCAAGTAGGTTTTCTAATAACCTACTTTCTCGCCTTCTTCTTCGAACCAGTACTCCTCGGCTCCTCAGTCTATGCCCTACACTCATTCAAATAACTCGTTAGAAATGCGACGTCGCGCTCTAACATCAAACAACGATCTTCAGCCAGCTGCTTATGTACATCCTCATAGAGAGAAGAAGCATCCCGCTCTGCATGGAAGAAAACCTCGTTAATCCTTTTGTTGAGAGGATTGTATATCTCTGTCTCGAGCTCTCTCGCCCTAACTTTCTGACATCCTGCTGCCATCAGATAACCAGAATGTGAGCTAATCTTTTGTTCATGATGACCCACCTTGCGCCTCTGAGTGATATGGCTAATGATGTTCTGGCTACCGTCGTGAGGTGGAAGATCCGACCGTTCCCCGTCATGGGCCACCTCGTATGTGTAGTCCGAGTCCTCATTGAGCTTACCAATCACCCTATACAGCTTTTGCCCAGCTGGCACAACCGAAGTGTACCAGAGGGCAAAACTAACAGGGTAACCAGATCCCTCAGGAGCAGGTCGAACTAGAGTCCTTTCAAGAAACCCGGTTTGGATGGTGGATACAATCGCACATGTCTCAATCCTCCCGTCAAGGATCCAGCATCTGCACAAGAGCTCAACGGAGGGAACCTGTTAGGTTTGATCAGTCAGTCACGGTCCGATTATTTAACTTGCGATCGGAACGGATTATGCTTACTTTGTAGGCTCTGCGGTTGTTGGACATGGTTTCTCAAGAAGTTTTCGTAAAAGGGATACGTATCAGTCGGGTCGTGTATGGTACGGATTTGTACTGGGAATTCGAAGTAAAGAAGCGGCTTGGGATATGTCGGTCAAGTTGGGATACTGAGTGTATGTTGTCAAAGATGAAAGCTTCAGACCAAGTGGACCCGGATCCAGGTTCATCTTGGATGAAGCTTCAAGTTGTCGAAAGGTCGCTCGTTTGTGCCGGATTTGAGTCTCGTTTGCTTCAATTGTGGAGCGCATCAAAGGACACCGTGTCATTATAGTGCACTATCTGAACTTTCAGAAAGGTAAGTTAACATCAAGTGTACTTGATACTTTGCTATCAGAAACGGTAGGCACTTACCCAAATGCGATGCACTCGAGATTTGGAAACATGCACAGGAATGTTGATTCTGAATCATCTCTCCACCGGTGCAAGCGCACACTGGCAGAGTTCATGATTTCAGTGTTTTCAGTAAGCAGGTTATTTGGGTCCGAGTAAGTTGTAGGAGATGAAATGTCGAAAGCTCTGAACGAATCCAAACAAAATGAAATCAACTCGTTAGCGCCTTGAAATACCACGGAAAAGCCGGTACCTGATGATGTCTGCTTCCGGTATTTCCTTTTACGGGCGAGGTATGTAGCGCTATAGCTATAGCTGTGCGGCTTACTGTTACTACCATAGCATGTGCACATATGCACATGCACCCGCAAGATTGAAATGGGCGTAGCTGCAGATAGCAATTGACAAATGTCATTTCATTGCTCTATGCAAGCATCCAGCTTATATAGGAGAAGCTTCGAAGTTGAACTGTACGAGCTGACCGAGTGGCTTGATGTCGTGAGTGTAGCATCCCCTTCCCTTTCTGGAAGGATGCTATGACACTTGGCGCCTTCTAGCGCGTCTGTGCCGTCAGGGTTCGCCCAAATCTGCAGCTGCAATGTACGACACACCTCTTACATCTACAAGATGGTTCGGCGTGGTGCTCTTCACGGGATAACAGAAATAGCAGTCATGTCAATGCTGATTGACAAAGCTTCAGCTGAATGTGAACCGGCAAGCTGCCAGTGTTGAACTGGATATAAAGGAAACAGTATGCTCTCCAGCTTCTTTTTCAACACTAACCCACATTCCAGGACGTTGATACGGATTTCGGGATAGCTTTTCTTTGAAGTATTGTAAGCTTTTCTTCTCCAGTTTTCGAAGCATTGACCATCAAGACTTCACACTGTCTCTTACTGACTCCTTGCAGCTCAGATTACAGGTACTCGACATGCGCACTCTTGCCCTTTTCAGCATGGCTGCCAGCTTCTGCTGGGCCTTTCCACACCTCAACCTCGACCAACAACCCGACTCCCCCGCAAAAAGATTCGCCAACCTTCCAACTGGCGAAGAACTCAAGATCGTCAACCCTCCAACGAAACCAGCAGTTCCAAAACCCGGAAAACAGTCCACCTTGGCCCGTCCTACTCTCCCAACATACCCAAAGACGGTAACCAACCCAGTCGACCCAAACAGCTGGTTGATGCAATACGCTCGCTCTGAGAAAGTCTCACCATACTGGAAATTCACCGAAACACTCTGGGCACCCTGTCAACGCCATCGACAGCCAATTCCGGACCCAACGAGTTGCAAACCGACCTGCGAAGACGTCCATTCCCATACACAGCTCTCGATCTTTGCAGAATGTTCCATTGACCTGTATGCAAGGATCTGCACGTTTGCTACCTTTGTTCTCCCAGATTCGGAATGTCCTGGCCGCCCAAACTCGTATCAGCTCAGATGCCCAACGTCTCTTGAGCAGCTCAACAAGATTCTGTACGACGGCTTCGAGCAGCCGTATATATACTTCTCGCAGTTGACAGAGGCTATTGAGGTAGGCACACACATCGGTCCGACTCAATGCCCACAGAACAAGACAGAGCCCGTCTTCTCTGCAAACCGGCGTCACCGCAGACAGCTCGACTCAGCAAGCCATGCTTCACCAACCCACACCAAAACTGCCAGCAGCATCGATAGCCACAACAAACATCACCTCCTCAAGCGCGACTACCAATACCGCCGCTACCTCAACTCCAAAGGACTCTACCGCACCTACAGCATCGAAGGCCCCCGTCAGGAACTTCCAAACGGTCATAGCGAGGGAATTGAGTCCCTCAAGCGTCCCTGGAACTGCTACGACTCTGAAATCATGATCCAATCCGAACGAATGTACATCAACGACACCCAGATTGAAATCTGCTGGTATCCCGAGAGAACCAGAAACAAGCCGGAAGAACGATGTCCAGGTATTAAGACACCGGATAGCTGTCCCAAGGATGACGACGAGCTGGTGGAAACTATCAGGCGGTATTACTCTGATCGGTCCTGGGAGCCTGTGAATATGACGGTTGAGGCGGTAAGAGAAATGATTGAAGTCGAGATTGCGGAGGAAAAGCCGCCGTGTGATGTTACGGATGTAAGTTACCTGGTGTTCGCTTCTTGAAGGTATGCTAACTGGAGGTCAGCGTTGTTGTATTGGTCCGCATTCTGAGGTTAATGGATGTACACCGAGGGATTGGGGTTCAGGACCGGAGTGAGCAAGAGTGAGAATATAAAGTTTTTGCAGTGATACTTAGTAGTTACTGGCTGAATGCTCGTTACATACGAACTCTGACCTACTACCTTTTATTGGGTTTTCAGATGATATTTAACCTAGTCGAGACAACTTATCCCTCCACAAAAATCTTAATCCGAGAAGTCTCCCATTTTGCTTGACTTCTTCGTTATGAACATGTGAGTCCTCAATTGAACCAGGCAACTACTTACTTCCCCTTCCTGCTTTCTTCCCATGCAGCAAAACGAATGAGCAATATTGCAACCACAATATAAACACCCGCCATTTCAAAGCAATACCGATTCCAGCCATCCTGGATAAACTCGCAGACGCTCCGTGGAATAGCTGTATTCAAAAGAACTCCATTCTCGGATGACTGTTCGTTTCTTTTCTCGTCTAGAGCTTCTGCTTCATGCTGCGAGGAATGTGCTTCGTCTGAACGCTTTTCAGCTTTGCTTATACGAGCTCCGAGCTGGCTGGTCTGATTATTGGAACTCGTCTCTATTCCAGTCTTATCCAGGTAAGCCAGCGGATCTGCACTTGGATGCTCTAGAAACCGTCAGTGTTATCTCCTCAACGATGATATAATGGGACATACTCCGCACTTGAGGGTTCAATTTGGGATGTTGAGGCCCGAAATGGATCGTGAGGCAAAGATCTTTTGGTACATCACCCTCAATACATAACCTCAGGTTTGTACTGGAAGATTCTGAAGTGTCTCCCATGCCTCAGATGTCATGTACATGCAGTTAATGATGATGCAAACTCAAGACACGTTCTGCATGGAGGCCGGAGGGGAGTATCTGGAGATGGATGTGATAAGATTATCAAAGTTGACGCATTCGGAAGTACTTTCCGTTGCGGGAAGTATGACGCAACTTGACGTCGAAAGGGGAGGAAAAGGAGTTATGGATAACGGAAGCAAAGAGTTGCTATACTGACTTCCCATTTGACCCCTCATATTAGAAGTATTGTCACATGTGAACCGAGATGCAGATACTGTGAGCTCAGGTGCTGAAGACTGACTTGATGGATGTCGGTATGTCCACTGCAGAAAAACTGCTGCCTGAGCTCAGCTGAGGACGCATTTGGCCAATATTGGACTCCAACAAAGCCGATCAAAGACACGAGCAGAATTCTGCAAGCTGTCTCGAGCGAGCCCGCGCGAGCTACAATAGACAGATGATCATGAGGATCATGTATCAGATTCACCAGCTACCAAGCCGCCGGGAGAGTCATATGGTGTTGGTGTGAATCGAAAGAGCTACCTACAGGTAACGTTTGTTAGTTAGTTACTTAGTTGAATGGGCTGTGGGGGTTCCTCCTCCAGGCCGCTGTATTCGCAGGTCGCCTCGAACCTGGAAAATTAACACCAACAGGGTCCCCACAACGATGGCTTGTGCCGAGGTGCAATTGGCCAGAGCGGCCGGATCGCGGACGTATCCAAGACGTAAAGTTTCAGGCACATTCGCCTCAGTCACTCACAATCACGAGTGGAGGAAAGAAAGAAAGTACTGTTGCTATTTTGAGGATATCGCATCCGGCTGCATCATCATCACAGCCCCAGATGAGGGCCCAGTTCGTTTATCTTGCAGCATCATGTTGGTACATAATTTCAGCCCCGAAAGGACGGAGTCGCAGGGCTGCCACCTTACATGCTGCAGCTGCTCAAAAGCAAAGCCCGTTGTTCTGAGTCGATATCCCAATGAAATGGATTGGGCAACCAAACGTTTGCGTGCTACATACACACAAGTGTGCCCTCAAATCGAGCATCTTTTGTCTATGATACATGCGATGGATAGGAGAAGAATCTTGAACAATTATTGTCCAAGATTGCCATATTTGGTGTTGAGATTAGGGTGCTGTCAATCAGTGTCAAAATGTCTTGCCCGTCGATTGGTGCAATCGGATCTAGGCAAGAGATGGTAATGTCTCAGGTGCACGGGAAGAGGCGAGATGCCGGGCCCACTTCCCGGTGGCTTAGACACTGCAATCCGGAAAGAGCTGGATAGGGAGAGCTACAGTATGGGATGATTTTGAGATCCATATCCGGTAGTAAATTACTAGTAATTCACCTGGACTTCTGCAAAGGCATCTTTTCTAAACAGAAGGGATGAAACTTCATGGCCTTCAGTACTGCCGTAGCAGTACTAACAACCAACCGTGACACCCCAATAACATTATTCACTTCTTGGCAGCTCCGGCCTTCTCGACAGCCTCCTTGACGATCGCCTTGAACTCCTCATCCGTCAAAGCCTTCAGGCCAAGCCTCTCATTGTCATTGTTGAAATCATTGCCATATCCTTCCCCACCAATCGCTACTTTGACCTGAAGTCCTATGCTGGGCCACAAACCCTCCGGTGTCTGCAGCAAGGCCATAGCCCTAGTTCGTAGCTCCTCGCTCGTGGTATTCAAATATTTCCAGTCTTCGGTGCCTGTAAACTCTTGGATAACAGTCAGAACCTCACGGGATGTCTTCTGCATGTTCCAGACTCTAACAAAGCCGTTCCTTGCTGGGTGCTGGAGGATTGAGGCAACGGCAGAGCCGACGAATGGGAGGCTTGAGGAGGAAATCTTGACATTGCCACCGTCAATGAAATCAGCAACTCTGTTTGGAATCGAGACCCCGAGGAGGTTCAGATTATGGACATCATCGAAAAGACCTGGATAGAAAGTCAGATAAAACTACACTTGCACTGAGAGATTTGACACCTACCAAATTCAAGGAACAGACCGGTAACAACAAGATCATATTCCAGACCCGATTCTTCGTGAGCTTTGGCGAGACGTTCCTCACTTGGAAGCTTAGCAGCCAGGAAAGGCAGTGCCCTGGTTTTCGCATTCTGTAGGTCGGAGCCGAACTCTGAGGGTATGAACCGTTTGACACCAGCGGAGACGGCAGCATCGATTAATGCAAGCTGGCTGGCTAGCCCCATGGCACCAATGAGCGAGATCACAGCATCGGTACCCTTTAGGGCCTCAACGAGAGACTCATGAGACGCATAGTCGGCGGACTTGAAGACAACCGATGGAGGGAACGCTGACTGCTCAACGGCTGTATCGAGACGGGATAGGATGGTGACGTTAAAGGCAGCAGCGATGAGGGCGGAGACGATGTGCTGTGTCAGGACACTCTTGGAGCCGACAATGGTGATGTTTTTGATGTTCGACATAGTTGGGGTCTGAGATGGGGAATGTTTCCTCTGTTTCCTAATATGGCGTGCGGAATTCAACGAGGCGGCTTCTGTTTTCCTTTATATCTCGAACTCGGCATGAGAAGGCCAAAGCTCAGAGCAACCAGATATATGCATAGTTCTTTGTCAGAGAGCAAAGCGGAAGCTCGGAAGTTCTACTGTCCGACATGCAGTAGCCACAAACCACTAATGTGGCATTGCTCGTACGAGGTGGATCAGGCAGAGGAGCCGTTCTGTGGAGCAAAAAATTGCAGTTCATTCCTGAGGATCGTGGTGGAGCGCGAGCGTGCTTGTGAAGGCAGGTCGACACGTCTAAGGCTCGGCCGAGATCGATGTCAAGTCGGTCCATTCTTAGGCATGGACATCGGCTGCCGACCGAAAACCATCGTCAGTCGGTACGACGCAATCGCCTGGTGCTCTAGCATCATTATAAGCATAAGCATCACCGGTTCCAGGTATATGAACAATTACCTGCTAAGTACTTAGGTACGATGAAAATTCTCATTCTCGATGACGTTCTCGAGATCGAGCATTATGTACGACTACATACGGGCCTTTTCAACGACGAGGAGTACGAACTGCGTATGTAGCAGATAATGCCTTTGTCGATGCTTCTTCGCGCTCGTATGCCGAGTGGCTCCTGTATGATGTAGTGTATATATTGCAATTGTGTCTTTGACGCCCGGCTCCGAGAGTATACACAACATATTTAATAATCCGTCTCGAGGAATCCTGTGACTCTTCGGACCATCCTAATAGCGATAGTTTGCCCTAACTCGAAGTTGTTATTAATAACTCGAACTTGAAGGATGCCACTTGCACGAAAGGATGTTGTGTTCCGGCCCAAAACAAACATCAGCACCCATTTGAAACTTGTAATGCAGCCCCGACTGCTACACAAACAATGTGAATTTCAAGCCCAGTTGATGTCATTCTTAGAAAAGAAAATCGTGACCCGATGCAACATGATCATCGCATACCATCGCCTCAAGAAACGGGTCCGAGTACAATGTAGATATGATATCGAGGAAGATAGCTGTGCTCACCTTTGGAAATTCCTAGAACCCTAGATGTTTGACGAGACGTCAATAGCCTGGCACAGCATCAGTATACGATGTTGACCTTGTTGACAATTTTATTCCTATAAACTGATACGGAAGACCGTCTTCAGAAACCAACCAAGTCCCCAAGCCCAGTCGTAGCAATTGCTTGGAGCAATGTATATTGTGCAAGCCGGAATACATCGTGCGATGTTGAGAGATGCACGAGTGGGTGGCGTAATACGTTGCTTCTCTTAAGGGTGTCCACCAGCTCCGCTTAACTGGGACTCGCCAGCTGCGCAGTGGTAACACAACCGTTTGTGCCACTCTGCGATGCATTGTAACGCATTAACGAAAGTATCGAGGACCGCGGGGGGACCCTTTAATTGAACTTTGATTTCGATGTAGGACAAATATCTCGGATCCGGAAATCTTCTAGAACGTGGCATCTGTCGAAAAAGGCTGGGTGGTCTCAATATCAGTTAGCTTGTGCTCCCATAAGCCCATTTGTGCTCAAGAAAATCACCTGCTGTGAAAGGTTGCCTGCCCTCTTCCAACCTGGCCGCCCTTGTAGAGAATGCTGTGAATCTGATGGAACGTATCTATGATATTGACTCGGATGGGAGCACTGCAGTACTGGTAGGTAGTTCGTGATGTCGACGCGCGACGGTAATTTTGAAGCTGTGAATAGATTTCCGTTGTGCCTGCTTAGAAGTCGTTGGCTTGCTCATTCTTTGGGAGATGTAGTGCTGGAAGCGGGGAGAAAGCAAGAGAGAAGGTTCGAAACTTTTCGTGGGCAAACAAGCCTTTGTTGATACTGCATCGGCGGGATTAGTAAGCATTCATATTCTCCGACAGCTTCTTTGAGCATCCGACAACTCCGGGTACCATCTGCAGCAAACCCAGCAGCTCTTCTATTCCATGAAAACTTTATCCTCACCATATCAACAGTTACAGCTCAAATCGGCTTCATACAGCCATGAGCCCAACAGAACGTCCTACGGCCTCATATACCTGCGAAACCAGAAAATGCGTCCATTTTTCAATACGCAAGCTCACATGATGGCTTCTGTCATCGCGGAGATTGCTTCGCACCAGCATCACCCAGAGCAAACTTCTCTCGAGCACCCTGGATACCTACACCACAAACTCTGACCTGATTTTCTACTCGATTCTCGACCTAGCTAAGCACTGGCGTTTGGCCCAGCCCGAACGGTACGACCAGGGCACAGTGACGAGTTGATGTATCCCGAGCTCGAGATACGGAAGCTCCGGTAGAGTTGGTATGCGAGCTCTTTCTTTTCATATGAATGATAGTGGTCAGACTTTTGGTACGGAAACTGACAAATTGAGTGATGATAGGTAGCGAACTGAGCAACGAACCAGGATAGGAGGACTGGTTAAATTGCATGAATCGAGACTACATACAAACGAGCGCACTACTACCACTACTTTATGTACTTCGTACAGCGAAGCTCCGATAGACATAATCGCACAGCATGAGATACGACCAGAATGCACAGTCCATCACTCGACTAGCAACCTTAAGAGGCTCTTGGGTGTCGTCTTCGAAAAAGGAAATGGTAAAGTACAAAAAGAGGCGCTGTGGCACGAATTCGGACGAACGATCTTGCCATTTTCGACTACTTCAGTTGGTTTAGCCATCTTGTTCTCCCGATTTGGTTTTGATATCCTTGCAGCTCCTTTGTACAAAGGTTTACGAATAAGGTTTGTAACCGAAGTGCGATGACAAAAAAAGGTTGGAGGTTCTCTCAGCTCGTTGTGGAGTACATAGTTAGGTAAGATCGGCCGTCGCTGTTGGATGTCAGGGACCAAACTAACGAGACAGGTGCTGCAGGTACCCGATTAGCGTTGGAGAGTTCGTAAGCGAAAATACGGCCTTCCTAACCTCACTTGCCTTTTCACGACAGGTACTTACGCCTCACCATTCGTCTCGAAGCTCCGGCATCAAAATGTCCGTAGCTCATGCGCTTGACCATACGATTTTTTCCTGAGTGGGGCACATCATGAGTTCAATATCGGTTCGTCAAGAAAATAGGCGGCTCGAGCATGCCTGGCCAGTTGAACCGGTCTGTTGCACGATATTGCTTTTGGCGGGGGTAACCTCCCTAAACGATCGTGCGTAAAAGAGCTCGCCAATAACTGTTTTCTGTCAACCTGCAATGTGCCAATGCACATCGGCACTTCAAAAAGCACTTGACGACGGACATTAGTGAGCTACACCATCTGCTGATGTGAACAGAATTTGCGTTCACACTGTGATCGTGAACACATTTCGGAGAAAACCAATCTTGGAGGTTCATCATTCCTCAAGGCATGAGAGCTAGTCCTTCGCCTGTGAGTACAGTTGCCTAACGTCTGTGCAACTTTCACATCATTCATGCTCCTGGGAAGGAGTACATAGAGGCGGTTTGTCAAATTGAACAGCATAGTGCACCAAAGATTACACGCTGGGGCCGAGGCACATGCACATACAAGTAGGAATATGTTCGAACGAGTCTACACGAGAGGGCAAGACACTCTGAAGCCAATTGCATATCGTGGCTACTTCCGAATCAGGAACTGGAAATTCTGAATCTAGATGGCATAATTTTGGTTCAGAGCAATGTGCCTCACGACGGCAGAAGCGGAAGCAATAAAGGCATAGTTCATGGATATTAGCCCACGAGGACTGGCTGCGGGTTTGTCGATCACATTCTCAGAAGACTCCTCTACTCGTATGTAGGATGAGCTACCGTACAAAGTACAGTTCACTGCAGCTGGAAACTGAGATGCTGCGTTGCGCTTCGAGGTGGCTTGGTCAGTCTAACAGCATACAGGTCTGCGGCATCTTCAGCAATGTCGAATTGCATGGAAGTGCTGAGATATCGACACTGGCGCTTGCTACTGTATGGACTGATAAAGCATCTAGAACACACTGATCGGCACTTCATACACAGCCATGGATGGTATGGAACAGAAACCCCGAGCAGTAGCGATAAATCGTCTTATGGATTCATCAGCTCATGACGAGATGACACGATGAAGCTGGACCATGGAAGACGGATACTTGGATTGGAAGTCTTCCTGTTGTCATTTGTTATCTGCTTTTACTATCTCGATCAAGGAGCTGTCAGTTGCTGCGCATCTACATAGTCTCGAGACTCGAGGACCTGACAGAAGGTTCATCGCGAGCATCATCTGAAATTCGCCAAGCAACACTACACCGTATGAAGAAATTCGTCCGGTCGGGGGTAATTCCCAACCTTGGACATATCCCCGACCTGCTCTCTGCAGCACAGCGCAATACTACCATGCTAATTCCTTCAGGTGTCCATGAACCTTGGTGACGATTCACACCTTCGCCTTCGAAGACGATTAGAATCCTGTTGTGCGCACCTCATCGTACTGCGTCGTTACCTTCAAGGTCGACGATGACTCCAGAAGAAGAAGGGCATTTGATTGCGAAATTGCCTCTTCGTTAAGATCAGCATTTCATGCTGCCGAGCTTTCAGCAGGAGGCTTAACCTTGCTATTTCTGAGGATCCTGGTTCCTACTTGGGATGAATTTGGCTTTGAGCTGGCCGTTTTGGCAACCGTTTTGTGCCCGAAGGGTACTGCTTGGAGCTTGCTGTCGGTTGTGATTCCGTCATCGAGAAAAGAAGCAGAAAAAGAAAATAATAAACTTCAATTATTTTCGCTAAGGGGTGGTAATTTTGAATATCCCACCTTGCAAGCTTGGCCCAGTCGGAACTCAGTTACTCTTCCTGACCTCGACAGGGCTTTATCGAATGGAGCTCAGGGCCTCCCCAAGCAGGTACTCCACTGTGATCTTCTCACTCTGAAGAAGTATATGGGGCGGATGTCTCGCAGAAAAGTCACCTTTCGACTTTTCAACATTTCACACGCCCAACTCTTCAGCCCTTTTGAAGGAGGTCCTTCGCGAATTCACACATTAGCAAGAGAAGGGCGCAAATCTTACCCTTGTTTCTGTACGTATCTCTCAAGCCGAACCGAGGTACCATTTGCAGTCGTCCCTTCTTCACATCACCGAGGCCTGGAGAGGAATTAACGGCTGACTATTTCCCCAATATCTTTAGATTGCGTGCAGTTGCTGCTGTTCAGTATTTGAATTTCCAAAACTCGATCACGATACACCATTACAGTCGTTTTTCATTATTTCGCTAGCAATTTACCGGAAACCCCGCCGACTTTTAGCTTCGAGAGACATCAAGGATTGTGCGACTAAGCTTAAAGAACCAGATCGGTGCCTTTTTAAACGGGATATTATCGAGTGCCTGGCAGTTGATATATATCCTCCCACCCGTCATAATTTCGATCCACTTCCTCGGTCTGCTCTTTTCGACCACACATCCACATCACATCTACTCCACATCAGGTTGATGTTCTGATCTCTCCGAGTTATACGACTACTCGAGTCACTCATTTACGACATCACCTTGAAGAGGCGCAGGATGCAGCTTGTTGTTTACGAACAAATTCACATCATATCAACCATCACAATCGACTAATTCGACTTCGAATATCAGCGCAGGAGAGAAGGAATTTAGGGAGACTTGGAGGAATTCAGTTGGATAGGGCTATCTGCTGGAAGTAAGGGTCTGGATACCAGGTCAGACCTTTGTATGGGGTTCGGTTGGGACAACATCACATCACATTCTACATCAACATCGATGTCGCCGACATTCGATACGAATTCCTTCCGCGGGTTGTTCTCCTCTCGCACTTTGCTTTTATGCAACGCCGCTGTGGTCTCACTACTCGTTGGAAGACTCAGCAAATCTCGAACAAAACGAACGGTGTGTACAGTGTTTGCCTGTGCATTTCTTGCCCAACTATGGGATCAGGGTCGTGCATATGGTGGATTCTGGATGAAGCTGGGTGGTTTTGCTGGACTATGGGGTTCCTATAAGATCTTGACGCTGTTGGCGATTCTTTGTCTTGCAAACTCCTCTGGTCTTGATAGTCTACATCCCGGCAAGTTCAGGCCGCTCTTCTTCTTTGGCGCCACGACACACGCTCGATTCGGTCCTGTCAAGCACTCGTTTCGCTACCCACTTCTTTACTTTGGGTTTCCTTTGGACTTTACAGGCAAGGTTGGGAGTTTATTTGAGGTGAAGGAGATGCCAACAGAGGGCAAGGAGGCCGAGCAGCCAAAGCAAATGCTACACCGTGGATTCACGTTTTTCTCAGTGGATCCTACGAAATATCTCGACCCCAAACTTCCATTCAATAAGAAATTGGAGCCGATACTGGCAGGAGAGGTACGTGGATAGCAATTAAAAAAGGACCTCAGGCTAACTTCGGCAGGGCTATGATCTCAAGGATTACCCCCATGGATACCTTGTAACCGGGCCACAATTCCTTGGCTACTCCTTCAACCCCATCAACTACTATTATCTTTACAATGCAAAGCAAGAATTAAAGATGATAGTTTTTGAAATTCAGAATACTTTCGGAGAGAAGCACATCTACTTGATGCATGCCGATGATCACAATAACCCGAAGACCCGGAAGGGATATACTTTCTGCGGCCGCCTCCGAAAATGCTTTCACATCTCACCATTTAACCATCGATCCGGCAACTACGAGATACAAGTAAAGGATCCTTTGAACGAGGACCCGGCCTTCTCTAGACTGGACACGAATATGACGGTAATCGATGCTCAAGGCGCCAAATCTATGGTCGCTCGACTCTTCTCGACCTATGGCTCTGTGGACCCGGTCAGCTCTTCGTGGATGAATGGGATGAGAATCGCAACCATTTGGGGATGGCGTGCTTTCATGACTGTGCCTCAGACTATGTTTGAGGCATGGAAGATCTACAGAAAGAGTGCGAAAGTTCATACTCGACCGGAGGTTCTTCATGGCAGTGGAATGAGAAAGGGCACCCATTTGGAGGTTGAGACACAGGAACTGTGGCTGGAATATCTTCAAGCTAAAGTGTCGGCTTTCCCTCGACCACTATCGGTGACCGTTCACCTCCCACAATGGCGTCCAAAGGCTCCCGTCAAGGCGGTTACTTTCGAATCATCGTCATTCGGATTATCGGAAAAGAAGGAGGGGTCTACCATCAACATCAGGGTTGCGAACTCCAGATTCTTCCGCAGGTTTTTCTCTCTGCAAGATCCACTTCAGGCCCTGTACACCGATATCGCAGTCAAGGCCCCCGAGAACCAAACAGCTGAAATCGATGACATCAGATTGCTCGCAGAGGTCTTTGGGGGTGCCATTTCGGATATGCCCTCGACTGTTCCTCGTCGCGGATGGAGATGGAGGACAATTTCAAGGTTGCGACACCGGACCGCTTCACGAGATGTCTCTGCTGTCAATTGCTCAGGAAATGAAGGGATCGCACGGCCTTCGGTTCATGCAGTCGGTTTCGCCAGTGCGTTTGACGAATTTTTCCTCGCCGGGCATCGGATGTCTCGTCGCTATATTCGAAGCTCTTTTGAAGCCGCACTAGTGGACACTGTTGGCGAAGGAGATTCGGATTGGTTCGACCTTCTTAACAAGATTCTCGGAATCTCACTTCTTTCGACATCCATCATTACTGGTGTCACTTTAGCCGCCAAATACAACGTTGCACAAGGAACCGGCTATCTGGCTCTCTCGAACCTTCCTGCCCTACTCGCAGTCAACAGCTATGGAATTTTCCGCCTCATCAAGGCCTCGTTCTAATCAGCATCGATCATATCTCACCTGCTATCATCAAACTCGCCTTATACGGCCTCACAGCAGCTCGCTTGAGTTGCTTACTCCGAGCAGCCGTTGTACAAATATCTTTCTATTTTCGGCTCGACTGGGACCGAGATTCTTGTCCATACTCCACATTGCATCCCACTTTTCACATTTTCCTATGTTTGTTACATCTGCATAACCGGTTTTGGGGAACGGCATTGTCATTTTAAACTTCTTCCACTTCATCTTTGCTTTTCTTCCTTTTTACTTATTCTTTCACGGGTTGTTGGCACAGTTGGCCATATATACATTCGGGGACCGGCGTAGTGCTGCCTGTTTGGTATCCCGCTGTGAGTTATTTGCTTCTACAACCGTTTCTAAAGGCGGAGCATCTTTGTAGATTGGCGTTTATTCAATTTGGCTCTTCTTTCCTTCTCTCCTGGCGGTATTTTTTATTTTTATTTTCGCATCGCGGTTACTTATAGTAGAACGGACGGTTTGGTGTTTTTCAGCAGTGCACGTGTAGGGTCCTGCTTTCCCCTTGTGTTTATTATTCCTTCTTCTGCCAGTTCTAATTCCCACTCTCGGATGTTTGGCTGTTGCCAGTGTTTGTCAACCCTCCCTTTACTAAAAGCCCGTTTTCCTATCTTTTTTTACCCCTTCTTGCACATACTTTTCCCCTTCCGACTTGCAAAGTTGGCTTTGTCCTCTGTTTCACGCACATACTTGTGGTGCGGTGGATGTATATACTTGCTACTCGATCGAGCGTTCCGCTTTCTTCCTTTTGTTGTTTTGCATTAATGCATTGGGGTGGCTGTTTTCTGCTTAAGCGGTGAAAAGTCCCCTTATGGTGGGGGTACCCAGTAGCTACTTGCTTCAAAGTCTCGCCTCGAGGAGGGGAGAGAATACTTTGTATTGGGAGGATATAAGAAGTACTTGGTGTAACATACTTCGCGTTGTATAGATTGAACTGTCTAAGGCAAATTTTGTGTGTTTGAATGTTGACTTTGTGTGACCGTACTTCTTACTTCTTGCACACAATCGATGTTTTCTCCGGCCAAAACGGTACTTCTGGATGCAAAACTTACTTACTTACTGTGGGCGTGTCTGTTTGAACTGCATATGCCCAGTTAAAGTTTCTCACAAGACATATCCTAGTACTTCTCACCAGTAGTCATTCCTTCTGTGTCTTTGTGTTGCGATCGAAAGAGTCCAAAATTCTGAGACCTGAACAAGCGCAGACAATTAGGAAAAAGTCACTGACCATACAAAGTATGTAGAATGGAAATCAGACAACATATCGTGTTCTCGGAGAATTATGTAAGGTCAGCTCTCCAAGACGACAAATCGATCGTTGCCCTGACAGGATCTTGATCATTCCGTTTCGATAAGCTAACAGATGACCGCATGTATCCGCCTTGATATCCGAAGCTACATACATGCGGAGGTGTTCTGTGCGACGTTCGTGCCTTGCATCCAGGTACTTACGAGTAGCTTCGGACGCATCTCATCGAGCCTGGCTTCCTTGAGCAAGGGCCTCCTATGTACATACGTTGCAACGAAAAGTCACCAGGGCCGCCTTCGTCGACGTCGGATGTCAATCGGCCGTCAAAAGTCTGAGAGGCGCCGAGGGAGCTCCACACAGTCAAAACGGCCGCACCCGGCGGCGTTTTTGAAGGAGGCTGCCGGTGCTCGTGGATCATTGGCAAACTCAACGTTGTACTAACAGGCAAAATTCTTCCTTGAAGATGCATATTGTTGAATGCATGCACTGGCAGACAAAGAGGTGCACTGGTGCTATGTATTCAGCTCGTACGAATTAGGTACAATCGGTCTTGACTTGCGGTGGGGTCGAATATCAGCATGCTCTTTGCGGTAATGCCCCCCTGGATCAGAGGTATTCTTTGCTGCGGTGATACGTCCTTGTTGTACATAACTTTGCGCCTTCAGATGTAAGGCTCCATAACAAACTCTGAACTGAGTTAAATAGTCGCAATGACGGTAACTTGATGGGAAGGCAATATATCATCTGAATGTTGTCATACCTCAGATATGGTCGTCAGGTCTCAATATCCCTACTACATCTAAGGTGCATACATACTTCTTGCATGTACAACGAGTATGTCATTTGCGTAGAGTTCAGGAAGCAGCTTCTCAAAGGACGGCATATTCGCAAGTGCCGACTCCGACTTCTCTCAGACTCCGATGATCATCAGCTGGATCCAGGGTTGCTACTGCTCCCCCCGCATTTCCACGATGATGGCCGGGGTACTCGTTTCGGTACTGTCTCAAGTTAACAGTCCACCTCGGTCGTTCATTTTCGGTTGTGGGGTGCAGGCTTCCAGGGATGATTTACCGAAACGGCCGGTTAGCAATAGCGGACGGATCAATATTTGGCCACGTTCTGGACGGTTCACAGTGAAACATGAAATTACGGTTGAGGTGCGAACGACGAACAAACGATCCTCGGGGAAACAACGAAGTGACAGTCAAACGGGAGAAATGTATAACCAAGACCCGTTTAAGACCCGGTTGAAGTTTCACAGAACTTTTCGGCTAAACCGATCGCGTCTAAACGTCGTTTGAACAGGAAGCTGTTCAAACGGTGTTCAAACGGAGCTTGTCAACTGACGTTTAGACTCGATGTGCTGGATTTCTCGGCGAAACAGTATTTCCAAGACCGTTTCTACGGAATTTCAGTTTTCACAAGATGCGGTTCTCAAAGTGCGGTTCACAAGATGCGGTTCTCAAAGTGCGGTTCACAAGATGCGGTTCTCAAAGTGCGGTTCACAAGATGCGGTTCACAAAGTGCGGTTCACAAGTGCGGTTCACAAGTGCGGTTGAACAAATGTTTTGTTTGAACTGCTCTGCATATATTGTTTACATATCGCCCGTTGTCCACCACCAGAAGAAGAGAGGCACAAAGTATAAGAAAAGAGTGTTTCGAGTAGACGAGAAAAAAAGGAAAAGGAAGGATATGTCGGAAGATCGGATGCGCCTCGGCGAAGATTGACAAAATCGGGTTCGTCTGAAACCAACACAGATGGATGCGGACAGAGAGCCAGCGGCGAGCGAATGTACCGAAGAGTGGTGTAGGTTTTGAATCCGCGGTGGTGGACTTGGTCAGATGTGGCCCCCGCTCAGCCAGCGAGTAGAGAT
>ML119667.1:127335-447584 GCA_003788565.2 Ascobolus immersus RN42 | reverse complement strand
ACCCTCAAATACCCATCCTCGAAATATGCTGGATTCTCATCCCCGTTTAATAATAGTATCTTGTATATATGTGGCAATGGCAGTCTGTCCATATGCATGTAGATCCGATTCCGTTCATCCCCGTAGTGTCATCCCCGTAGTGTCATCCCCGTAGTGTCATCCCCGTAGTGTCATCCCCGTAGTGTCATCCCCGTAATATGTATGTACATAGTGCGGAGTCAGGAGATCTTGAAATATATGTGTATTGCTTATTCACGTGGTGTGGCGCTCACCTACATCCCCGAAAATTCGTGGACCGTGACTTCACCACCTGTGTGGGTGACATCTGTAATATACCCCCCCCCATGCCCATCACCACACCCCACCATAGATAGAGGTCAATGCCGTTGGCATATATCACCAAACATCTCGAGCTATAACCCCGGGACATCCCCGGGACATCCCCGAAAAACGAAAGCATATCCCCGGAACATCCCCGGAACATCCCCGAATTCAGATGTGTGTCTTACACTTTCGAGTATCATCCCCGAAATGTCGATTTTGAGAAATCCGGGGTTCAACCTCGGATTTTTTTTGGCGTCATAGGGAGAGTGCCACGATCGGACTTCTTTCGATGATCACATTCGTTAACCCCCCAGGCCCGTCGACACCTATCGATAGTACGAGTAGACTATCTCTTTGGCTGGCGCAAGGGCCACGCTTCAAAGCTTTCAAACTCAATTTCAAATTCCTTCAAGCCCTCTTCACCCACCTCACATTCATCACCCAACGCCACTCCGCTCTCTCTCAGTCCCCTTGGGCCTCCATACGTGTCCTACGGCTCTTGTCTCTCCCAAATCCTCCCGTCAAATTTACACCTTCCCATCTCAACAATCTTTACAGCTTTTCTTTCGTTCTCTTTTTTTTTCCCTTTACAAAAAAACTTTTTATAACTTATTCAAACCTCAACTCGCAGCTAACTAGCCCGGCGTTCATTGAAACGAAGCTTGATTTCCACCCAAAGTTCGGGTCAAGACAAGACATCATAGACGGCTGCAACAATCGTTCTTTCGAAACCACCAGCTGCAACTATCGTTCGACGTTTTACGAGCCACAGATCGGTGCTTTCCATCAACATCTTGAATACGACCGCCTCTAGGACGGTAGGCGGAACTCTTTTCCGCTACCGCGTCCCTGTCACCCGGCCATGTCAAGACGCTCATCTGGCCCATCAGTCACGATTCAGGAACCGATAAACGACGAGCGGCACGACCCACAACGACCATGGGATATTCCTCCGAATCATGGCATGCACAAGGGAGCTGGATACTTGGGCGATGCACATCACTCGCTAAGAACCAGAGAAATCTTCAAGTACGGAAAAGCGTGATGTCGAAGCTTCATCACATCTGGCTGTCGTTGTGGAGAGTGCTAACGTGACGATCAACAGGTACTACCAGCCTCCGACTTCAGATCAACTGAGAGCCGTTGCACCACTCAATACTGGAGATGATTTCGTCACTGAGCACCCAAATCTCGCACCCAGTCTCATCTCGTCTCACGACCCTATACTGGCCGTATTCGCGAATATGGTGACACGGATGCTCGATGCCAGGCGGTGTATTGTGACCATGACGGGCTCTGGTTTGTCTTATGTCATAGCCGAGTCGACAAGGACCCTGTCCCTACGATACCCACACACACATGCGCCTGGCGATCAATTGATGTTGGGAGGAGGATCGGCAACGGCTTCGATGGATGGACTTTGTGAGCACACCATTTCACTACTCCCACCGCCGCCAGACAGTGACGAACCCTTCCTCCTCGAGATTCCCGACCTGGCACGACATCCAAAGTACTTCAACGCTGGTTATGTGAGAGGCTGGCCGCACGGGAGATTCTACTGTGGTGCTCCTCTCAGAACGAAGAATGGAGTATCAATAGGCACCGTTTGTGTGATGGATGATCGGCCCCGGTACAATGGACTAACTCCGGAAGAGCGAGTGCAAATGGCAAGCATGGCGGATATTTTCATGAATTATCTCGAAAAGAAGCAAAGCGATACGGAGAAACAACGAGGCCAGTTGATGGAAATGGAATTGTCACGATTTATTGCGGAGGGATTTATGCCGACGGAGGGGGCCACCATGGCGGAGCGGAGGGATGGTCGATTATGGAGTGAGACAATATTGCAGGAGCGAAGACAAAAGGAACTACAGAGGAGGAAGCAAGTGGAGGAAAAACGACAAATCTTTCAGGAACGCCAGTTTGCCGAAATGGTCAAGCAGCAAAAGGAACGGGAGAGAGTGGAGGAAGAGATGAGGAGGGAGGCTATGCGGCCGGATACCGTCATGACGGCCATTCTCAGTAAAGAAGGCAAGCAAATCACCACCATTACCACTTTGGATCCCCGGAGACCTTTCGATGGAAGCTCCCAGCAAATATCTCGAAGTGACTCGGATGAAACGTTCATGTCGGCTCGTTCGGAAGCAATGAACTCCTGGTCTCCCAAATCGCAAATGTCCGAGCCGCCGGTTATGATTGCTCACATCCGTCCTCGGCAGCCTGGTCTCATTGAGCTACGAAACGCCCGGGCTTCGGAAGATGTTGAAGATGACGGTTTCGTATCTCTAGCAGATACGCTAACAGCAGTACCTCGATCAGATAATCCATCTGGATTAGAACAGGTCTCGTTCGAAGCAGAAGCTTGTGCTAGTAGCGCCTCATCAACCTCAGGCTTTTCACGTTCAACTGTGGCGGAAGATGCGACGCAAGCCACGTCTCCCGACCCACCAGAGGTTATTGCTTCACCCGAATCGATAATGCGCGACGGCTCACCCAGCCGCGAAACAGACGAAACGCGACCTACTTCTGGCACGATTGGATCTGAACTGGCGCCGGAGGATTTTGCAAGTATTGGAACAGCAGAGACAACTATGGGGGGCACTTGGGAACAAGAGTCGACAAGACGGCGTTCGAACTACGAGCAAACAGCTTCAGTTGAACCGCATTTCCGCGCAATATTTTCACGAGCCGCTTCTTTGATCAGGAGTACAATTCAAGCAGAGGTTGTGTTCTTGGATGGAGATCTGGAAGGATATTTTGAGGTCGACGGCAGTGATGGAGACAATAGTGCCTCAAATAATGGTTGGGGCTTCTCACATGCCTCCACGGACCCGGATGTCGAGGCGATGACTCGCGCCAGCCGCCCAGCAGCGCACCGTCAGCGCACTGGAGTACTCGGTTACGCAACAGCCGGAGGATCCTCTCTGCATCCCCGCTCTAAGCAAGTGAGAGATGGCTACAAGTCGTTGGGATTTGATGTCTCTCAGCTGGATGAGACGCTGTTGAACCAAATCGTGGAGGAGAATTACGACGGGCAGATTATCGCATTCGTCGATGAGTACCCCGGTTTATCGGAGGAGAGAAGTGAGTTCCAAGCAACCGAGAAAATTATTGCAGCCTTCTTGCCGGGAGTAAAGTGCGCCATTATCATGCCTTTGTTCGACCATAATCGAAAACTGCTTTCGGTCTGCTTTGCTTGGACGACCCTTTCGACAAAGGTATTCATCGGTGAATCTGAAGGCCGTTTCGTTCGTGGTATTGCCAGCAGTATTATGAATGAAGTTACAAGGCTGAATATTCTGAATGGTAAGCTGGTTATAATGCTTCCTCGCTGGTGGAGGACCTGCTAACGCTGCCATGTAGCTGACAAGGCGAAAAGCGAATTCATTTCCAGCATCTCCCACGAGCTTCGAAGTCCACTGCATGGCATCCTGGCTAGTGCAAACTTTTTGGCCGAAGGTAATTTGGATCAGGATCAGCGAGCATTTGTCGGCACGATCATAAGTTGCGGGACTACACTACTGGACACAGTCAACCACGTCCTGGATTTTCAAAAGCTCAACTACTTACAGGACCGGAAGCTTGTTGCCATGGAAGGAGATGGCAGTACCGATGGTAGAGTCCTGGACACCATAAACGAGGACGTAGAATCTCAAGAAAGCGTCTCTTCTTCGATACCGGTCGCAACAAGCCTGGTAGAAACAGATTTGAGCACTTTGATCCAGGAGGTCACGGACGGTGTTGCGCTCGGATATGAGTTCAAAGGATTCTCCACCCCATCAATTGGAGACGGTGCTGGAGCTGCGACATTCATGAGAAGCATGAGCTCCGCCACGAAAACGGAAACGGTAACGGTCATTGTCGATGTTGATCGTCGGGTAAACGGATGGAACTTTCTCCTGAACCCGGCCGCTTTCAAGCGAATCATCAATAACCTTGTTGGAAATGCTTTCAAATACAACAGAGAGAAAGGGTGGATTCGTATCAGCTTGACCGCGGAGGATATGCCGGATGATGCGTTGAGGGGATGCAAGAGGGCGAAGGTTAAGCTTACAGTTGCAGACTCGGGGCGTGGTATAAGTCGAGAGTTTCTGAAGACGAGGCTGTTCACACCTTTCAGTCAAGAAAACCCCCTAAGTGCTGGTGCCGGCCTAGGAATGTGCATAGTACGGCAGCTGGTTGGTATGATGGAGGGAAATATTGACATCAAGAGTCGTGCTGGTCGTGGAACGACCGTTACCATTGAGACTGTGCTTGTCCACAAGAGCCCTACCTATGGGCAACCTACACCTCATAACGAAATCGATATTCGCTCATTCCGAGGGAAGACGGAAGGGAAAAGGGCACTCCTTGTGGGGTTCGACACTTGGGAAGTTTCTCCGAACTTGGAGCCTTACCAGCAAGCGGCAAACTACCTCAGAGAATCGATTTCGAATTACTGTCGACAATACTTTGGATTGCATCTCCTCGATGATGGACATCCTGATCGAGCGGAAGACAAACTGGCGGATTTCATTATAGTGAACGAATCAACCTTGGAGACCAGGAGGCGACTCGGCAAATTGTCGAATGAGAGCGACACTCTGAGGAGAGTGCCCGTTGTTGTCCTGTGCACCAGGTCCCCGGCTGACACTCCGAGTGGTCAAAAGCTATTCCCTTACAAGAATCCACATTATAGCATTACCTTTTCTAGGAAGCCATGTGGGCCCAAAAAGCTAGCTAAGGCCTTGCGGTTCTGCCTAGATAAGGTAGATGAGCAAAAAGATGCTACCGTGGAAGCCCTAAATGAGAAGTTAAAGTCCATGAAGGGAGAGGCACCTAGGAGAATACAGCTTCCACAGGATGATCCTATTTTTCGGGCAATGGGCTCGCCAGTCACGCCACTCAGCAATCCGTTTGATGACTTGTTTTCTTCTGCGTCAACCCGCTCCGGCCGAACTTCTAAGCAGACGACTCCGATTACGGTTATTGATACTGGTGCGACGCCCAAACCGATTTTCTGGGCCGGCTCACAGCCGCTTCCACAACCGCTCACTCAGGTAGTGCTGCCTAAGAAGATTACGATACCGCCAAGTTCCAAGCCAGCTGCGCAAGATGGAGGAAAGAAAATGAGCATTCTCGTTGTCGAGGACAATCACATCAACATGATGCTTCTGACAACATATCTCCGACGGAACAAGTATCAGTATGACACGGCCGTCAACGGCCTCGAAGCACTGAACAAAGTTAAAGCGCACGAAAGTGAGGGTGGCTATGATGCCATCTTGATGGATCTTCGTATGTTTCCCTATATATACATATATACAACCTTACTAACAGTTTTCCAGAAATGCCAGTTCTCTCCGGAATAGAGGCCACTCGTGAGATTCGAATACACGAGAACAATAACCCCACGATATTCAAGAGATCCTTCATCGTTGCTTTGACAGGTCTGGCGGCTTCCAGTGAGCGCC
This sequence comes from Ascobolus immersus RN42, assembly GCA_003788565.2. Taxonomy (NCBI): domain Eukaryota; kingdom Fungi; phylum Ascomycota; class Pezizomycetes; order Pezizales; family Ascobolaceae; genus Ascobolus; species Ascobolus immersus. The sequence goes on along the minus strand of ML119667.1, from coordinate 441,807 downwards.
GTGACGCCTTTGATGCCGGTATCAACGCCTTTATGGTCAAGCCTGTCAACTTCAAGGAACTGGAAAAACTCTTAGGAGAACATGTTGGGTTTGATGGAGAAAAAATCAAGCTCGTCAGTGAGAGTCTTGCGGACGAAACTGAGCTGGGGGGCTTAAAAGCTGCGTCTGAATCTGAAGATAATTCATCTGAGACGGAACACTAGATTTCGGTTTTTCTTTTGCGCTGAATCTATGGAGCCCGTTGCTGATTCGATACCGGCATTTCTCTCGTATTTTGTACCTGTTGCCGGAGTCGACTCGATCTTGCTTTCTGCTTTCCTTCATGTCTTACTAATTTTTGCTTGATACCAGGTACGGGTCGATATTTGTTTGTATAGATGTCCCTTTTTGCTCTTCTTGTTGCATCTTTACCCGCCACATCCCGACTTCCCTTCTTTCTCTGTCGACCTCGTGCTGTTTAGCATTTTTTTAATCCCTGTATACGACTCGGAGCTGACCCGGCACGTATGGAGTATCTCATAATACTCATCTCATCGCACTCCTCATCTCCCACTTTTACGTCTCCTCCCTTCCTCTACTCTCTCCTCCACAAAACCTCTGTTTTTTTCTCGTTTTCATTCAGTCTTTTCCTTTGTCTAAGGTTTTCTGGGGCATAAACTAGGGTGGCGTTATGGCGATTCGCGGTTTTGGGTTTTTACATTTCTTTTCGTTGTAAACACCTTCATCTTTCTTCTTCCATTTGGTCCTTTTTTTTTACTTTCGGTTCGATTGTGTACAGAGATTTAGTGTAATGTATCTTGACTCGCTCTGCTTAGTAGTATTTTCTGGTGTTTTAGACTCGGCATAGGCATTTGATGGGGAATTCATATGACAGCAGTTGTTCTTTCTGGCACTGTACAGTACGTATTTGTTCTTAATGTCTCTGTGGTATCTTGGTATGTGATATCGATGCTATTGCGAACTTGCAGTTGAGGGCTTGGAACTGATATATATATTTTCTTGTGTATGTCATGGTCAGAATCGTCTCTAGCCGTTCGCAGCCGAAGCTACTAGCCATCGAGTGAACCCAGTCGAGTAAGCCGATTTTATGACTCATCAGTACGCGATATATAGTTTAATAGATGCGTAATTCTAACTCCAAGCAACATAGCACAGGGGAAGTGCGCCGGGCTCATAACCCGGAGGTCCCCCGATCGAAACGGGGTGTTGCTAGAGTTCATTTCTTTTGCGGGTTATCTTATTTATGCTGTAGCCCAGTCTACATAGTGCTGACCGCGTACCAAAATCCTTCATTGGGCCCGTCTGCTCACTGTACAGTGATTACTTTTGAAAAGTCTTTCACGAACTTAAGACTTGACAGCACTAGTGCCTCTCTCGCCGTCGTACATGAACCTACTTGACCGTTCTGTTCCCGCTGTGAGGATTTCTTTGCTGGATTGCAGTGGATTATCGCTAACATGTTGAGAGGCTCGGAGTCGTTAAAAAAACAGCTAGTGAAACTAGTTAGTTAGATCATCAAGATAAGATTACCGAGCTCGCAGCGACAAACATCATACCAAGACAAGAGCCTAACCAAACCCGATCAACCACCACCATAACAGACACAGCAACAAACGAAATGGCGGATCAAGGCACAGAAGATATTTCATACACGCGGTTTGAAGTTGAGTTGGAGGTATGTACAGCTGCCCCAGTGCTTATAACATGGCCCGAGCCAGATGCTTGCGTTGAATCTGAATTGTGGCCTTTCAGCACCCAACGACAGAGTTTACCACGTGCACGGCGCAGAGTGGCAGTTTGAAGACCCTCTCAGAGGCTTGCTCAACCTCGATTGCAGCTCTCTCTTGTGAACCTGCCTCCACACATATATAGGCTAACTACCACATCACCCCACAGTTTGTCCAATGTCTCGCAAACCCGAAATACCTCGCCCATCTCGCCTTCTCCAAATTCTTCGAGGATGAGCGTTTCCTCAACTACCTGAACTATCTCGAATACTTTCGCCAGCCCGAATATGCAAAGCTCCTAACGTAAGTGATCTTCTCCAAACATATGTATGGGAATTGAAAACTGACTGGTCCCGTACCGTAGATATCCAGCATACTCCCTCAATGCTCTTGCCCTGCTCAAGCAGCCGGCGTTTCGTCAGCAGATTCTGAACCCGGAGTTTGTAAACATGATGTATGAGGAGGCTCTGGGAGTGAAACAGGAACCTGTCGCCCCGGAAGGACAGGAGCAGAGCCAGGTTACGCAGAATGGTGAGGCGGGGAAGGTATAGGTTGAGGGTGTTGGAGGTATTCAGTGCTTCGGATTGAGGCTCCGGTTGAGTTGAACCGTACGAGTACATGAATATATTTTCTTTGTTTTTCTCGGGCCCGTTATTGATGTCTACTTCTCTATGTACCGGCAGGGGTGGGATTGTAAGCAGCTCAAGGACTGGGTCCCACTTAGGCTGCATGCTATTACGCGTATAGGATCTCATGGTCTATATGCGCGTGTGGAGCATCAATATACAACAAATGATGCGATACGAATGTACCAAGGCACGAAGCACCAGCATGAACGTTAACAGAATCAACAGTTCCGCTACCTCACGTCGTACACTTTCATTAGAAGGGAGGATATAGCTAGCTCTTCCAATCTTCAATAGCTAAATACGCCAGACCAATTGCCATATTAACTGTATTCCCCCAACTGTTCGCATTCCAACACATGCCCAGATGCGTAACATTCGACGCACCAACCCAAACGTTCTGATCCTTGCTACACGGTTGATCCACTCGAGTAATCCCCACCATGACTTTCGGTGCCTTTGTAAATCGACCAGCGGGAAACTCTGCATATCGGGTGTTGTAGTGTTGAGGTTCTTTCCAAGTTCTGAACTCTTTGGTATCAACTACACTTGAATGGACCCCCTTCAGCCCACTATCGTACGCAACCCAAGAAAGCTTGACAGTATAGAGCTTCGAATCGCTCCACGTTTCAGCAAACATCTCGAACCCGTCCTTTTTAATCCCATCCTTATGTCCGCAGTTGAGTCTCAGGGGTTTGGTACCGACAGAGTGCAATCCGCTCAACCATACCACAACCTTCGGAGGTGCCGCAAACGGTTTTGTGAACTTGACCTTGTGCGTGAGCTGACGCGGATGATCAGATCCTTGAAAGTCCAAGTAGCACTCCCCATGCTGCCACATGCCACTTCTGAGGTACTCTCCCGGCACCTCCAACCAGTCCACACCAATGTTCTTCACCGAATCTGGCACCCAAGTCAAGACCTGCATATCAAAGGCTGTTTCTGTCTGATTTGAAGCATTGACGAAGAAACAAAGGTCCTTGTCTGATTGGGGTTTTGAAAAGCTCCGAACTGCTGTGACCAGCCCCGGTATCGAGACAGATGTATCTTTCTCAGTGACATAACGAATACTGGGTTTTCTTGTGAATGTCGAGCGCAGTAGTGCATCTGGCGAGAACAGCGTGGTGCTGCAGCTGGGATGTTGCTTGAAGACATCCGGCATGGGAGAAACGAGATGCAGTTTAGACTCTGATAGTCCCACGCGGAGTTGTGCGATGCGCTGCAAGATCTCCTCATCGGTCTTCGGCTCTCTGTGGTTGCAAAGCGTGAAGTCGGAGATGTCTGGCTCGTTGCCGACACATGTCGAAGGAGTATGCACGCCTGTTGGCGTGATTTCTCCGGAATGTATGATCGATTCGGACATTCTGGGGGACTCGATATCGTTGTTTGTGCTGGAAGTTGAAAGCTGAAGGTCAAAGGAGGCGGAGAGGGGCGGCGAGAGGCGGAAAGGCAGACAATGGCCTTTGTTGGCAACATCAGAGTCTGGCGGAACATTTTTTCTTTGAATGTTAATGCTTGACTGACTCTGGATGCCCCTTTTATACTTACTTGTACCTAGGTACTTTAAGTATAAGTAAGTAAAGTAGTACTTACAACCCTATTTGGGCATGCTCCATTCTTTTCCGACCGCTCTATAGACTAAGCATTACTGGATACCAAATCCAGAGCCTGGTATTGTTAATGCTATCATATGCTCCGAGTCGACTCCATCCAGGAACACAGACTTGAATGCTCGTACTGGCGGAACTCGACAGTAGAGCGGTAAGTTAGTAAGCCAGGTGCCGAATATCGATGACCATTATTCATATATTATTAAGTTATCTTTTGAAAACATTTCCCAGTCATACAAAGTAGGCAGAATTGTGTGTGAAGAAGAAGGCCTCTTTTCAGAAAGTGACGTTGCCATGGTAAATCACATGAGAGCTATTCCCAACAGGGTAACGCGCTTCATGGGGCTTTGTTTATTCTATTGACCCATTCGAAACTGCCCCGCCCTCCCTCATCACAGACATCACAAACAACAAAATAATCTGCAGCATCCCACCCTGACTGCCTTGCCTATCTTCATTTCCTCCCTGCTCATCTTTGCGAGCATACAGATTCAGCAAATATCACAGCGCATGAGTTTTCGGACCATCGACTCTGTACAAGTACAAGTAAATTGACGTCACTCGGCTTCCTCCAACATGTCGGACCCTGTCGATATCGAGGCAATCATCGGCAGCAAGGAAAACATTCAACCCCGCGCCTCTGGTCGTTCGGCCCGAGCCCTGGTGGCAGCCCTCACGCCAACTTCCGGTCCAGTCACTCCTCAAGGAGTCCGAGGAGTACAATCCGTTGCTCGCAAAGCATTTGAGAAGGAGCTCGAGACGGCTGCCGAACTTGACGATCCTCTCGAAGTCTGGGTCCGCTACTTCCAATGGACTCTCGACACCTTTCCCGCCTGCAATACGACAGAATCCGGAATGGTGCATTTACTGGAGAGGGCAACAAAGGCATTTGAGAAGGAGCCGCAATACAAGAACGATCCTCGGTACCTCAAGATGTGGATTCACTACATTCAGTACTACTCTGACGCCCCACGAGAACATTTCGCTTATCTCGCTCGTCATGATATCGGCCAGCGCCTCGCTCTATTCTACGAGGAGTTTGCAGCCTACCTCGAATCTACCGGCAGAAGGAATCAGGCCGCGGAGATCTACCAGACGGGTATCGAAAACAATGCTAAGCCTGTCCAGAGATTGACTAGGAAGTATGAGGAGTTCAGAGAGCGCTTGGAGGCCAACCCACCAGACCCAAACGAGCCATCTTCGCCCGCAATTCCGACTGTGAGACCAGCCCTGGCTTCGAAGCCGTTTGGTACATCGATTGCGTCTACCCCCGACCCACAAGCTTCGAGGGGACTGCCAGGCTCTGCTGGTGGATCAACCAAGCCCAAGAAGAACAAGTTGGCGGTTTTCTCGGATGCGGATGCAGAGCCAGAGAAGGCAACGAGGGGTGGAGGCAGCAAAGGTTGGGATAGTATCGGGACTATGGCGGAGAGAAAGAAGGAGAATACTATGGAGGCAAGGCCGTGGGCTGGCGAGACTCTGCAGCAAGACAAGGCGGCTGTGAAGAAGGCACCAAAGGAGAAGCTGGCGGTTTTCAGAGACACTGTAAGTTAGCCCCTCTCTCCCAAACTACCACTGGCTTCACATTCTCACTTGTTTTAACCCCTTCCACACTCCATCTGTTCCTGTCCCGTCGTGTGCGATATGATTGATCTTCCTGTCCTCATTCTTATCGTTTTTGTACATAGGACTAATTCACTCCCCCTATGGGTATCAATAAATTATCAGTCCAAACAAGATCGTTCTTCGTCTTCTTCTTCCCGTTCGCACCGTAAACGTCCGTCAATTCCTGCTACGTTCCAACTACCTTATGAAACCTACTTAAAACCCGAACGTCCAGATGAGCGCTGGCACGCAAATATGCTCGCCATTCAGCCAAATCCACAAAATGTCTACGAAGAATATTCTCCTGAAGAGCTCCGCGCCATCTCTCGAGGCCTCTATCGCCTTGACTGGGACCGCAAACGTCAGCTCGAGGCAGAAGCCACCCGTGCCGCTCTCCAAGCCGAACGGGCAGCCCTCGAGGAACGACGCCGCCAATCCCTTGAGCGCCGCCAACGCGCTTCAGCATCTCCAGGCTTTAAAGACTCCTTTTCGCCGGTCAAGGTTGCCATGAAAATGTCTCCTGAGCCAAGTAAGGGCAAGGTCAAGAAGCTAAAGAAGAATGGAAGACCTGCCAGTCCAACAATGACGCTACATACGAAGCTCGCTACGGACGAGATCTATGATATGTTTAACCAGCCACTGGAGCAGCCGCTCGATGATGAAGAGGAGGAGGAAAGTAGCGAGGAGGAGAGTAGTGGTGATGATTACACTACAGTGGATTTGACAAAAAAATTGGGCCCAAGGGGTGAGAGTGATGATGAAGGTGACGAAGATGAGGAGGATGAGGAGGATAGTGAAGAAGAAGAGGAAGAGGATGAAGAGTTTGTGAGTGCAGAGGAGGGATCTGGGGAGGAAGACGAGTCGGGGTTCTCAGATAGGGAGAATGAGGAGGTGGCACGGAATACGGCTAGCAATGGCAGGGGCTCATTGACCAATAGACCTTCTCTGGGGGGGCGGAGGTCATTAGATGCACAAGAGAAGCCAGCCGGAAAGCTGTCAGGACACCGGGATTCAGTGGGTGGCAGAAGATCTTTAGATGCGCAACCGGCGACCGGGAATCTGAGTGTCCATCGAGATCCACGAACTGGTCGCATCTCATTAGAGCGACAAGAGGAACCATCGCCAAAGAAATCTCCGGCTGGTCGGAGGTCTCTAGATGGGCAGCACAGGAAGGAAAAGCTCATGGTCCTTCGAGACGAGCCTTCCCAGACGCCGCCGCGTCAAAGACGAAATATCGAAATGCCACACACGCCGGAGGATTATGATTATAATGCACCCAGACCTCGATACGAAAATCCGGATGAGGCTGCCATGCGGAAGTTGCCTTTCATGACCCCAATCAACGAGGATACTGAACGATTACCCGCAACGAGTGAGAAGAGGCGAAGCTCCATGAAGACGCCGATGCGTTATGACGAAAGCAGTGAAGACGATGCCCCCACTCCTCTCACTGACAAGTTGGGCCGAATCATAGGGCCCCCGCCAGAGGATTATGATCCGCCAACACATCCTTGGGAGGATCCCAAAGAGAAAGAAAACCGGAAGTTACCATTCATGACTCCCATCACAGAGGTGACGGAATCTTTGCCGCCCACAACAGGAAGGAACAGGAGAACTATGAGGACACCATCAAGGTATGACAGCACGGACGGGGATACCTTTGATGAAGACGAAGAAGAAGATGAAGCATACGCTTCTCCTACTGGCTCACCGTTGCCCAGGCTCAAGGAGGTCATCAAAGGACGGAAGGTGCTTGGAGAAAAAAAACCTCTACTGGATTCAACGCCTGTTGCTTATAGCAGAGGCCCAATCATTGCCGAAAGTCAGTGCAATCCTTGTGACCCCAATTTGAGGAAGCAGATCCTTGAGAATATACAACCACCTCTTGCTTCTGCTGATGGCTTCAACATTTACACAAAGAGATTTGGCAAGTCAGAACTGATCCGTCGACATTGCAATAAAAAGAACGCCGTTGCGGCTTCTGCTTCCCCGCTCTCACTCTCATTCCCTGCAGCCAAGGCCCCATACACTTTCAAGAAGGAGCTTGGTAAAGGTGCATTTGCCCCAGTTTATCTCGTTGAGAACGAGATCTTCAATGATGACGGCTCGGACGACACCGGGAACGAATTCGGTTTAACTGCTGGTCTACGGGCTCTCGGTCGGTCGCGCCTTGAAGCGATCAAGATGGAATATCCCCCCTCGGCCTGGGAGTACTACATTATTCGCACGACCAAACGCCGTCTAGGCTACTCTCGAGTCGCCTCCTCTGTTGTCACTGCCCACGAGTTTCACATGTTTCCCGACGAATGCTACCTCGTCCTCGATTACTTTTCCCAAGGCACCATCATCGATCTGGTCAACCTCGCCAGAAACGATACTTCTCTCTCAACCTCTGGTCAGATCGACGAGCAGCTCGTCATGTTCCTTACCATCGAGCTTTTACGTACAGTGGAAGCATTACATGCAAAGGGCATCATCCATGGTGACCTCAAGGCTGACAACTGTCTTGTCCGCTTCGAGGCTCTTCCCGACGCCGCATGGTCCTCGCGGTACTATGCTGATGGCTCCTGTGGGTGGGACAAGAAAGGTCTTGCCCTCATCGACTTTGGGCGAGGAATAGACATGACGGCATTCAAGCCCACTGTGCAGTTCATTGCCGACTGGCCTCCGGACGAGCATGATTGTGCCGAGATACGTGAGATGCGGCCGTGGACGTACCAAATCGACTATCACGGCATTGCAAACATCATCCACACACTCCTCTTTGGTAAATTCATTGAGACGGTTGTTGAGAAGGATTTTGATGCTCTTGCGAGGAGCGGTGGTGGGGTGAGAAAGAGGTATAGGGTGAGCAGTGGGTTCAAAAGGTATTGGCAGGCGGAAATTTGGGCGGATTGTTTTGATGTGCTGTTGAATAGTGGGGCGTATGCTAAGAAGGGTGGGATGCTACCGGTGGAGCAGGAGATTAGGGATGTTAGAAGACGCATGGAAAAGTGGTTGGAGGGGAATAGTGAGAGAGGATTGGGGTTGAAGACAGTCATTAAGAGGATGGAGGGGGTGCTGAAAAAGAGAAAGTAGTAGCAGGGGTGAGGTGGAGGCTTGGTTTTGTAGGATATATTGGCTGGTGAGCCTTGTAATTAGGACAAGGCTATGTATGTATTTTCTACTAGTAGTTGTTTTGGCCGTGTGGTTACTTTAATAGGTAGTTTTTTGCATGGAGGTTTTTTCATGGCATGTTCTTGAAGGTGCTGTTATTTTTACTTTGATTGCTCGAGATCTCTCTCTTTCATCTTCATTCTATCGAGACTTGTTCGGTACGATTGATTGATTGATTTAACACGATCTGGTACGGAAAGGCAGACAACCGAAAAGTAGTCCCGTCGACGGGTCTGGGTCCTCTGCTGATTCCGCTTCGCTTCCATCTTTTTGCCATTTCGATACGATCGCGAATGCCACGCGGCAAAAGCATTATAGTCTCTCGATCTCCTTCCAAATTGAGCAGAACTTTAATGGCTCCGATCGTGTTCTTTGGTGTTTTGTCTTTCTTCCTGACTCTCGCTGTCTCTTAATTTGACCTGCACTAAATAGGGTAACCGAGCGAGGAGAAACGAATGCCTTCCTTCCCACGCCAGTCGCACGTGTTTTAATCGGTTTTCTGCTGCCTCGACAGGGACCGACAGGACGGAGTCGAGCGTTGTCATTTCGCTTGTCCCCCTTGCGTCGGACATGCTCCGAACACTAACCATCAACCCCGCCAGTAACCTCCGAGATGTCAAAACCTCACCCGATATTTCACACATTGAAAGCTCACCAGCACACCAAGCAAATACAACGATTCGATTGCAACCAGCGCTATAATTCCTCACGATCTTCCGCTCAACCTCGCTTCCTTATTAAGACACCTCACTAGCTCATGAACAAGAGCATTTATTGCGGATCGAGCGGTCGATACGCCACACACAACAAACACACAGACTCTGGCCGGAAATCGGAAGGAAAGGAGAGCGTCGTTGTTGACATGTTTGTGACAGGAGCAGCTCATGCAGCCACAGACACTGATCATCATTCTAGCGTGGTCCCTTTCCTGGTACCCGACAGCTCGAGATCGATGGAAGCATCATGGACGCCGGCAAAAGATGGCAAAACGGAACGGAAAAATCTATGGGAACATGGTACTACATACATCACCATGGGTAAGCTCGTATGCAGTCCACTCGTGGGGTGAAGGCACATTGGTGAGTTTGAGGTTGAGGTATGATACGGGCCGGTGTTGCATTGATGAACCCCGAAGTTGAGATTGCGGGTTGGCGAGGAGGGAATCCACACAACAAACACACCAACAACAGCCATCTCGAAAAGAAGGCACATTTTAGCTCCGTTACTGAAGCCGCCAGCGTTGGAGAAACGGCTCTGGATACGGAGTCGCCAATACTGAGACTGACAGGTGAAGTACAAGTAGCGTGGGGATATCGAACTGGTTCATACCTTCCCATGTCCCATGTCCCGACCGAGTTCCGAGTGGATCCCGCCAATGCCGCTGCCAATCTCCTTTACCTGCCGAATATGTACTTATGCCACAAGCGGAACGCCGCCCGCCAGCATTCAGACAGGTACGAAGATATCGGGATAAAGCACAACAGTGCCGACGACAACGCACACTGTGGAGAAGCTGAGAGAGATGTTTTTGTACTCTACAAGGATAGATTTGAACTTAGGGCCGGAAATTAAGTGGAACATCACTAACGTTGAATAGTACCGCTAGCCTAGAGTGTGGGATTTCCACTCTCCATTCAGCCCTCTTCAGGGAGTCTTGGTGGCGCATGGCGATAACTGTGATGATGCTTTGCTTCATTTGGGAGCTCTACTTCATCATCACAGTTCAATTCTCCAACAAATTCGGCTTGGAAATGAGGAATTGGGAAATTGTACATGTTGGCAAACCCCAAATTTGGCCTCGATGGGACATGTTTTGACTACATTCGGCCTGCTCGGCATTACGATTCGAGGTTGGTGAGTTGCCGTCGGCTCCTTCTTTCCCACCTGCACCGGACACAAGGCCGCTGTTATGCCGAAAATCCAGTCACCGGTGTTGTGATGTTGAAATCGTGGGATGAAGTATGCGGTGTAACTCGAGTCGCGAGGTGAGCCCGGTACCCATGCTATTAATCTGGCCAGTTTATCCTTAACCCCCAGGTTGACACTGCATGGGAATTTATGCATTCTTGCACCTTCTGGAAAGAACCACGCCTCTGAGGCTCACCTCCACGAGTTGTCGACATCTGGCCTTACAAACTCACTTTCAGAGTCAGAAGGGATCAGGCTGGAAGGTTCGAGTTGGTGCCTGGATGACAGGCACGTTTGACGTCCGCTTAGGTCCCTTAGGGCCACTTCGGCAAGCGCAATAAGGGTGCGACCGAAGCTCCGATTGGTTAGATCAACCTTCTAGATTCCATGCAGGAAACATTGGGCATAGTTTGGCTTGGGATCAGCAGGGATTATACCCTTGTTGAATGCCTACTCAGGAACAAAAGAACTCTATGAGCTGAGGTGCCGAATCTAACAGTTTTTACTTCTCTCTTTCCCGACTTGCACGTATCGGGCTGGGAGGTATCGTGGGATGAGTGTCAATGCTGATGATGGGAAAAGCTAATAAATATAGATGTGCTCGCCGGCACTTCTTTGCTCTCTCTCCCACTTTGTGCACTTTCGAATCGACGAGTTACTTACTTTTGAAAACTTTGCTGTCTTCAATCCTTACAACTCGTCTACACATACACCTTCGACAAGATGCACGTCCATTCGTTTATCCAGGCCGCGGCCATCACACTCTCTTTTGCTTCGACTCTTACGCTCGCCAACCCTGTCGTCGACTCGGGTCTCAACCAGTTGGAAGCTCGTCATGATCACCGTGGAGGAAGGGGAGGAAATGATATGGAATCCGTTCAGAACGCCATCAACATCCTCATTCAGAACCAAGAGCTTGGCCTCAAGCTCTGCAAGCTGGAACAGGAAACCACCAAGGTTTATGCCACCGTCACCAAGACAAAGACATGGCACTCTACCAAGGTCGTGAAGGCTGTCAAGACATCTCTTGCGAAGAAACCAATTGTCAAGACCTCCACCAAGTACAAGACTGTCTATCCAACAAAGAGTAAGTGACCTATGATTTGCCACTTGGATTTTTTTTTAACATTGTTTTAGCATCAACCAAGTACAAGACCACCACCAAAACCTCCACCAAGACCCGCACGGTCACCAAAACCACCACTCTCCCTAAGCACCCACGTTCCCTCGAATCCGAAGCTGAATATGCCCTCGAGGCTACTGCTCAACTCGAGGTTCGCCATCCTCACGGAGGCCGTGACCGTGATGATCTCTCTCGCAACCCCAAGGCCCGCGAATTCCTCCGCTACTCTACTGAGGTTCAAAACGCTGCTTGTACTCTCGTCTACACCGCTGCTGGCATTACCAAGCCCGAGCCAAAGACTGTCACTCGCACCCGCACCCAGGAAGTCGTCAAGAAGCAGGTCAAGACGGTCACCAAATACACCAAGACCCGCACCGTCTACAACACCGTCTGGAAGAAGGCCACCGCCACCGTCACCGCCCGCAAGCCATACAAGACGGTCACTGTCACCAAGCCAGTCACCAAGACCAGCATCAAGAACAAGACTGTCACCAAGACTATCACTTCTCGCAAATGACCGGACATTCGAGTGGGTGGGGATGAAAACGGTGGAAGGTCCTGGCTAGTCAAATCATGAGATTAGACCCCAAGACTTGGCGAGGATGAGAAAAAAAGAATGAGGAATGGGTATCACAAAAAGATTGCATTTACGGTTTTACGGCGTCTTGGAGTCTAAAGCGTCATGTTTCCGGAGGCACACTATCGTTCTTTATACTTTTTTACTTTTTTCCTTGCGTTTTTCTCGACGCTGCTGTTTTGATTCCGCTGCGTTTTGTGGTGGTGCCATCGAGTGGTATATTTGAGTAGTCTGGCTTTCTATATATAAGGAAGTCGAGGCTACATAGACTTTGATATATTTTTGGTTGTAATTAGTTAATTGATACCCTTCTGCAAATATACTATCTTGGTACTACTTAACTATGAACTGAATGCTTTTGATCTTTTTAACGCTTTGCTATATATTGCTTCGTTGAGTGCTTGAGATTTCGGCCGATACTGCATAGACCTTGGGACTCGTGGGCTTATCTTGATTGTTTCTGTGGCCTCTTCGGCACTCTATTTACTTGCATCTTGGAGGTGAGTTGCAGTCTTATGTTCATTCATATCATTTGTCATTCGAGAAAAGCATCCCAAAACTATATTTGGCGACTTGGATTCTATTGGCGATTGCTCGAAATCGAAGACGAAACTGCATCCATACCGACACCTGCATACCGCCTGGCCGCTGGCCAATTAGAGCTATAAGCACAGCGTGCAGACAACTGAGCGTGTAAGCTTACATGCTTTTTGCTTCTACCGAGATAATAGGAATTCGATGCTAATCTAAGTACTTAGTAGTAGGAGATCCTCCGATCGACATATGGAATTCATCCCAAGCCTAATCAGAAGGAAAGATTGTAGAAGTAGGTTCGGTACTTGTAGCTCACTATAAATATGAGCCTACCCTCCGTCTTTAGATGTCAATTTTATCAGCCATATCTACCGGTCATCAAATTCCTCCTTACCAACTTGCATTCGAATCCATACCCCTCGAAACAAGAACCAACTATACGACCAAACCCATCACAATGCACCACCACTCTCTCAACCACAACCTCCTCGCGCTCCTCACCCTAAGTCTTGTCGGACTTCTCACCACGTCCGAGGCCGCACCATTACCAGTCCCTGCCTACATCGTCGGTCATGGTGGCACGTCCGTCGCCTCTGGCCGATTCTGGGGATCCATTGGAGATCCTGGGAGTGAAGGTGGAGGCCCGGCCAGTCGGGGGAAAGGGAAAGGAAAAGTAGATCTTGAAGATGATAGCTCGTAGGTTTTTTTTAACTTTCTGTTGGAGCTTGGGGACTTTAACTGACATTTCTGTAGTAGTGACAAGGCTGATCATGTTGATGTTATTGTTGGGGTGGATGGGAGATAGAGAGGTTCGAAGGTATGGATTGGAACTACGAATTCCCGTATTTCAAGTTCTGGTACAGCTATTTCCAATTAAGTAGTTCAGATATATTAACCAACCCACTACGCACAATTGTAGCTCTCTCCAAAGAAGCCCAAGGCGAAGCCAAGTCTCAGTCCACCAGAAATACGTAATTTTCACAGTGACAAGAGCTAGTCAAAAACAATACACAACGACATTCATCTACAAGATTTAATCTTGAAGCAACATTCGCATTAAAACTCCGTGGTTCTCTCATACAGTGAAGTAAAAAGCAAAAGTATATTGCAGCCAGTGGGGTTCGAACCCACGCACATTTCTGTAGCAGTGAATTTAAGTTAAATCAACTTAAAACTGCCGCCTTGAACCACTCGGCCATAGCTGCTTTGATATGCTCTTACTTCCAAATACAGTATATAAAGTAAACTCACACTTTCGTTTGCGGAAGATGGACCAAGGCGAGAAGGTCAGTCCCCTGGCTGGTCGTCATTCACTCGGACAAGTGACCACGCAGAAAGCAGACGTAAATGACGACAACAACAAACAATAATGCGAGTAAGCGCTTTGCTATATACAGTCTAAAGGAGCGTAACGGGCATATCATCCAACCCAATGATGAAACAGTACAAAAGAAAGCCGCACTATGTATTAATTCCATCACCACAATTCTCGCACCCGCCATCAAAAGGTATCCACAATAAAACTCAAGAAAAAACACAAACTGACCGGCCCACAGGGATATATCGCGGCCATGCAAATCAGCGCAACCATGTGCCAACGCTAGCCATGAAGGAATGCAAGAAGAGAAAACAAAAGAGAACCAAAGTATCCTCCTCCATCCTTCCCGATTTCTTTGCTGGTCGCCACCGACACTCCTCGATCCACATCCACCTGTTATCCATATATCAAGTCCTGGCCGGACAGTCTTAATCATAGGTCCCATAGCATTAACCATTCCATCTTGCCTCATCTCTCATCCAGAATAATACTTCAACATCCCATACCAGTCCACAGCATCCTCAACATGCACAGATTTATAATCAATCCATCAACCCTTACAACAAGGCAGCAAAACCAGCCAACCCGGCAACAACCACTCCAGTCAAACCCATCAATGCCTTCTTCTCGGCTCCACTGGTGGCCAAAGCTGGATTCTGTTCCGTCTGAGTGGCATCCTCGACAACGTCAATGACGGTAGGCTGCGGAGTCTCGGTGACGACGAGGTCGGTGGTGGTGACCTGGACGGCTCCATCTTCGGCGGTGACGGTATGGATTACTTTGGTGGTGACTGGCTTTGGGGGCGGAGTGATGGTGGTTTTGGTGGTGGTCTTGGTGGTCTTAGTGGTGGACTTGTCCTCCTCGTCATCCTTGTCGTCCTCGTCGTCGGGCTTGTCGGTGGGCTTTAGAGGAGGGGTTGTGGTGACGTTTGTTGGGGGGAGATCGGTGGTGGTTTTGGTCGTGGTGGTGGTGTCCTTGGGAGGGGGGGTTGTGGTGGTGGTGGAATTGTTTTGGCGAGGGAGGATCACGATACGGTCGCGGCGGAACTGCTCGAGGCTGCGCTTGTCGACGTTGAAGACGCCGTGGTGGAACTTGTGGGCATCACGGGCGGCAAGGTTCGAGTTGTCGTTTGGTGTTGGAGAGGCGGTAACGGTGAGAGCAACGGTAGCCAGGGTGGCTAGGGTAGGGATGGAGAAGCGCATGGTTGCGTTGGAGGTGAAGGTCGGAAAACGGGTCGCTAAAGAATGAAAGTTAGGGACGAACGTTTCGACAACTGTGATGTTTGTCTTGAGAAAGTTGCAAAGGAGAGAAAGAAGAAAGACCGGGAAGAGAGTGGTCTTCTTATGATTATGAATTATCGCTTGGGAGAAAAGAAGGAGTACGAAGAAGTAACTAATCGAAATCCAGGAACGAGAGACGACAGCGCCAATTTAGAGGCCGGCCGAGAGAAACTTCTTGAAGGAATGAATGGTGGGGAGCTGGTGGTGGGACTTACGTCTCTGACACTGAACTGGCGTTCGTCCTTTTTTTTCTTGGGAAAGCAAACACAGAATCGTTTGCTCGGATGATTCACTTCCGTTGGTGAGTCGAGATTGGTAAAAAGTTGCAAAAGATGGTGAATTGACTTGTTGATTCTTCGTCTGTCGAGGTTGATGTTCTGGGAAGGAACTTCAAAAAACGTCAAGACTCTTCAACCCGCCATCTTCAATGATCGCTCAGCCAATTCCCGCCTTCAGCTCAACCACTGCGAAAAGCAAGAAAGCAGGCCTTCACCATGCAAAGAGGACCTGCTTCCCGCACAAGGCCAGCCAATCACACCCATTCCAAGGCACCCAAAAGCACGTGCTGCTACTAAAGATAGTGGCGATAGTCGACACTGCCTCTTTTCTCATCCGAAATGCCCAAAAGACAAACGTCAAGAGCAGTCAAAAAGATCAGTGCAGAGGTTTCGAGTAACTAAAGAAGACGATCAAACATCTGTATGGGAGAATGACGAACTGTTCAACTTCTGTCGGCAATCCACAGTCCCGACGCCTCGCCTCGCTGAGTTTCAAACTCTCTCGATTGACCGGCAGTCGTCCGATAATCACACACATCCAAGCATCGTTTACAGTGCTCCGACCCGGATAAGGTGCCAATTGGCCCCCCGAAAGATACATTTTACGTTACTCAGGATGAACACCATTTTGCCAGCACGTCAAAGAGTTTCGCCTTGCTTTGCGTCCAGTTGCGCAGCGATACAGTAGTTTGGGCATCTCGAACGCGAATTGGGCTCTGAGCTGACTGTTGGTATTAACTTTCATCAGGTTTTGACGATATTCACTCAACATCTCTTCACACACACATTCGCTCTCTCCAAAATATCGAGATTCTCTCCTTCTCAAGCCATGATCGCATCATCCATCATCGATGAAGTCTCCCCCAAGCCGCCGCCTGCGACCGGTCCCGAATTTGGGGATGCTGGGCGGCTTTTATGCACGACCTAACGGCAACCGTTGGAGATGAAACGTGCTTAACGAGCCAAACCCATCCCCATTTGGACAATGGTTCCCTTTAGGGACCTCCCAAGTCACGAAACAGGTATTGAGCCGCTCCAACTGAATCCGGTAATAATACGCTGGCTTTAAGGTACGCGCGAAAACACTTCTCTTGACGTTGTCGACGCTGAGAGGAATTACTTTACTATCTTGAGAGAGCGCTGCTCCGAGTCTGATGGAAGGGCAGTAACTTGGTGGAATTACCCAGAACCGTTCAACCTGAAGTCACGATGTTTGGATCGTTGAAGGTGAGGATTCCCGTCTGAGAGAGAGTACGGAGTATCTTCCAGGAAATCAGCCTTCCTTTCACATTCCTAGTCGGTATGCGTCTACCCATCCGATATGCATAGCCCTGACGTGCAACTTTCTGAGCTCCGAATTAATGTCCAATGGTGCTCTCGAACCGAGCTCTTGCGAGGGAAGTAGCAGAAACTGTGGTAGAGTGGTAAAGGAGCTGAGTTGACGGCGTGTATGCTTGTGAAGAGAATAATGAAATATGCGAGGAGGAAGTCGCTGACATCTTTGAGGAGCTTCATTGCTGTGTATCGTGGTCTGGAATGAACGTTTCCGACTCCCCTTAAAAGGATCACTCGGCGAGGCGTGGTTATTTGAAGCTTTGCACAGTAAGCGCACACATCCTTCATGTTACGAGCTTACGAACCACCGTCACTGCCGGATTCTTCGATGATCTTTTGTGCGACTTCAAACGTTCATAACTGAATGGCCATTCAAGGCAGAAGTACTGCGATTCAAATATTAGCTTGGGTCAATTGGGCAGGTGGTACGGTAGCTGATTGCAATCGATTGTTCAAGTATGTACTTCACTGGTGGGTGATCATGCTCATATGATGCTACGGAGACGGTAGCCTGTAAAGTACTACTCTGCCCAAGGTAACGGAATTTGATACCATGGGTACTCGCAACTGGTTGGACTGATGGGCATCTGTGAGATCCAAGAAGAGACATCTTGGTAGAGTAACCTCCTGCGCCCATAGCATCGCAACAATTATGCCATCACATGGATTGCCAGCGTCTACTACTCAGATGCCTTTTAGCAACGCTGTGTTGAATACACATCATGGCTTAGCCCATGGAGCTGAGGATTGTTACACGCGGATTAGCCCACAGAAGCTGAGACCTTTTACCTGGATCAAGGTGGGATACGCATGGTTTAGCCCACGGTGCTGAGACCTTTAACCTGTGTCATGACGTCAAGGTGAGGTGGCTATTGTTGTAGACCTAGGCCAAGGCAGTTCGTCTCGTGGTTTAGCCCACGGAAGCTGAGGCCTGTAAACCTGGCCAGGTGTGTGAATCTCGCGGTTTAGCCCACGGAAGCTGAGACCTGTAAACCTGGCCAGGTGTGTGAATCTCGTGGTTTAGCCCACGGAAGCTGAGGCCTGTAAACCTGACCAGGTGTGTGAATCTCGCAGTTTAGCCCACGGAAGCTGAGGCCTGTAAACCTGGCCAGGTACCATATTGTAGCCTTGTTGAGGCGGCGATCCCACAGAGTAAGATAAAGATTGAAGAGTGGAGCAAGAGGTCATATTATACTGTGATCCAAAAAGCTAGGCGTCTATCTTGAAGTAGGGCTTAGGGTCGAGGGTTCGTCGAGGGTTCTGGAGGGGTGGTCGTGTCTCCTTCCCAAAAGATGGCAGTTGGCTAGGTCGGTACGCGGTGGCTTCCTTCTTGATCGAAACGGTTGACGACGGATCTAACAAGAAGCCACGGCTGTCATGCATGCGGTCGAGTAGATAGTTTCTCCGGGAGTCAACCGGAGTAACTGTCTTCACCTTACCTCTCTCGTAATAATAAAGATCCCAAGGCCAAGGGCACAGCGATATCAAAAGGTGCATGCCGGGAGATGGAACCGAAACGGATTCGAAGACAACAGCTAAGTATAAGCTTTTACCATTGCTCAGCAAAAGTAATACTTGATTATCAAGTATGTAACACATACCGTACTGTGTCTCTTTCAGTGAGCAAAGATCGAAACGAAGCCACAAACGAATTCTTGATGCTTGTTTTCACCTCGCCATATTGTTAATTCGAGGAACAGTTTCGCCCTTCGGGGCCTGGCCTAGTGGTTACGACCCTAGGGTCGATGTGAAGATTCCAGGTTCGAAACTGGGTCGATGCATCGTTCTCCTCCCCATGACGTTCTCCTGCGGTACCGGTGGTTGAACGTCAATAAAAACCCTGGCTTGTTCTGCAAGGTAGGTGCGAGATGTAGGGCATATGGACTGAACTCGCTTTTTGCAGGGTCAGCGAAGACACTTTCTTAGTATTTTGAGTGCAGTAAATTCAGTAACTCGAATACATAAGATTATGTTCTTCAGTCGTCCACTTCAACATCTTGGCGAGACTTGGATGCATGCCTGTCGCCTTAGCAAAAGCTTGTTTGAATGATCAAGTTAAACACGGTGAGGCATGAATAAACGTTCCGAGACGCAAAGTATGTGAATACATGTTTTATATACTGCACTCGAAAAGGCGGCGTAAGCTTCAAGAAGTAATAGTAAGTAAGTACTGCCAGAGATTACATGGAAATACGGAGTTTGCCCTACTTAATTCGTCTGTTTGCTGCACTTTTGCGCTACAGAATGCAAGCAGATTCCCGTTGTACGTCCTCATTCCACAGTGCCAAACCCTGCCCTTCTGTGTGTCATGACCTTCGTATCATCGGTCAGCAATTTGTCACTGTTTCAGGATGCTCCTGCTTCATCTTTATGTCGAGTCGTAATGGATACGGCAATGCATACGAATCCTCTGTTTAAAATACACTAAAACAGACCGCCAGAAGAAGGCGGCCAGTCGCGATCTTCCAATCAAATCTTGGATTGATCCTGTTCCTGGATGCCAACGTAAACTCTCACCTCTGCACAGCCGCAACTTGACAAACTCTCCGGCAGTGCAAAGTCGCTCTGTTTTCCTGCTCTTCTTGTCAAAACTATCTACACTTCTTTCTCTCTTCTCTCTCTATGCTTTGGATGCTTTGTTTTATACCATACGAGAGGTGTTACGGCCTTCGGCCGTTCGGTCGTTCGTATCACGTGATGCACGCCAAGCCCACTCGGGCGCGAAATCGCCCTTCGACGCGTGCGCAGTTCCAGACCCCGACAACCTCCGTTCCAGCCCCAACAACCACCTGCTTCACTCAATGTATGTCCACTACCCACCCCCCCCTCCTCCTAGCCTGCTAATATGTGTGTAGATTGTCAATAGACTGCTTAAGATAAGAGTTAAGGTACATTACACCTCTTTCTTGTTCACTTTGTGAGTGTTTGTTGTCCATCACCCATACTCGCCTGTTGCCCACGCTCGCCTGTCGCCCACGCTCGCCTGTCGCCCACGCTCGCCTGTCGCCCACGCTCGCTCAGAACTTGGACTTGGACTTGGACTTGGACTTGGACTTGGACTTGGACTTGGACTTGGACTTGGACTTGGAATTGGAATTAGACTTGGACTTGGACTTGGACTTGGGCTCGGCTGGACACCCTCTACAGATGCCGGGCTACATAATGTGCTCAAGGGCTGAATAGAGAAGGACTTGGTCTTGCCTTCGCCCTTGCCCTCGCGCTCGCTAGGAACTCGAACTTGGAGTTGGACTTGGACTTGGACCTGGGCTCGGCCGCTGGGCCCTATCTACAGATGCCGGGCTACATGATGTGCTCAAGGGCTGAATAGAGAAGGTCTTGGTCTTACCCTCGCCCTTGCCCTCGCCCTCGCTAGGAGCTTGGAGTTGGACTTGGACTTGGACTTGGGCTCGGCTGGACCCATCTACAGATGCCGGGCTACATAATGTGCTCAAGGGCTGAATAGAGAAGGTTCTGGTCTTGCCCATACTCTTATCCTTGTCCTTGCCCTCGCCCTTGCCCTCGCAGATTGCCCCTCGCCTATCGCCCTCGCAGATTGCCCCTCGCCCATCGCCCTCGCCTTTGGTTGGACTTGGGACTTGGACTTGGACACTCTCTACAGATGTCGGGCTACATGCTGTGCTCAAGGGCTGAATAGAGAGGGTCTCGCCCTTGCCCTTGGTTGGACTTGGACTTGGGCTTGGATTTGGGTGCTCGTCCTCGGGTACATCACAGGCAGGTGCTTCTCGGGTAGCTGTCTTTGTGTGTACGCTAGGTGCCCGTCCTTATGTTTGCGTGCTACGATGCTCGTCCTCGGGTGCTCGTCCTCGTCCTCGGGTGCTCGTCCTCGGGTGCTCGTCCTCGTCCTCGGGTGCTCGTCCTCGTCCTCGGGTGCTCGTCCTCATCCTCTGGTGCTCGTCCTCATCCTCTGGTGCTCGTCCTCGTCCTCGGGTGCTCGTCCTCGTCCTCAGGTGCTCGTCCTCATCCTCGGGTGCTCGTCCTCGTCCTCGGGTGCTCGTCCTCGGCCTCGGGTGCTCGTCGTCGGGTGCTCGTCCTCGGGTGCTCGTCTTCAGGTGCTCGTCTTCGGGTGCTCGTCCTCGGGTGCCCGTCCTCACTGGCAGGTGCTCGTCGGGTGGCCGTTTTCGCAGGCCTATTAGGGTGCTCGGTGCTCGTTCTCGGATGCCCGTTTCTATACTGGTTTTTTTGCTTTGTATATAGCAGTAGCTAATTATTGTTTTTCTTAGCTTAATAATGGGAAAAGACAAATCCCGAAGGCCCCGGCCTGCTCGTCCAGCCCATCTCCGTGCCCAGTCTCAAGATCAGCTTGTCCAAACATTTCACCATCTCGCCAGTCTACCTCTTCAAAACCATACCACCATCTTCCATGTAGCCCACCGAGCTACTATTTGCAACATGCTTGGGATTTCCGAGGAGGTTTTTCTCAGCAACAAAGGCAAATTTGGTTCAAAAGGGAATCCACCAGATCTCATTAAGCTTGCAAAGGCTGGAGTGACCAAGGAGGAATACAACAAAGTTAAGGAATGGTTCATCACTGTCAATTCTGCTTCAAACGAACACCATTTCCGACGAACGAACCTTCTCAAGGAGTTACTTCTCAACAATCCATCTGGTTTACAGCTGTTCCTTGCATCTGTTCGAACTGTTTACCTTCGCCGACTACCAGTTTCCTATCCACCTGAAGATACCTGGATTTGCGAGTCTAAAGCAGTATGCAATAGATGGGGCAAATGGGTGAATGATATGCCACTTCCTGATGAGAGAGGGAAGGTTGCATGGACTCGTTTTTATCCTACTATGGTTATTGATACCAAGAAGTTACAGTTGGATGTGGGCCCAGGAGAGAACTTGGTTTTGAGGGATGAGGACACCAAAGAACTTATCGGTTTTGTTTATTCAGATTTGGTGAAGAACTCGCAGATCTTGAAATGGATGAACGATACAGTTTCTGCTGGTTGTGATGCTCTTAAGAGTGTCAGGAAGGAGGATCCTGGGAAGTTTGCCTTGGTTGGGTATACAGCTGGTGCTAGGAGCGTCCACTGTCTCAACTGGACAAAGTCCTTCGATACAGGACCAACTGCCAACTCCTACAATCGAAATGATGATGGGATATGGGACAAGTTCAATCTTGACATTTCTTCGGTTTTTGCTCTTTGCTGGAATCTCATTGTTAAGGCTGCACCCGAGGAAGTGGTTAAGGACTACAGGAGTGCAATTCGGAAGTATGGGGTCCCAGAGATGGATGGACAGAGAACTGTTAAACATTTTGACATTCCTGATCCAATTTCTGGGTTGGCTCACGAGTTTCATCTTGCAGAGAAAGCACCAGCTGGAGGAGGATTGGCACGAAACTATGCCAGATACATTCATCATGAGGAAACCAATCTTACCAAGTTTGTGGTATCCTTTACTACAGGAAGAGAGGGAGGAGTGAAGAAGGGTGGGCACTTTTACCTTTCTGACTATGGAGTTAGAGTACAGGGGTTAGCAAATCGTATGGTGGGATGGCAACCAAAGGAGTTGCATGGGACTTCTCTTGCTGATATCAAGGATTTCGGAAAGTTGGACAGCAGCTTTAACCAGCAGGGTATTGCTCTGACACAGAGTAACCAACTTCCAACAGCTATTAAGAACCATGCAAAGAAGTATGGTAGAGTTTGGGAGGAAACTACCTTTGAGGACTTTATTAAACCAAATGCTAGAAAGTAGAAGATTTAGGTTATAGGAATAATCGAAATTTAACTTGCACTGAGAACTACCCTCTAACAATTATTGCCCTACACTGATCTTCAATGAGGACTGGCTAATACCAAGGACTGCCTTGCAACGAGGACTGCCTTGCAAGAAGGATTGCCTTGTACCACATCGAGGATTGCCCTCACCGAAGACATCCCTTCACCACACCGAGGATTGCCCTGCAACGAGGGCTACCCTGCAACGAGGGATGCCATTCACTGAGGACTGCCCTTCACAGAGGACTGTCCTTCACCGAAGACATCCCTTCACCACACCGAAGATTGCCTTGCAACGAGGGCTACCCTGCAATGAGGGCTACCCTGCAATGAGGGCTACCCTGCAACGAGGGCTACCCTGCAACGAGGGCTACCCTGCAACGAGGGATGCCATTCACTGAGGACTGCCCTTCACAGAGGACTGTCCTTTACCGAATACATCCCTTCACCACACCGAGGATTGCCCTGCAACGAGGGCTACCCTGCAACGAGGGTTACCCTGCAATGAGGGCTACCCTGCAACAAGGGATGCCCTCCACTGAGGACTATCCTTCACAGAGGACTAACCTTCATCGAAGACATCCCTTCACCACACCGAGGATTGCTCTGCAACGAGGGCTGCCCTTCACCACACCGAGGGCTGCCCTTCACCACACCGAGGGCTGCCCTTCACCACACCGAGGGCTGCCCTTCACCACACCGAGGGCTGCCCTTCACCACACCGAGGGCTGCCCTTCACCACACCGAGGGCTGCCCTTCACCACCCCGAGGGCTGCCCTTCACCACACCGAGGGCTGCTCTTTACCGAGGACTGCCCTTAACCACACCGAGAATTGCTCTGCAACGAGGGCTGCCCTTCACCACACCGAGGACTGCCCTTCACTACACCGAGGACTGCCCTTCACTACACCGAGGACTGCCCTTCAATACACCGATGGCTGCTCTTTACCGAGGACTGCCCTTAACCACACCGAGGATTGTTCTGCAACGAGGGCTGCCCTTCACCACACCGAGGATTGCTCTGCATCGAGGGCTGCCCTTCACCACACCGAGTAATGCTCATCATCGAGGACTGCCCATCTCCGAGGACTGCTCTTCAACGACGGCTACCCTTTACTGAGAACTGTCCCATACATCAGACTATCCTACACCGAGGACTGCCCTGCACCGAGGACTACCCTGTAAAGACAGTGAGAACTGCACTGCACCAACAGCGAGGACTGCACTGCATCACACTGAGGATTGCCTTGCACTGAGGATTATGCACCGAGGGTTGCTTTTAACGAGGAATGCTCTATACTAAAGACTGCCCTTTTACACCGGGGACTATCTCGCATTGAGGATTACCCTGCACCGAGGACTGGCTACTGCCCTGCATCGAGAACTGCCTGTATCAAGAAGTAGAGAACTGCCATATGGAGCCTATACTGAATCGAGGACTCGGACTGCCCTGCATCGAGGAGTCGAGGACTTCCCTGCATCAAGAAGTCAAAGACTGCCATGCATCGAGAACTGTCCTACACCGAGCCATGGACTGCCCTGCATCGGTGACTGCACTGAACAAATAGCTGTTAAAGAACTGTGTTTTTATTGAACTGTGAGCTATTAACCGATTTGTACCGAATATAAGACTTCCAAGAATTCAAAATTGTATCAAGTTTTATAATAAAAGTTCTTTATAAACCACATTAGATATAGTCTTTTCATCAGCATCCATGTCACTCCCATCATTCTCTTCCGCATCGTTAGTAGTTAATAATAGTCTACTATCCTTACGATGTCTCACACGAGTTAATGCAGTGTATAATTGACCATGTGCAAATACTTGATATCGTAAATCAATTACAACCCGATCCAAAGTAAGCCCTTGGCATGAATTGAAGGTTACAGCATACCCAAGTCTTAAAGGAAACTGTCTTCGTTCGATTGTCCATGGCACATATGCAGGAGAAAAGTCGAACTTGATTCTAGGTATAGGAATCCATCTTGCTGAATTGTTTTGCATACTCGATACATCCTCATCTTTCGTGCCTAGCACAATGATTTGTATAGAATGTCTGTGCAGCGCCATTATTTGCACTCGTGTATTCTTAACCAAACCACGTTCAATGTCCAAATTCCTCATTATGGTACAGATTGCACCAATCTTTAAGGAAAGGCAGTGATCGGGGATTCCATTTGCTTTTAACAGAGCAAGATACTCGTGTAGTGTTTCAGTCTGCAACTGAAACTCCTCGGGATTCTCGTCAGTTTCTTTAATTGTATCGAAACTGTAATAGTTTCGTACACTCCCTGTTAAATGATCTAAAACCGAATCGTTGAATAGATCAACAGTTTTGTTCAATAGGGTTAAGAAGACCCGCTTAGTGCATAATAGTGGATTCTTTAGCACATCCTCAGGATAGAGAAAGTTTAATGCTAGCTCAACATTCGAAATCTCCTCGATGATCGATTTCGGGACTCTTATGGTGGAATCGTTATACGCTTCACCAATAAAGTCAACCCAGGTAGCAAACTCAGGGTCTGAAGCATTACGAATAGGTGCTAGAAGCCTATAGACTTTAAAAGCCTCCCAAAGACCTGAAGAACGAATCGAATTGTCGTATGTAGCTGTAGGTCCTGTAGAACCTTTTACAACTGGGGCTACTTGTCGGAAGTCCCCAACTGCAATTAGAAGTTTCCCTCCGAAAGGTATGTCAATACTTGTTAATAGCCTGAGAAGCTGGTCCACACACTCCACTACTGCTTTATTAGCCATCGGAAATTCCTCCCATACAATCAAATCAGCATGTTTAATAAGTTTAGCCCGGCTAGAATGAATGCCAATCCTAGATATCAGCTTAATGGGCTCATCTCCTTGTTGTACAACAGGTACTCCGAACATAGAATGTGCTGTCCGGCCTCTTTCATAGAGTAAAGCACTTAAAGCGGTCGTACCTGTTGCAAGCACAATACCGCCACGTGAGCGTATAGTATCAACAATAGTGTTAACAACAAACGTTTTGCCTCTGCCAGCTCGTCCATCAACAAATATTGGGGATAAAGGTTTGCTATCCCGAATAGCGTCTTCATAAACCTTCATCACGTTTAAATAAATAGATGACTGCTCTGAATTCATAATTTGAAGAGAGCTGCTTGCGCGGCTTGCAAGAACCTCTATCTTGTTCTCAAAATAGTAAAAGTCTTCTTCCATCTCACGATTTTCTACCATCTCTTTAATAGAAGGTAACCCGTAAATGGTGATATCATTTCCGCCCTTTCTTGCCATAACAAAGCTAGCAATTGCCTTTAAAGCCATTCTTTCCGATTCAGGCTGGCTATGTGTTAGCAGGAAATCTGCTATCATATTCTCTTTATAACGTTCCCATAAAGATTTGGCAGGTACAGCCAAATCGGGAAGCATGTGTCCAAATAGGAATCGTAATTGAGAAGGCCGGTATAAATGCTCAATTGCCTCCTCAAGTGCCTGTTCTGCCTCATTTTGATCGGTAAATAACCCATACGCTGTGGCAGCCTCCTGAAATGAGCTGTATTCAACATTTTCCACTGTTCTTAAATCCCTGAAGCTTGTAGCCGGACGTACGCGGAGAAGAGCACGTAAGTAATATGTCTCCCCTACAGTAACAGATACCAAAGCTAGACGGACTGTAACTTTTGGAGGACTTGTTCTCCTTATAACAATACTTTCCACACCAGATTTACGGTGCTTAGCACCCGGTATCGGTTGTAGCAGCCATTGTCCCTGCTTTAGTGGAGATCCAATGTTTTTTGTACCATGACGGTAAAGACTGTAATATTCTGTATATGTCAAAACCTTAAAGAGCTCAATAGCTGGTCTTGCAAAATATTTTAATAAATCAGAGCTCATTGATCCTGTTATATTGCTTGTACCCATTTGGCCGAGATTTGCAGACTCAAGATGTACAGATATCGATACTACAGCTGGAGTTATTCTTTGAATCTCAAATTCAAAAATACGCCAACTAGCTTCTGAGCTAGACAGGTAGCGTGCATTGACATAATCGTCAAGTTCATTACGTATTTTTCCTTCATTTTCGTCTGTTCCTTGCGCATCATCGCGTACCCCAAAACGAGTGTAGTCCACACCTTTAAAAAGGTATTTATACAAATAAATGAAGACAGATACTGTCCCTACAATGTCAACATTACAATGACACCGTAGTATACGCAGTAGAGACGGCATATATGATACAACCCAGGCTGATTCAGCTGTACGCCTCCTGTATAATACCCGTCCAGTTCTGTTATCAATACTTGTTACTTCCCGTATTGGTTGAGGAAAACCATATTCGCATTTTCCCTTTTTATTGCATCTCGATGGACCTGCAAGATGATTTTGAGAATGCATCATCATACTCTTAACCAACTCATACATTTCCATATCCTCTTCGGGATCTGGTAATTCGGCACTAATTACCTTATCGATTGCTTCGAAGGGCAATTCAGGTTCAAGTTTCACAACCATATGATGGTGAGGGAGACCTCGCTTCTGAAACTCAGTTACACCGACCATATAGACAACAGTTCCCATATGCTTCCGAATCCATGCTTTGAGCTTCTCAAGCTTTGCATGAAAGACCCTCGTAACAATTGTTGGTATATCTGCCCATGACTGACCAGGAAGTAGTTGAGAGGTAATCTCTGGCCATCGTGAATTCGTTGTAAAGGTTATAAATAGGCTGGGTTGGCCAAATTCCTTGCATAAAGCAAGTGCATTTGATACTTGCTCGGATCTCCAGGCCTTCGAACCCATGAAGGATGCAGGTAGAGTCGATTCGAACTTCTCGGTTTCTCGTTGAACTCTTAAATCAGAAAGATCTTCATCGTCAACAGTAAGATTTCCAAATACATTTCCGAGTCTTCGCTGTTGAGTTCCAATTTGACCTTTCTTGCCTCTTCTGATATATGATAATCGTTCTTCCTCTACTCTGCATTGCATATCACATAAGTATTCATTTGTAATAGCACCCAGCTGAAGAAACCTTTTCTCGGTGCATAGAGAGTACCGATACCATTTGACTTGTGATATATTCGTAGGGTTCTGTAGGGATGGACCTGGTGTCCAACCAATTGTTCCCATAGGAAATAGAACAACATAATGTAAGGGCTCATACATGCCCGATAGAATATTCATAAAGCTTGGCTGTCTGTCTGGATGGTTTCGGTAAAATACAACTTGTCGAGGCCTAACCTCTTGTAGATTTACCGAATATATTAAAGCAGCTGTCTCATTGATTGTAGCCTCATTTGAAGGTAACTCTAAGTGGATAGTTAATGGTCCATCGGGGGCTGTCTCGATTGCATGTTGGATTCGTGAGATGAATGGATTTTGCTCAATCAGAAGAGCTCGGAAAATATCCACCAAGTCTTGCGGAATATCCCATTGCTTAGCAGCAGCATTTCGATTAGCTTCACCATCATATAAAAACCAGCGAAGAGAATGTTCTCCTTGATCCAATAGCATTATACGATGGTATACTCTTCCATTGACAATACAGTTTTGTTCGGGTCCATGATTCAAGTGGACAAAGTTCCCATGTACACCTAGACAAGTAAAGGCGAACAAGTTATTAAGAACTCGTGACCTTGAGCTTGCTATCTGGGACTTGGTTCGTAGATAATTTGAAAACTCTACTGGGAAAGGTGGTAATGGATCTCGCTTAATTGTTCCTTTTAAGCAGCACCATCCATTTTCCTCAAAGTCGCAAAGAAGAGCTTCGCAATATGTGCAGTGTTTGCTCCATGCGATCGCTAATGGAGATACTTTATTTCTTTGCAGCTTATCCCTTATTTCAAGCTTAGTCCACCATGGTTTCTGTTTAGAACCCTGTAATACTTGCGAGTTCTTCTTCCTAACTCGTTTCGCTGGTTGGGGGTCTAACAGAACAGGAGTGGAAATGGAGCGAGGATCAACTTGGAACAATTAGTATTCATCAGAAACAATAGGAACAATCGATACCATATTCGTGAAATTGATATTGTAAGTTGTTATTGGTAAAGCTCGGAATAGGATTGTTTTGAGAAGAAGCTAAAGTTTGCATATAGATATTTTGTGGTTGTTCGTAAACAAACTCAAATAAAGTAAATACTAAACAAATATATCTTAACTTTGTGAACGAAAGATTTTATGAGCTCTTACCGAGAATGGTTTCTTGTAGCTTATAGTCAGGCTTCTCGTTGCTGTCATCAACAGCTTCCTTCTCGCCATTCTCGTGCACAATTAAACCAAGTTCCTCATTAATCCGATCAGTATCTTCCTTATCAAGAACGAATCGATTTGGATCCATATTCATCGGTCCAAGTTTGATTTTCTTCCCAATCGGCTTGGAAGTTTGCTTCTTCGTGGTAGGCATATATCCCCATCCATCGTTCTTCCTTTTCGTAGGTATATCATCCTCGATCTTGATTATATTTCCATCAAAACCAACTGGGGCAGCATCTTGCTGGCTTGCATTAGAGAAGGCTCGGGGGCCACTTGGAACATAGCAAAAGCTATCAAGAAGAAGAGCAATGCATATCTTGCTATTCAGGGTGCTGTAACCAATAAGCTTACCCGAAACGAGAAGAGATGTGTTAATTTTGGGCATTTTAAATGCCCTCCAACGAGGAGTATTTGCAATATAGCATCGAAGTGAGAAGTTTGCAATCTTATTCGCCGAGGTAGCCTTTGAATCATATACAGCTGTCTTCAGCTCAAAGGACTTCATCCGAGGACCATCAGGTAAGATTCCATCGGGAACCGAACAATGCCCTGAGTACCCTAGTACTGTAATATAAGGGGGAGCAGCATGTGGCAAAGCTGTACTGTATTCCTCTGCATATGGGTCACCAGGAAATCTAGCTCTTTATTAACAACCAAAATCCAAGTGGTATCGGGAAGAATATTACCCAATAAGTTGTTGAGACATAATTTCGAGACGAAATGGTGCACCATGAATATTATCGTCTGCAGTCTCGTCAAGAGGCTTAACCAGAAAAGTACCATTCAAGCTAACAACTTGGCCCTCGCTTGCTATCTCTTTAGCTTGATCCGAATAATGTATTATCAATACTGGCAGTGGCATCATAGAGAACTTCTCGTTCTCTGCATCACCAGATGGGATCTTGACTGTCTCAATCCTTGACTCCCAGTCGAAAGGACATGTGCTCTCAATTACCTGAGCTTTAGAGATTCCTGAAGGAATCGAATGTATCTTGAACATCCCTGAAATAGTGGCCAAGAAAGTAGCCATGATTCGTAAACCCTTTAAAAGTTAGTTAAGGTAAAGGAAAAGGGTAGACAGGTAGAAGAGTATACCGAGTGAATCACTGTTATTGACTTGTGGATGGAGATTCAGACGGCCTTTTATTTCAACTGGAAAGGCCACATTTCAACCACTTAGAAAAAGAATAGTGAGCAAATTAATATTACCCCGAGCTGCAAACTAGTTAAGATCGATAATAGAATTTGCTCATTATCAGTCGTTTTGAGTAGCCCTCGGTATGCATGAGGATTAGTCGCTTGTATGCAGAAGGAGTAGCCTTCAGTATACATAAAATGTACCAATCGGAGGAGCAGTTCTTGGTATGCATGAGGAGCAGTCATCGATATGCAAGCAGTGCTAAAATGTACCAATCGGAGGAGCAGTCCTCGGTATGCATGAGGAGCAGTCATCGATATGCAAGCAGTGCTCGGTATGCACGAGGAGCAATCCTCGGTATGCAAACAGTCCTTGGTATGCACGAGGAACAGTCCTCAGTCTGCACGAAGAGCAGTCTTCGGTATGCACTAGGAACAGTCCTCAGTCTGCACGAGGAACAGTCCTCGGTATGCATGTGTAGCAGACCACAGTAGGCTTAGGGAGCTCTCGGTAGGTTCGAGGAGCAGATCTTGTTAGACTCGAGAAGCAGACCTCAATAAGCTCGA
Organism: Ascobolus immersus RN42; assembly: GCA_003788565.2. Lineage (NCBI taxonomy): Eukaryota > Fungi > Ascomycota > Pezizomycetes > Pezizales > Ascobolaceae > Ascobolus > Ascobolus immersus. The sequence goes on along the minus strand of ML119667.1, from coordinate 411,056 downwards.
GGAGCATACCTCGAGGAGCAGACCTCGAGGAGCATACCTCGAGGAGCAGACCTCGAGGAGGAGACCCTGAGGAGCAGACCCCGAGGAGTAGAGCTCGAGGAGCAGACCTCGAGGAACAGACCCCGAGGAGTAGAGCTCGAGGAGCAGACCCCGAGGAGCAGACCCCGAGGAGTAGAGCTCGAGGAGCAGAGCTCGAGGAGCAGAGCTCGAGGAGCAGACCTGGAGGAGCAAAGCTCGAGAAGCAGAGCTCGAGGAGCAGACCTGGAGGAGCAGACCTCGAGGAGTAGAACTCGAGGAGCAGACCTCTAGGAGCAGACCTCGAGGAGCAGAGCTAAAGGAGAAAATCTCGAGGAGCAGACCTCGGTAGGCTCGAGGAGCAGAGCTCAAGGAGCAGACCTCGGTAGGCTCGAGGAGCAGAGCTCAAGGAGTAGACCTCGGTAGCCTCGAGGAGCAGAGCTCAAGGAGTAGACCTCGGTTGCCTCGAGGAGAAGACCTCGGTAGCCTCGAGGAGAAGACCTCGGTAGGCTCGAGGAGCAGAGCTCGGTAGCCTCAAGAAGCTGAGCTCGGTAGGCTCGAGAAGCAGCTTAGGCTCGAGGGAGTGAACTGATGATCTTGATACAGAGGATCGGGTGAACTGATGATCTTGATATAAAGGCTTGGTATTTTATCAGAAAATAGATTTTGGGCGCCAAGTGAATCTCTAGCTTATACTTATTTAGATTGCCATTCTTTTGCCTGTCCGAATTGTGTTTTTGAGCCCTCATCTCCATCCCATCATTGCGGCTCGTGATTTGCCTCCAAGGGCCCAACATCGTCACTTCTTCTTCCTCAGCAGTTCCTTGCCTCCCATCGCATCGCGGCGCCAACCCATCCACCACCACCAAGACCTTCTCCCCTCAGCATCGCGACAATGCCTCTAGACGAGACGCTCCCAAGTACGTAGATAATCCTTCCTTATCTCATCTTGTCCTTCCTAATCGAGGCATCTTCACTCACTAAACCTTGCTAACCTCTTTTCCTCTCTCAGTCTACCGCTACCAACCCGACCGCAACAATCCTCTCCGAACAACAATCTCCTTCTCCCAAAACTCCTCCGTTCCCTCTCCTCGTTATGTCAAAATCCACGCCGAGTCGACGCCCAACGCCTACCAATTCAGTCTTCACGACAGCACCTTCACCGACCAAGTCTTTGCCGCCTGTTCCGCCATCCTCGAACCGCTACATGGCACGCTGAACGTCGACACGGTCCGCAAAGAGCGCCGAAAGTCCTCCTTTGGCCTCGAAGACTCCTCCTCCTCTTCGCAATTCCGAATACCCAGCAAGGCCACCATCAGACTGCTAAACCCCGACTTTGACATTACCCTAACCCAGCACACACCGTCCGGTCCCTTCGGAACCCCCTACTGGGAATTCGCCCTTCCTTTGATTCCCTTTTCCCAACCAACACCAAGTCTCCTCGACCGCTCTCTCCCCCAAACCTCGGAACTCGTCTACTTTCGATGGAAACGCGACTCTGTCCTCTCTCGCTCTACCCTGAAATGCACCTACCACCCTACACCACTCCCCGGTTCTGGCAAAAAGGGTGCCGACGAACCCGACATCACCATCGCCCTCTTCGCCAACTGGGAAGGCAGCAGCAAAGAAACTGGCGGTGTATTCCAGGGCAAGGGTGAACTGACGGTGTTTGAGATGAATCAAAGACGACTAGAGATCCAGGATTGGAAGGGATTAGAGGTGGCTTTGGTCTGCACCGCAAGGTGTCTGGCAGATGTATGGTTTGGTGGAAATCGGAGAGAGCTGTTCCAAGTCGGAGCGAGTCCGGTAGGCACGCCATCGGGTGGAGCTACCACTAACGGTGCTGCTCCTACCAATGGATATGGTATGCCAGGCCGGACACCATCTTACCCACCTCCTCAACAGCAGCAGCAGGCCATGCCTGGTAATTACTACCCACCAGAGAAGCAACGGCCACCAGCACAACAGCAACCACAACGAACTGCCCACTCTCTCCCTCAACATCAACAACCCTCTCAACAGTTCCGCCCAGCCTCATCAACACCACGACCTCAAAACCAACGACCACCGAAGCCTCGTCAAGACGCAGCCCTCCTCGCCGCCCAAGAACGCGAAGCCCGCCGTCTTCAAGCCCAATTCGAAGCCGAGGAACGAGCCGCCGCTGCAGCCCGTCAAGCCGCCGTAGACCGTGAGACGGAACGATTACGACGAGAGTACGAGGCGGAAGCTAGAAGGATGGCCGAATTACAACGACAACGTCAGCAACAGGCAGTACCACCGAGGCTACCGAGTAGGACACAACATCGGCCGAGTCAGAGCATTCCAGGCGCCTATCCCAACGGAGGACTGGCAGTGCCCCAGCAGACGATGACTAAAAGGCGGAGTTTCCTGGGCCTGAACTTGTTTGGTGGGAGGTCGAAAAGTGATGTGGGGACACTAGGGGCGGTGCCGGAGGGGGTGCAGTATGTACCTGCCAATGGAGGTGGTGGGAGGAGGAAGGAGAAGGGGAATAAGTTGGCGAAGAAGAAGAGTAGTTTTTGGTAGGCTTTGACCAGCTTGGGGAGATGGTGGGGTGGGTGGGAATTGAAGAGATAGATCAGTCTGGAAAGGTTACTTATATTGAAGTGGTGGGAGGGTCGAGTCGTGGGTTTTAGTTCGTTCTTGTCTTTTTATTGGGTTCATTACATGGCGTTCATTTTTTGTGTTTATGGTTCTGCATTCTTTCTGTGTGTACTCCTTTGGGGTTGCTGCTTCACAGCATGTTGGATGTTTATCTTGAGTCCGTCCTTGCGATGCACTACCGTATCTTTTTTAGACCCTGTATTTGGCGTGACTTCGTGGATTCGTGCTGATCCTGGTAGCTTTCTAGGAAGCTACGCTCTGGTTGCTTTCCTGTCTTTCTTGTTTTACTGTTAGTGAAATACTCGTACTGAAGCTTGCTTTCTTTTTTGTGTTGATGAAGTGGGACCTGTATATGCATGATTGGCGGTTACCGAGTTTTTTTAGACCCGTGAGAGCTGATCTTCATGTTCGGTTTGCTCATGTGCCTAACGTTTAACTTGAACGTTGGAAAATTACACCAAGCAAATAACGCATTTTGGTGGAGGCACGGGACTGGATTTATGTATACGACATCATGATTGGAAATATCTAGCACCAGTATCCCGCCCGCGATTTACATACGGTTTACACATGTAATATGGTCCGAATGCCAAAGAAGACTTGAATAACGAGAAAGTGAAAAGGCAGTTGCTTACTCGGATAGTCTATGTACACAAGAAGTAGGTACATCCCTACCTACTAAGCTGAAATACAAAGGAGTGTAGATGGACGGTCTTGGTCTCTGAGGAGAGAGGCCTTACGGGCTGCTCTATCTACTCTAGATGATCTACAACCGTGCGTCCGTGCGTCCGTGCGTGACATGTGGCAGACCGACTCGCTGAGCCCAAGTATCTCGCAGCCTGAAACTCCCAGTTAAGATCCTTTACCGCGTTGAAGAGATGAAGGTCAGAACGAGCTGGTCCGCTTGCGCAGTATCTCGCTTACTTGCAGATAACAACGTTCTGTATACGTCCATTTCAGGTCGTAAGTCGTTTCGAATTCGTCATCAAGATACAGACAGACCCTTCCATCTCTGTTCAGGTAGAGAATAGCGTACTGGCGCCAAAGCTGGTACAGGAATTCAGAATCAAACTCAATATCATTCTTGTACATCATGACCATAAAGCCCGAGCACCCGGTTCGCTCAAGGCTTTCATCGAGCAACGAATTGCCCAAGACACGATCATACGGGACCATTTTGCAATGTAGCTCACAAGTTGCGAAGAACTCGGCCAATTGCGGCGGAATGAGCGCCGGTCTCAGGTCCAATTCTTCGTCAACCTCCTCCTCTTTGATCATCTCGTCGAACATCAAAGGAAGTTTACGAATGTGTCCGGCTCCACAGCCATCGCCTGCGCTGCAGCTGGAGCTGGAATCGGAAGTTTCTGTTGAAGTTGGTTGCATTGAAGCTTGTGGGAAAGAACAATAGAAATATAGGCGTTGTTGTCGTTTAATAAGCGGGCAATCTGCGCAGGAGTGATCGAGATCTCAAGTAGCTGTGAGGCGGGGCTGGTTGTTTTGGTTGTTCTGGTTTGTTTAGTGGAGGCGGTAGCCTGTCTATTTATAAGAGGCACTTAAGAAGTTTTACTACTTCTTAAAAGTAGGTATCGCGCTTAAGAAATTGTTGCCGTATACGCGTAAGAGCCCGGCCTTGCTGGCCTGGTTAACGTCACGATGGTCTAGATAACCGAAATACTCACCGAATGGCCTACTAGTATGAATGGCATCATGGTGGCCTTTTTCTACATGTGGTAAGTAGATCTCAGCGGACATATACACGAGATATTCGCGCTTCGTACACAAGTCGCAGATGCTGAGCTTGGCGAGTCTAATCTTTGAAGGAAGTAAGAATATGCTGCAGTCTGGTATACAAAATAACACGTTCCGTCCAATTGCCATGTGTCAGGCAGAGCATGCATGCAGAACGTACTGATTCACCTCAATATCCCCCACCTGAACCGCCGAGTCGAACCTACGACCTCAGTCTGACCTTCCCAGCGATGAATGCACACCGACTGATAGGAGGACCACACACTACCACTGTGCTAAAGGGCCTTGCGATAATATTCTCTTGACATTTGTTTACTCCTTATCACATTTATAGAGTCTAGTTCCGATCAGCTTCATCATGAAGTTATGCACCAGAGCCTTCAGAAAGGTTTTCCTACCGAATCGAACCTCAGTAAAGATGGATCTCGCCCCAGCCTTCTATATAAAAACAGCACCAGCCTTGGGCTTCGAAGTATCTATGAATAAGTAGCATGTACGGCCACGAAAAGCGGTTCTCATTAATTATATCTCCAGCATGGTACTGGAACGGCTTCTTCCAGCTCTAAAATCCTCCAAGTTCAAGCTTATCCACAACGCTGGCAGTTCAGCACTTTCGATGCGTTTATGTCCAGTCGACGATTTGGCGATTTAGTGATGCAAAACGAAGTGTCCGTGGCGAGGTTCGAACCGCGGGAAGAACCGAGCAGAAAAAACATACAGCACCAAGGATTCCCGCGTGGTCACCCACCGCAGTACTAACTTAGCGATTAGAAGCTTGACTATGGGAGAGCGGACGGGATCCCGTATATTCTTCAATCTATGGCCGTATGTGATGATGCACGCTCAGAAACAATAACATACTTTATAATTAAGTTGGCAAGAGCTATAAGAGGTTGGCGCAGCACAGGTCAAAAACGACTGGACAAACGGGGAGTTGAACCCCGGACCTCCCCCATGTGCTCTTTGTTGAAGGGGGTAAGTGCAACAAATCCCCTTTAACATGCTAAGGGGGTGTCATACCGCCTAGACCATACACCCGAATATGATACTCCATTGTTCAATACGATAATTGTAAGCAAGCAAAGTTGCGCTAGAAAGAAATATGGGGGAAGGCGCGAAATATGCAAACTGATGCAGATAGATTGCGGTTTTGCCGAGGGCAAGAAGAAAGAGCAAAAATTAATCAAAAACATTCGACGAGAGCAGGATTTGAACCTGCGCATCCAGAGGATAACAGATTTCTAATCTGTCGCTTTAGACCACTCAGCCATCTCGCCTTTCATGCAGTAGTGCAAAGTCGTATGTTACTGATTTCACATCGCTTATTTGCATCATTAATTAGTCGTTTATGGACAGGCAGAACGTTTGGGTTAATAGCAAAACTACTCGAATACCAAATGAAGTATATTTGATTGATCGGGAGAAAACCAGAACCTCTTATAAATATAAACAGTACAAACAAAGGAAATATCTATGGAATGTGTACAAGTAATCAAGCCCCACCCACGCTCTATAAAATTAAAGAAAAGAAAGACAAAAAAGAAAATAAAGGAAAGTCTATAGTAGAGAATGTCTAAAGTACGCCAGAAGAACTTCCTACAACCGCTTACACGCCAGAATCGATAGTAGGCACGACATGGTTCCTACTCCAATTGTCCCATTGATCACAAGTCTGCTTGATCGTGTATGGGATATTCAGATTCGCCACCTCATTCTTCCTCTCCAAGAAGTTGACGAACAATCCTCCTGAAGCATGCCATGCGATATGGCAGTGGAATGGCCAGGTTCCTGGATTGTCACCATCGATCTGAAAGACAAAGTACTGGTTGGCACCAGTATTGGGCGGCAAGGCTCCAGGAACGACGAAGGTATCACGTCGCAATGGGTTATGCGCGTTCTTAACGACTCCATCCCACTCACCGGAGCCCTGGGCAAGAACATACATGTTGTGACCGTGGAAATGCATTGGGTGAGATGCTGGGGTTCGGTTGTTGACAATGACTCTGAAGCTCTTGGCCTGGCCAGCGTCGATGACGTTGGAGTTGGGGTCGAACTTGTCTCTGCCATTACTGGCGGCGAGAAGAAGTGGGTCGTTAAAGTCTGCGCGGAAGGTGGAGTTGTTCATCATCCAAAGAGTGTGACCGGTTTCGTTCTGACCAACAGTAATGTCGATGGTAAAGGTCTTTTCGGGAACTGGCGCCGGTGCAATAGGATACAATGGGCGAGGCACATCGATCCCTTCATCAACACAGGCAGTGGAGTTGTCTGGCCATGGCTGGGAACTTGGCATGATGGTGGTACTTGGTCTCCCAGGACCATAGTGAACAACAGCCACAGCCTCAGGTTGGTTGGAAGGAGTGCAGTCGGTCTCGATGACACTTCTCATCCAGAATGACTTTCGCGTAGAGTTGCGCTTTGCTTCGACAATGATATCGGCTCGTTGGGCGATTCCAAGCTTGAGAACGTTTGTCTTGTATGGCTCAACGGGGACAAAGTCGAGGGCGATAACGGTCATTTCATGCTCGTCAATGCTAAAGTGCTGTAACCCCTCGGCTCCGGCATTAATGATGCGGAGACGGTGCTTCTTTCCGGGCTGAAAGACAAAGTTGGAGACACCTGCATTCTTCTTGCAGTTCTTATCCGTCTTTGTGCAGTCGAAAGACATTCTGCCGTTGATGAGGTTGTTATCAGAGACACCAGCTGCACGAACTTTGGTTGCCTAAAATCTGTCAGCATGCAGGACTCTGAATCGATGGGATTATACTTACGTTTGTGCTCATAACATCTTCCACAATATCCAGATAGTCACGATGATACCAGTCAGTGATGAATACAGGGCCCAGGTCTGTATCATAATCGACATGATTTGGTCCGTAGATAATCATAGGTCCAAGAACGCCACCCGCATATTGGCCAGAATAATGCGCCTGTTCAGTATTAGCGAGATTCGGGGAATATGAATCTTTAAACTTACATGCCACCAGCTCGAACCATACAAATCGGCTCTGAATCGATATGTGAAAGTTGTACCAGGTGCAATAGGGCATTGAGTAACTGAAGGAACACCATCATACCACTGCGTCTCTTTTTGGAGAAGACCATGCCAATGGATAGCGGTTCCCTCATAATCCAGACCGTTGTGAACCTTGACTTCGATCCAATCTCCCCAGTTTGCCTCGATGGCAGGTCCTGGGAACTGGCCATTGACGACTATAACACTGCGAGTGACTCCATCGGGAGCCAAGGTCTTTCTGCTTATGGTGAAATCGTAGTGACGAGTGACACCTATGATATGTTAGCGGAACACACACTTGCCATGAGGAGGAGCATACCGGTATAAGGAACCTCCTTATATTGATTGGTGCCACTTGCTGTGCAGTTGCCCCATGGATAACCACCGGGCAGAGGGTTGCTCCTCAGAAACTTTGGAAAGGTCGGTGCTTCCAACGATCCCCATTTGGATGCACCGTTGGTCTGTGACTGTGGAAGAGCTACGTTAAGAGCCGTGACAACCGTATTGAACACCTTGCCGAGATGCATCTTGGATTCGGATCCGAGGGGAGTGTGATATGGAAAACTCGATCAACGAGCCAATGGTAGAAAAAAAAGATAGTGTGAATGAAATGAAATCAAGAGAGATCGATAGGAACAGAATGAAGCGAATGAGAGTGGAGCTGCTGACTTCTGTTGATCAATGAGGGAATCCGAAAGGTCTAAATACTCGAGAATAAGGCGATAAGCCCAAGTCGTAGGAACACCGGGTTGCCATACTCGGGGCAATAGCATGGCCTTCGGAGAAACCATGTGGTATGCAAGCACCATTACCTCATCCGGGTATCTGCTGTCTGTCAAACTCTATTTCCAATATATACAACAAGGGATACTATATCTCCGAGTCGTACTCAGCTGTATCAGGCGCAGTAATACCATATCAGTGTATCCACCCGTTACTGACAGCACAAGTTCAGAGAACCGGCGGAAGCCATACCACAGTAACTGTTGTATCTGCAAAAGTAAAGTACGTTTTAAGGCAGTGGTGTTGTTTCAAACCCGTCATCATATCAATCGAGTGATGTCCAGCGAGCGGAATTCTGGTATGGATGCAGAGAAGTAAAGGGCTGTGGTTGCTATGTTTGGACTATAAGCGTCTCCTTATCGATATATGTATGGTTTGAAGCCTGTCATACGGAAATAGTTAGAGTATGACAAACCCCGGACAGTTGGGCGCCGGACATTTTTGACGTACCAAGCCTACGCCTCAGTCTCACCAGCCTCACTTGCTACTAGAGTGGGAAACCCCATACTACCTCCCGTTAGGCACCACCGGCCATGGTTTGTGGCTCTCAGAGCTGTTCTGTCCTATAGCTTCTAAGTGGATCGTATGCTCACGATGTGGAAGTGAGGTAATACGATAAGCGAGGGCGGGACCAATGAGGTACGGTCATTTGAGTCAAGCTGATACTGTAAGGCGACAGTACACCCAATTATTCTGGGTATGGACAGTGTATATCGAGTTTATGGAGTGGAGCACTGTTCGCGTTGGAGACCGTCAGGACTAATCTTGCAATCAGTAAGAGGCATTCTTGTACAGGAATGGATACTTACATTCGAATTCATCCAAGTTTTCATGATGCTACGAAACGTCTCGGAGATTCATGAAGCGACGCCTAATCTAGGCTGACTCTGTGTGAACCGAGCTGTGCGTGAAAACGTGAGAATTCGCACTTGGAAAACGGTATAACTTTACGGTAACTATAGGCAATATTAATATAACTCAAGTTTAGCCGGTGTTAAGGAACCGTCGCATGAAAAGAGGCCCAGAGAGATTGCAAAGGAGACAAAGATGATTACTCAGCCAGATGCTACTTCCTGTGTTCAAACCTTAACACCAGAGAACATGATATCATCATCAATCTGCTGAAGGCCTCGATAACGCTTTAGCCAGCAAAGTATGTATACTGTTGGATACTAAGTACCAAGATGAAGGGGTCGAACATTTCATCCTTGGCAACCGTACGTTATACAACCGTCCGCCTTACAGCACTCTTCATCAAACCGATTCTTGAGTAGCCCCAGCAGATGTTGCAGTATACTACCAGTAACAGGAGTATCGATAATCCCCCGGACCCTACTAGTCAAGACTTCTGAAGAGCAACTTCAAAAAAGCTTTTGTTTCAAAAGCCGTACTGTACTACACCTTATGGAGAACCAGTAACCGATAGTTGCAAGTCGCAAAACCGTTCACGTAAAGGCCGTTATCAGAGCAAAATGCGGTGTGTTTCAGCTGTAGAAACAGTAGGAAACTGCCTTAAAGTAGGCATGGACAACAGAAATAGCACGAAACAATAGTGCTTGCGCATAAGTAACGACCCGTTCTCTCCACATATTCTGCCGATATTCGGACGTTAGGCGAAAACTGGTACACGATAAATGACGTGCAGACGGAGTAAGGATTCGAGGAACGTCAATTCAACAGAAATCACCCCCTCATCCTCTAATCCTTTCTCCGTGGCCTCTCATTCTCTGTCTCCCTTCGACTTCCCCTATCCACATCTCTAAGGTTTCCCTACACTCGATAAGCTTGGGATAACCATCTTCCCATACCCGTTCCATCCTCCCAACCACCTTCCCGAGCATCTCAATCGCCCTCTCCTTCTTTCCACTTCCCCATAGACACATACTCAGCCCCCGAGCACTTTCGATTAGCACCTCACTATCCTCTGGCATCCTTGCTCGTCTGACCTCAAAAAGTTGCGTTTGCACTGGTAAAGCCTCCTTCCACCTCTTCTGCTCCTTCAACATTGTAACCAGTGCCTCGTTCCAGAGCATAGAAACGGGAGACGAGATACCCAAGGTACGTTCCGAGATGGCAATAACGTTCTGTAGCTGCATTTCGGCTTCGACGAGGCGACCGGCATTGCGATAGTGCATTGCAAAATTACCCATCTGACAAAGCGTTTCAGCGTGCTCGGCGCCATATGCGTTGTAGAAAAACTCCAGAATGGACATTTCAATCTGTTGGGCATCCTCGATTCGACCGAGACCGAGGTAGACTCCGGCCAGCTCCTCTTTGGCGGCAAGGGTGTCGGGATGCTCGTCACCAAGAGTGGAAGATCGTCGTGCATAGACTGCTTCGAGGAGCGGTTCACCTTTCGCAAACTGACGAGTCTGACGGTAGGTTATACCTAGTCGGAGCTTGTTTTCGAGGGTTTCGGTATGGAAAGGGCCAAGGCTCTTTTCGAGAGACCTGACGGCCACCTTTAACAGATCCTCCGCGTCCTTGTATCGCTCTTGCTGATAGTAAATCATTGAGAGCTCGCCCTTGGAAATCATGACGAAAGGATCCGTCTCTCCGAGGACTGAAGTACCCAAGGAGATAGCCTCATCGTAAGCATCTTCAGCTTCAAAATAGCGTTCTTGCTTTCTGAGGTTAAGGGCTCGGCTGGCTATGTATTTAATTGTGTCGACATGCTGGGGACCCTTTGCTCGCCGGAGGGCTTCCAGAACCTGCACATCAAGTTCTTCTGCCTTTTCGTATTGTCCGCTATCCAGATAGGTCTGAACAAGCTGCGCCTTTGTCTTCAGCGTAAGATGTGCATAGTCGCCAAACTGTTCCGTCTCCAAATCGATAAGCTTCAGAAATGCTGCTTCGGCTTCCTCATAATGGCATAGCGAGTAATATATCGTCGCAAGCTTTCCAAGCGTTTCGAGGGACGTTAGATCGTGGTCTGGGTGAAACTTCTGAACCACTTCGTGAAGTCTCAAGCAGAATTCCAACGCCTTTGTTTCGCATTTGGAGTCCATGAAGAAGGTGACGGCCCGCTCGAGAATATCGGTGGTGCCGGCGCTTTTCTCTCCAAACCGGTCCTCGGCCATCTTTATTGCAACTTGGTACCATTCTTCCGCTTCTTCCAGCAGTGACTTTTCCTCCAAAACTGTGATGAGATCCGTGGCGACTGGTAGTAAAGTGGGCCCCGGTACTTCTTTCATTGCATTTCGAAGTTGAGTTCCTACCGCCTTTAAATCCGTCTCGTTGTAATCCAAAGAGAGTTTCGTAATGGCGGATTGTAATGATTCCACTTCTCCCGAAATATCGGTGAAGATGGTGCGTTGAGAGGAAGCATTGGTGACGGCAATTCTTGAGAGATCCGTGAATGCCGTGCCCTGAGATGACGCTTTCGTGGAGGGCTTTTTTGCCTTGCCTTTCCTGCTGCGAGTTGCTCTACTGTTTCCATCCTCATCTGTTGCGAATGATTCGGATTCATCATCGATAAAAGAGCCTGATGACACAGTCTGGACTGAAGCAGGTTTCACTTCTTTGCCAGCATCGGGTGGATCCTTATGTTCGGCCACGGCTCGGTCATCCAACTCGATCTTCTCCAGGCAAGTGATGATGTGGATGATTTCCCGTTTGGAATGTCCCAAGCCGGTGTCCGTCGCTGTGTACGGTGGAGGTGGGTCCGATTCCTCTGGCAAACTGATTCCAAATCCAGTGAGCGATCCGTGGTGGATTGGTCTGCCTATCGGCGTTGCAATAAAGTCATCTCCATCTACAAGATTTCGTGCTACCCGCCGTCAGCTGTTTGCAATAAAAAAGGCTCCTCGAGAAGTGCAAACATACTACGCTCAAGGGTTGACCGAAGTTCAGCCAGTCTCCCCACTACTCTTCCATAAAGCTGCGTTGCCTGTTGCAGCCGTCGGTCCAGAGCAAGACTATCTCTTCGATGTGCTCCTTGGTCCACGGCCCAGTCATGAAATCTTTCTCGTTCGTTCAGTAGTTCGGTGTAGGAGAAGTCGGTTGGCGTTCTGTCGTCTAACGGTGTCGGGAGGCACTTTTCGAGCTCCGAGAACTGGTGGATACAGGCTTCATACAGCTCAAAAATGGTAGGCTTTGTGGCGTCGCTCCTACTGTTTGTCGCCAGAGCTGGACGTTGTCGAGACATTCTTCGCTCGGTGTGGTTATCGGTGGTGGTGGTGATGAATTTGGTGCAAGTTATGAAGAAGATGTCTATCGAGTCCCGAGCAGCTTCAACGGCATGGTTTTTCGCAATATCGCAGGTTTCTGTGTAGGAGCTTGACGCATAGATGATGAGACGAACATTGTTGCGGGTGGAAAAATGGTGGTGAGTGGGACAAGGTTGCTGTGCCGCAGGAGTTGCTTCGAAAGTGGAAGCTGCTCCCGCTTCCTCAGCGGCCAAAAGCGGGGCCTCTTGGCAGAGGTCGCCCACCAGTCAAAGGATTTGCCGTGAGGTGCATTTTCCTTCAAAGACCAATCGTGTTGGACGAACAATATGAAGGCACTGAGACCTTTAATTATTAGACGCCGTGCAAGAGGCGACCGGCAAGACGTTGACTGATTCCAGTATATGTAAGCATTCGCTCCCCTGAACCACAGAGCAGAAAGAAGGCGCTTAAGATACCCTGCCGGTTGTTGAAAAAGAACATTCACACTTTGCACCAAATCCAACGCTTCCAGAATGACTCTTAGAGGGCTGTAACAAACACAGAGCTAAATGCTAATTAGGTAGCTAAAACAAGCAACACGGTTCCGATTAATATGCAATGTATATGTATGTAGCGGGTGCTATTGTACTTGTATCAAGATAATTGTGAACGATGCTACTAAGCAGATATGTAAGTAAGTCTACCTCGCCCTGCAAATCTGGCGGACCATCTCATCTTGCACCAAACCGGAGGCGGAATAACTTTCCTCCTTTTTCGGCGGCCCCCAGCTGAAAGTCGGTCAACAGTGGGGCCCATCCTTTCTCCGTCACTTCACTCCCGCTTCATCCCCACATCACATCACACACCACGGCCGGAATTACCTCTTCTCCAATGACGAATGCTGAAGAAGCAGCAAACAACGGCTCGGAGGCTGCCTACACCTTTACCGGCATAGTAACCGACATTCACAAGACTCACACTATCCCATTCTCCTGCCCCTTCGCCCTCCCATCATCTCTCGCCGACCTCAACAATGCCTCTCTTCTCTCCTCGGACTCACGGAACGAGCTTCTCGCGCTAATCACCACGCTTCGCTCAACCCACCATCCATCCATCTTCAAAGACTACAAAACCTCCGGCCTCTCCTCGGTCTCCCGTCCTTGTGGTGTTTGCTCATTCCAGAACCTTGGTCGCTACCGCCGCGTCGCCGTTGATCTTTACTATGTTTTCTCGACGGCCCAGTTATCAGAGAGAAGGCTGGTTGCCAGAGCTGTGCCAATTTGTAGGGATATGGTGGGAAACTGTCGAAAGAAGGCGCTCGATGTGCTGAGAGGTATGGTGCTGGCTGAAGTTCCAACCTCGGAGGAGAATAGTACCTTGATCGCAGACAGTGCTGCCGGACCACTCCCAGGGGTACCTAAGGGGGCTTTGGGATGTGAGTTATGTGGCAGGAAGACGGTTGAGGTTATGAAAAGGTGTACGAGATGTAAACTTGCTCAGTAAGTCTTGCCTTTCCCTTTGAGTGTAGTTGTGCGGTGAAGAGTGCGGTGTGCTGACATTGCAACTTGTTAGATACTGTGATGTGGATTGTCAGAAGCGGGATTGGAAGCGACACAAGAACGAGTGTAGGGATGGTGCCCTCGAGGAATTGAAGGCAAGTATCGCAAACGGAAGTGCAGGCATGATTGTAGAATCCCTCCATAGCGGGAAGAACATTGCTGCACCACCGGTAGATGATGATGCGCCTCCAGCATACTATTAGGCATATTGCAGACCACAGATAAGTACTGGTATGATTTTGCGGTCGGTGCCTTTTTGGCAATCCCGATCATCAATTTTAATGAATGTTTTGCTTGATTTCAAGCTTCTGCAGGTACGACGTAACCCTGTAAACACCAGTATCTCACATGCCTGTGGTTATGTTACTGTCATACTTCGCGAATCCCGAGCTGTTTTGAGGCCGACGAGTTTGGACAACTACAATCGCTCGACACTTCATACACGCATCTATATCAAAGCTCACAATTCACTAGAGTTCCCCGATGCTTCAGATGTCAACCTGGATTCGAGCTCAGGCAAGTACTTGATACAGTTACTTGCAACTTGCAAGTACGTTGATACTAAGTATGTACTTATCTACATAGTTGGTTCTTACGACAACATTTATCGGTCGAGTTTCTCAGAAGCGCCGTCCGTGCAACCAAACTCGGTTGCAGCTCAGGTGCAGATTAGGCTGGGACGGCATCTTTTCAATGATTTGGGATCCACTGGCACGAAAGTGGCAGCTGCAATACGGCAGACCTTAACCAAGTGCTTACGGACATGATTTAATAGCATGCAGCACAAGGGTTGCGCCGGATAAGAGATGTGAATTGAATCTTCTCCCATTCCGAACCGTTCTCTCCGAAACATTCCATCTTCAGCTTCCTACGGTCGCCATGTCTTCGAAACCATTCTCTACATCTTTTCCCTTGCCCAAGGAAGAATATTACTGCGTTTGGTCGCAGGGCACAGGTTCGTCGACATCTCAACGTCTTTTGGCCCCATCATCTCATGCGCCCCTGGCTAACGTGCACACGTCAAACTTCAGCGACCGTCATTGGCGACACTCTCTACCGCATCGGTGGCCGCTACTCAGAAACGTCCGATCCCAAAGCTCAACAACTTGCCTACAGTGGTGTTCGGACACTCTCACTTGCAAAAGGCCAGGAACTACCATTGCGAGATACCGGAGGATTCCCATTCGGCGGTACTGAAATCCCGACACTGTTGGGCGGCAATGTTTGGACCCACGACAACCGTCTCATCCAGTATGCCGGACGATACGCAGACCCTTCACTTGTACCGGCAGACGAAAAGAGCAACAAAGTCGACGTTATCAACGTAAAGACTCGCAAGTTCGAACAACTAAACGGTACCGAAACCAGCCGCCGATATCGAGGTGGCAGCGCACAAAGCAATACCCATGGTTTCTACCTGGGCGGACAAGCCGACGCCTACACCAAGCCAAAGGCCAAAGATGTCACTGTCAGAGAATCTTTGGCTGTTTTCGATTTCAAGAAGGAGCAGTTCTACTATGAAGAGGTCCCAATCAGCGGTACCAGAGACCTCAGTCTCTCCTATATCGATTCCGTCGGCACCAGCGGTGTTCTCGTAGCCATGGGCGGCCTCGACAAGAACAACGTCACCCAGCCGTACAGTACCATCAACCTTTACGATCTGGCCTCTAGGAAATGGTTCACTCAGGAAGCAAAGGGAGCAGTGGCAGGCGACATTCCGCCAGATCGGATCGAACAATGCACCATACTTGTCTCGGAGCCCGACAACTCCCAGCACTACGTCTTTCTCTATGGTGGCATTGAGTATCCTGATGTCTTCAATCCGGTAATGGACAGCCTACACATTTTATCGATTCCCAGTTTCACATGGAGGTTTATCGCAGGTGTGCCAAAGTCGCCAAAGGGTGTCACTCGGAAGGGTCTCAGTTGTACCCAGCAAGGCCGCTACTTCATCACCATTGGCGGTGAGCTCGAAGATCCAAACAGGTGTGACAACACCCCAGATACAGACCGTCCACCAAACAAGGGGCGGAGGGCTTTTGATATGGAGTGGCTTCGTTGGGCTGTGCACGAAGATTGGGCACCTGCCGACTATTTGGGCATTCAGAAGCAAGCGTATGATTCGCACAACATTTCGACCAACGCTACCCAACCCAGCTGGGGCTGGGACGACCCAGCATTGGCAGCCGTCTTCAAGCAGAAGAGGATTAAGGAAGACTGGGTCATGCCGGCTGCCAACCAAGCACCTGTGGATCCAGACTCGTCGTCTGGATCTTCGACAGGAGGAGCAACAAACGATGGCGAAACGGGAAGCTCAACCAACAAAAAACTGGGTCTCATCCTTGGTGTAGTCCTCGGAGTAGCGGTCCTGCTGGGTGTCATTCTTTTCATTCTCCATCGACGCCGCAAAGCCGCAAAAGCAAATCGACCACGAGGCACTGCCGAAGTCGAGGGTGACAGCCATTTCTCCCCCAGTATACCTCCCTACAGCCCTGCTACCCCAGGGAAGAGAGGGTTCTTTGGTAAAAAGGGGGGCAGTGTAAGCAGCCAGGCCCTGAGCTCACCAGGTCATCCTTCTTCGGGGTACCAAGGGAGTATGGAGATGGATAGTATGGCGCAGAGGCAGGAGATGGATGCCATACCACCTAGTCCGCTTGTGGAGATGGAAGGCACGTACAGGCAGCAAGGCTTTGGACAGCATGTGCCACGGGGAACGGAGTATAGTGCACAACCACCATGGGTATACGACGGAGGTTATGGCCAGGCTAGCCCTGGGTATGTACAGACGAGCCCAGGATATGGCCAGGCGAGTCCGGAATATGCCCAGCCGAGTCCAGGCTATGAGCAGGCAAACACAGAATATTCAAGTGATGTGAAGGGCGAAAAACGGTAGTAGGATGAACGAGAGGAGGGGGCGTAAAAGAGGTTTTCGAGTGGTCCAGACGTGTACAGATCTATGGCTTGTTATTGGTTCTTGGTTCTTGAATTTGATACCCTTTTTTGATCAGAGGATCCTCTTTTGATTATGAGCCTTTACTGTTACTATGTCTTAAGTGTGAGCTGATCATCGGAAGCACTTGGTCTGATCCGCTTATTCTAAAGGACGCCGAAGTTGCCGAGAAACTCACCCGGCCCGCCATAGCTGGTGGGTAATTTGCTTCAAGAGGCAGTCTTCTAGAAGTCATTGCTGCTTCGAAAGGCCGGATTTCGGGCCGATTGGGATCTATCGGGAGGACTTTGACTTGAGTTGCCCTTTTAGGAAACCTTCGAGAAGCATTGGGTCTCCGAGACCCCGCCTATCGGACCCTTTAGCTCCGAGTCGGGCCGTTGTTGGGATTTCGGAATTGTGTTTTTTTAAACTATTCATTTGAGAGTCGCAGATGGAAAATTGCTCGCAATCAACTGGACCAATCCTCTGCAGCTTGAACGGAGACCGCTTCACCAGTTTGCACGATTGAGCTTTACTTCCTGTTTGGGCTTGAAGCTTTCCGCTAGCGTATCAGGAGGTCTCGACGTCATCTGATTTGCCAATCTCCTCGGATCATTCTCACATCAAACATCTCACCGAATTTACCTATAGGCTGCTGAGTACAAACTCTGCATCCTTTTCACTTCCATTTCGCTATGCTAACAAACTCAGCCGCATTCATACAACCGACTTTCGAAATCCAATCACGATATGGCGCCGCAAATGCCCAGGGCCTTACCTGTTTCTCAGCCAGTAAGATCCAAGGATCCAGAGAATACACAGTTGGGCCCTGGCGAACGTCACCCTCACCAGAGCTCGGTATTCGATCAGATGAGATCGTTCGCGACGAACTCGTAGGCTAACGGCAACAATCCCTCTGAGGCAGGTGATCTTGATGCTGACCGTCTCAAGTCTTAGCAGAACCACTCCGTTAGTCGTTTACCTCGATGGTCTTCACCAGCTGGTTGAAGGCAGTGCCTCTTGACATTCGAGTACTGTTGGAGCGGCTATAAGCTCTCGAGACATCGCAAACATGCTGTGTGGAATGCTTTGCTTGCTGCCAGATAAGCCTACGATTTGCAGCTCGTCTAACCTTCGGCTTTACTCGTCACGATAGTCGCCTTTTCGACGCGCATCAAAGCCTTCGTCGACCCGACTCAACGCCACGGAACGAACAGAACGAGAAATTTTACAGACACGGAATTCTCGAAGGCAACCACTTGCTACCCTCGCGGGCTGAAGCTCTGAGCTCAGTATTACGCAAAGAAGCCTGTGGATTGGATATTGGGAAACAAGATTGTGACTGAAGGTTACCCTCAACTTCGCCTTTCGTTTTTCCTCAATTGCGAAACCGCCTTCTTGAATCAGAAGCCCTACATATGCCAGGTTCTCCTGACGGTGCTACGCGCGTTGTGCTACCTCATGATGGTATGGACACTAGCATGCGAAAGGTACTGGCTGGTGTGTTCATCACATTCGTTTCTCTGGGGTCCCTATTCGTGGCAGTGCGGATATACACCAGAGCAAAACTCATTCGTCAGATGGGAAAAGATGATTGGGTTATTTGTATAGCATGGGTGAGTTCTGGTTACCATTTCTTTCTCTTGCTTCAACTTACCATTTGGGATTAGCTTGGCGATATTATCTACTTGGCTACTGTATTGTTCAGTTTTAGATACGGACAAGGTTTACACACAGCAGATTGGCGTCCGGAATGGTTCAAACCTGCTTTCAAGGTGGGTGAGTCGTTTATTTGCTCTGTTCTGTTCAATTTCTTGTTGCAGGCTGACCATATTTCTTAATTAGTTGCTTATAGCCACGCAGGTCGAATACCTTATAACCGTTCAGACGATCAAGATTTCTATTTTGCTGTTTTACTTGCGTCTGGGTAAGCTAATGCTCTGGCGGCGGTGCCTTTTGACGTTTCACTAGAGTCAATACAGTGGCTAACGTTTCTTCAGCTATAACGGCCTCGGTTCCTTGGTTCAAACGTGCAGTCCGCGGCACTATTGTGCTCCTATGCTTGTTTTTGACTACATGTGTTCTTGGATGCTTTCTGCAGTGCGTTCCACTGTCGGATTTCTGGAACTTTTTCAAAACAGCCAGTCAAAAACGGTGCCTGGATACCACAGCTTTCTTCTACTATACCTCCGTCTTTGGCATTGTCGTGGATATATGGCTCTTGCTTCTGCCCTACAAGCTGCTGCTCGACGTGCAAAGGCCTTTGCCACAGAGGCTCGCCTTGCTGGGTGTGTTCATGATTGGTATAGTTACGACCGTTTGCAGCTGCTGTAGGTTATACGTGAGTGCATGCGCTGCCCCTACTCCAACTCCAGTCGTTAATTGGACACAGACAATTCAAATTTTCACTCACTCCAATGACCCAGTGTGGGATTCCATCCCTATCAAGATCTGGTCAGTCGTCGAAGTCAATATGGGCATGATCTGCGCCTCTGCTCCATCACTGAAAGCATTTATTTCGAAAAGGAAGAGAAAGAATTCAGACGCATCTTGCTCCACCTGTGGAAGTATTTCTCCCCATAATGGCTTGGCTCAAGGGAACACTTGCATTCAATGTGTAAGGCGGGCGAGTATGACTGGGTCGGAAGCAGCTCGAAGAGGAAGTCATGGGAGCCATGCAAGTCAGGGCAGTTATGGTAGCTCTGGCGGTCATAAGAAGGACTATCGAGATGATACCACCCCCAAGAAGATCGGAAAGTGGCACAGGATGTGGGATTGGAATCAGAGTGGTGGCTTAACTGGAAATGAGGGAAGCAAGGAGAGAAGGGACCGCAGGAAATGGCTCCGTCTGGGATCTATTGCCAGCACATTCGGGCGACGGAATTCTAAAGTTGTCGATGACTTGGAGGCGCAGAGAAGAAACTTAGGGGACGTCCGATTCAACCTTTCGGCCGTACCTACCATTGGACAGGCACCTAGCCGGCCACGGAGATTAAGTTTACCTCTTACGGATATCTCGACTCAGACTGCCGACACCTCGACCCTTCGTCCAGATCCATCAGAGCCGGCCATACCGCCCCACCATATCGAAGCATCAACTTTCTCGTGCCCCAATTTCTCACTAGCTCTTTCAAATAGTGAGGCGCAACACACAATATCGCGGCCGCCAACACCAAAACGTCGCTCTTCAGTACCTGGACTACGTCTTCCATCACCCGTTTCCCAAAGAAGCGGACGGTTCGACCGTATCACAGCCAGCCTGTTGGATCTGCCACGGCGTAGCTCAAGCCTCATACGAGCTAAAAATTCAATGCTTCGAAAAAAGCCAAAAGACTTTGGCCCTTCACATCTTGATCGAGTATGGACGCCGGGTGCACCGGTAGCTAGGATTGAGACCAGATGTACGAGAGGCAGTGTTGCCTTTTCATCAACTTCGGAGAATGATGACGGTTCTTATGAAATGGATTCTGTGGCTGAAGGCCCATCGGGCGAGAGGATCGAGGAGATACCGAGAGTGGGGAAGAGCAGGGATGCAATTTTCTGTAAAAGAGACTTTAAAGTGGAAAGCGAAACCGGAGGGTGGGAGAATGTGGAGCTCTAATGTGGATTTAAGTAGAGGACGGGGAATTGGAGAGAGTGTTATTTGCTGCTACATTCAGAGGTTTTGAGTATGGGTTATTTCAGGATGATATCTTGGAGTTTGGAGTTTTGGTTTCTTTTTGTGGGTTTGTTAAAGTTGGCTACGTACAACTTGAATATACATTTATTTCGTACTCGCTTCATTTTCATACTCTTCTTTTACATTATGTTTTGACTTTGGAGCTCCTGGAAACAATATTAGCTAGTTACTTGTGAAACTTCATCTACTTTGTGGTAGGCTGGGCCTTTCAAGCAGAGTCCGTAATTTAGCACTCCGGACAGTCGCAAATAATCTCAGAGAAAAAAAGGCCGGCATCCCATACAGTCAGCAACATAGCACAGGGGAAGTGCGCCGGGCTCATAACCCGGAGGTCCCCCGATCGAAACGGGGTGTTGCTAGAGTTCAATTCGTTTTTGGATCATCTTCATTTTTGTTCAATTCTTCAC
This sequence comes from Ascobolus immersus RN42, assembly GCA_003788565.2. Lineage (NCBI taxonomy): Eukaryota > Fungi > Ascomycota > Pezizomycetes > Pezizales > Ascobolaceae > Ascobolus > Ascobolus immersus. The sequence continues at coordinate 390,152 of ML119667.1, read as the reverse complement.
CCCATAAATTGGTAACTCTGTAAAACTTCACAACAGTGCGAACACGAGGGAGTTAGGAATCAAAACACCAAAGGTAGGTATGAAGCAGTAAGCAGTGATCGTAAAGACGTAAGCGAGAATGACTGAATGCTGGAAACGAAGTACCACTTAAGAAACAGAAAAACGAAGCCCCCTACATTGAATTGATAAACTCGGATAACACCGTTGTGAGAGGAGAAGCCAGAGGCCCAAGGAACATGGCACCCGCCAACCCTGCCGCTCCCACTCCAACTTCCATGGCCATCTTTCCGAATCCGTTCTTTCTCTTCTTATTCTTATACTGCCCACCGGGTCCATTATCATACTGCCCATATGGTGGTGGGGCACCAGCATATGCTCCTTGTTGCTGAAATCCTGGATTCTGATACTGCAATCGCAGCCGCTCTAGCTCCTGTTGCGTCGCTTGAAATTGATCGCGCAAAGCCCTTAGCTCTTGTTCACGCAAACGTTGTGCATACTCAGAGTCTGAATCGGAGTTTGGTACCTGAGCCTGTTTCAATCCCTCGATTTCTGCCCTCTGTAAAGCCATTTGTTCTTCGTTTACTCGCTTCTCCAAGATGCGTTGACGCTCGGCGTCCTCCTGCATTTGGCGAATGCGGGACTCCCACTCTTGGTCGAGAGCTCGCATCTGGTTCCGTCTATCTGCTCGCAGTTGATCTTGCTCGTCTTGGAAGCGCTGAAGCTGTCGGTCTAGTCGTCTCTGTTCCTTTTCGAGGATCTTCTTGAGTTGCTCGTCCTTGTCGGCAATGGCTTCTCGCATGTCCTTTTCAACTTGCTTCAGTTCGTCTGAGTGCTTCTTCTGGAGTGCGAGGAGTTCTTCGTTCAAGGAAGAGCCGGCGGCGGTGTCGACAAGCTTCTTTCCTTCGTTGACCAGTTCTTCTTGAATCTTCAAGGTGACGGTGGCTCGGCCGAAGAACTGGGTGATGATTTCCAAAGCAGATCGTGCAGTTCCGGTGAATCGGACCACCTGACTGCCATATTCTACCATATCACCCCAAAACTCTGGGACCGAGACCAGTTCGTTTTCTCTCTTGCTTCCGATCTCTGAATCGACCTTCTCCCAGAATGTTGTTGCAAGAAGAACATTCTTCAGAGGCTCGTCACCGCAGAGTTTCCGGAACATCTTTAGGTTGCGGAGCGCCGAACCTTCCATCCGAACATCCGCAATTCGGTGGAGATAGATGATGCCCGAGAGACGGAAGCCCTTGGTGTAGGTGAACTCAAGCCACTGAGCAATTTCCTTCAGGATATCGGCATCGGTGCGGAAGGTATCGTTGAAGCCGGGTGTGTCAATAAGAGTTACGTTGTAGCCTTCGTGTTCAAACTCGTAAACACTAAGTTTCTGTGTGCCTATCAAGAGTGTTAGCAATGTGCATAGGAGTGACTGGATTGGTATCTCACAAGCATGGAGAGTATGTCCGACTTCCACATCTTGCCCACTGGCTGTCTGGATGAATGTGCTCTTCCCCGACCCAGTAACACCCATCACTGCAATAACCACATTCTTGCTCTCGTTGCTTGCTGGTCCCATTCCCATGATGAGCGACACTGTCTATTATCCTGAGTTCTCGAGCTCAATTGAAGGAGTAACTGGCAGTATTTGATGCCGACTTTGGGTGTCTGGTAATGATGCTCGTGGGATTGAAAGCTGGTGAAGATAAAGGGAAGGAACAATATTTCGAAACGTAGATAGCTATAGATCTAGAATGGTCAATGAGGAGAAGAATCAAGCAAGTCCTGTCCGTGTAAAAAGGACAACCCCTCTTGTGTATGTACGTTCGGTCATGCATGTCCCAGCCTCAAAAGCTTTCAATACAATCGACACGAGAGAGCGCCCGTGCTGACACTGCATGGCATAGGTATGGGCTCTGGTATCACGCATGCAACAAATCATACACAGTCTCGACCTCCTTCCAAAGGTGCTGCCGAATGATTGATTTCCAGCCGTGAGTTGGGCGCATGGGGCGATTCCTCCCAAAAGTACTGTCCGGTTAGACTATGACCCGATCATCCCGGGCCAAAGCACATTTCTGTCCAATCACTCAAGCTCAACAACACCATTGTTGCATCTCCTTCAACCTTGCGGGGTCGTCTCATGTAACTAGGAATGCACGATGATGGTGATACAACCTCCAGTACGAAGTAACCATGCAACAGCTTGTTGTATGTACTTGTACTATTTTGTACAACCCACCTTTGTGCTTCATACATACAGTTGTGTGACTGAGTCGAATCCAAGGTCCACGGAGGAAGCCATGCAAGCATACATTCCCCGCCTCGATTTGAAATATGCATACGACGTACACTTCATAACTAGCCAGAAGTGCGCACAATTGTGAGTTAACAACGGATAGAGATTCGTCCGCTATGTGCAACTCAAAGCGGGGTGCGGCTGAGTACGAGAAAGCAAACAGTCACCCCGATATGTATGGCATCGGTGCATCCGCACTTCTGTACGAAGCAACCATTGCTTTTTAGGTGCGTCTAAACTTGGTTAGCCAGCCACTTGCACACAGAACCCTCCAATCACGGTTTCGGTCCACACGGCCAAAGCCACAGCCTTACAACAGCCGACTTGGATTTCGCTTGGAATCTTGCAACTTCCAGTTCTATCCCGTCGATGCTTCTTTAATACCTCTATTCTTTGAACCTTGAGAATCTCGTTTTCGACAAGCCAAGTAGAGCCAGCAAAACGAGCATGCATATCACAATTCTTCCCAGAAGGTGAAGTATGTATGTATGCTTGTGCCTGAGCGGTCGGTGCCTAGGCGCCGCAAGTGCTTCACAATAAGCAAAATGGACGCTTCGTATCGACAGAAGTGCGAACCGACTCGAAGCTAGCACAAAAGTGCTCCATAACCTGCATGATGGAGATTTGTGCTGCTGTTTTGTCCAAATCGATCGAGTGGGTGTGCATCATGAAGGTACGGGATATGTTGGTGTGAAGCGGTTCGCAACAATATTTCGATTGGACCTGGATAATGAAGTGACCTGTACACAAGTCAGTTCAGATATGACCCGCGGTCCGACCCGATCTTCTAGCATCGGACCACGTCGATGTGAACAGGCTCGATCGATATCGCACTTGCTTGTCAGTATGTAACAGTCGAAGAGCATCATACTTCATCGACAATGTTCTCTCACTGCTTGGCCAATATTCAAGTTGTGAGAAAGGAGGAGGTGTTTGAACACTGGAACCGGAATGGTCAATTGCCAAAAATTTGAATCCAACTACCAAAAGAACGAAAACCAAATATATACAAAGCCAGGGGCCGGCGGCCAGAATCAATAACAGTAACAACTGTGGGAAGCTTCAACCAAACCCCACAAAGAAACCAAAACGGAAACCAAAACCAATATAACGCAAGACTCCTTATTTCGTAAAGTCTATAGTCGCATTGCCGACTATCTCGCCCAACGCTCTTATCCGGAACTGGAGCGTCCCGGATTTAGCACCCATAACCACCTCGAGCTTACAATCAAGCTTATACACCCTCTTCCCATTGACGATCTTGTTCGGGAACTTCGAAACGTTCAAACCTTTCAGGATGCAGTTGACAACTCCGACGGGCTCAACTCGAGGGTGCTCCAGTCTACCAGGTGCAACGTCTAAGCCAGAAGACTTTAATCTGACAGTGTGTGTCGTCAACTCTGTTCCTTCGACATGCGTAAGGAAAAAGTCGTGGCTCCTGAAAGTATCCTCAAATATGTCGAGGCCCTTTGGTATCACCCATGTCATATGTCCTCCAGCGTACTTGATCCCAGAGAAGGCGCATATGTATGCGTCCGCCTCTTCATCAATTCCCGCCTTGAATGGCTGCCCAAGCTCAATACCATAATGACGCCTGCATCTCTTCTTGACTACCGCGGCTCCCTCAAGGCCACGAAGGGAAGCACCTCGCACGACGGCAGACCATGCTTCTTCAGGACATCGAACAGCAATTTGCTTATCGCTGCTCCATTTCTTAAGCCTGTCGTAGAGGTATGGAGATTCACCGAAGCCTCCAACAAGAATGAGATTGGTGATTGGATTTCCAGCATCCTTCTTGACCTCTCGTACTTGCTGATTGACAAGATCAATAATCTTTGAAATGACAGGATCAAAAAGATTTTGAATATCTTTTTCCGTTAACTTGACCTGCGAGTCATCCTCGTCGTAGAAGTCCGAATCTTCCACATCTCGCATGATGAGCGTTAGAGTATAGGGTCGCGTTCGGTTTCCGGGTCCACGGAAGTCCCGTTTAATTGATTCAAACTGCCGCATGAATTCACTCCTTGGTGCTATCTTCTTTGCAGGTAGATTTGTAAAATTCTCCCCGAACCTCTTTCGCATGAGATCGTGGAAGTTTCGGTCGACGTACGTTGAGCCACATTTTCCACCTATCGAATGTCAGAAAGTTGCACACTGGCCAGAATATTAATGGTAGACTTACCAACACCAACGCAGGATTCTTCAAACTGTAGCATAGGTTTGACTTGCGTGATATTGTATGTGGTGATGTCCTACTGTGGTTAGCTTTGATGTCCAAGTGAAGTAAAAGTAGAGCTGGTAAATACTTACAACTGTCCCTCCTCCGCAATCACATACCAGTATTCCATCACCGGGTCTAATCTCACCCTCATGCTTCAAAGAAATCTTCTTCAGTGTACTGATTGCAGCAGCTTCTGGTTCTGGGATCAGATTGATGGTGTCGCCAGGGCGAGATCCAAAGCCAGCCCTCTTGGCCGCATTCAATGTGCTATTCTTCGCCTTGTCGCTCCATATGGCAGGTATTGTAAACCAGAACTCGATCGGTGTCTGCTGTAGAACTGCTTCTGATTGCATTGTCTTCTCAAAGTACTTGAGGATATATTGGTAGAGCTGACGAAGATAGTCCGAAACCACCGACTCTGGTGTTTTGCCTTTCGGTATCCGCATCACGCCGGAACCGAGTCCGCCATTCTCGCACACTCTCCTGTCATCATGCTGCGTAGACAAAGTGTCCCGGTCGAGAAGCAGCTTTGTCCAAGTGTACGAGATCATTCCCGCTTCTGTTTGATATCCCCAGCAGTCGTGATCGAGTTGTCGGTTTTCCGACGCATAGGCTATGCATGAGGGCGTTTTCGCCAGGTAATCAGATGAAGTTCCTGGCCATGTTTTTATGATACTGATATCGTTGACGTCTGCGTTGTTGGAGTGGGTGTAAGAGACTCCTACACCAAGAGGTTAGTGGATTCGACAAGCGGAAGACACTTTGACAATAGTCCATCTTCCAAACATTACAATTGCCCAAGGTGGTTGGTCATACCTGAGAAAGTAGTTCCATAATCGACACCTACTATGAGGTATCTTCTGCTACCGTAGCTATCTGCAGCCATAGTATTGGTAGGTTTGTTTGAGAGGTTCGACTCTGTTCGGTGAAATGATGACTTTTGTTGCAAATTGTTGTTGGAATTGTTTGGAGAAATCAGTCGGCGAAGGGAAAAGGAAGTGTCGAAGTGACTCGGGAGTTGAAGAGTTTCCCAAAGATGGTGAGTGAGCGAGAGAGGGCAAACAGGAAGACTTGTTGGTTCGAAGGCTAGAAAACAAAGATGGAAGTACCCAAGCCCTTTTACACTGGAACGACTCGTGTCGCACCGGCGCATGCCTGTGTTGAGTGACCCGGCCCACCCGGGTCACACCCAAAGTTCTTATCACAACATCAGCCTTTCACTCACCACCCAATGGGCGCATATGCACAGGACGTATACACAGGCAAAGTCTCGCAGACCCCGCTCTTCTTGCACATCCCACCATGCGGCTGAGGACAAGTTGCAAAAAAGCAAAGATATACAGGAAATGAGCTCCTAGTCGACGGCGGTCAGAAGGGAACATCCGGAGACCCTGGAGGCCTGGAGGATGTTCCAAAGATAACAAAAGGCACCGCAAACTACACCTTTGTACGCTCAGCATACCCGAAAGAGCACTGCCAAATTCACACCATCTCGCCCTCAGTTCACCAAAACCTCCCTTTTCCCTCTCCATCCTCTCTTTCCTTTCTACTTAGATCCACCATTACAAGCTGGTGCACATCCAATTGTTCGGTTTGCACAAGCCAATTCGGCCGATTCCACATCGTTAAGGACCTCCGGTAGCTCACCCGCGTTTGCTCGTTCAAGATGTCCCCTGGAGGCAGATACGCCCATCCGACTCCTGCGCAACTTGGCCCACCACGCAGAACTAACTCTCTGCCAGTCGATAAACCAACCAGAGCCATCCAGATGGTCGTCGCAAACGCAGAACCGACTTCCAGAGGTTACAAGGATGATTTGGATATGATTGATGTTGACTCATCCTCAGAGTATGTGGATTGCGGCCAACAGTCTCAAAGGGAGCAATCTGAAGGAGTTCGCAAAGAGGACGAGAATACAGTAAGTCAGGCAGAAACATTACAGTCGTAGCTGAAGATAAATCGGACAGTCCTTCAAGAACGTCACTGAAACCTTCCTTGCACATCGTGAGAAGGTTTTAGGCAATAGCTCTGTGCAAAAAGTATTTGCCTTTGCTGCGTTGTTCAGAATATGGTTGCTAACACAAGGCGGGTAGGATCTAGCTGTCCCAGAGATCCAGTCTGATACTGGGTTGAATGAGCTGCGAGAGCCACGGGAACAGAAAGCAATGACAGGTCGTCCGCTTCCCGCCACGCCATCTCAACAAAGGCCAGTCTACGCTGCCAATCCAGTTGCGATCGCCGGGGCAAGAGCAGCACATTCAAACTCGCGTCCCGACGATATGCCAGAGGAGATCCATCAGGCCTATCTGAAGCTCCAGTCGTATTATAACTCTCGGGGAACCACTTTAGAAGCGGCATACGCTCAACAAGCTCCTCAGAATCAGTATACATATCAACAACAGCAGCAGCTTGAACAGCAACAGCACCAGCTTCAGCTCCAGATTCAGCAACAACATCAACAACTTCAGCAACAGCAACAGCAGCAACAGCAACAACGAGGTCAAAGTGGTGGTGCTTGGGGTTTCTGGGGTTCCGGTAACGGACACGACGACCATGAGGTCAAGAATCTCAAAAAACAGTTGGAGTCATACAAGAAAGAGAGGAATTTGCTGATGGCGGAGAAGAGCATCGCAGAAGATGGAAAGGGTAAATATAAAAACAAATATCTAAAGCTCCGAGATGCATACGAGTCCTTGCAGGTCGAGAGACAAGAGCAAGGCGAAAGCATTCGACAGGCCCAAGACGCCGTCTTCGACATCATGAAGAAATCCGCCAGCCATGCTGAAACCGACGACAAGATTCGGAACTCGATCGAATCCAACTTGTATTTCCCGGTCACTGACTGGTCCAAGGATTTCGGCTTATCGAAAGAACTCGATGCGAAGGTATACTCGGATCCGGCTTTTATGGAGCTGTTTTCCAGGGTTGCTTGTAAGGGTGTCACACCGGATTGTTTGTCGGATCTCCGGCCTAAGCAAGTGCCAAAGCTTCTCGCGAAAGCATTCCTATCTTACGTCGTCATGACAAAAATATTCGACTCACCTTTCTTTCTCCTCAACTTGAGCCCTGAGAACAATACACGAGGCGCTGAACTCGAGCAACTTGACGTCCTTCGGTACAAATTCGTAGAGGGTATGTATTCGTCTAAGATACCTGCCAGTATTTGCTAACATCCTTCGTAGCTGACGCAAAAGAGGGAAACAAGTGGCGCAGTCAAACAGTCGTGGCTATCGAGAGGTTGATAAGAGCATATGACGGCGGGAAGGGATCGCATCTGCTCAACATCAGTGAAGCTTTTGCGACGGAGTTTGAGAACAGCGGTGCCCGTTTTGTAATTGAGAAGAGATCCGAAGAATCGCACAAGGCATTGGTCGAAGTATTCCGAAAAGCGGGCGAGATGGCATTGAGACTTTGGAAATACCCGACGGACATGAATTCCATTGGGGCAGATTTACTGGGAGATGACGAGTTTCAGGTAAGGAGCCCGAAGATGAAGGCTCATCCAAGCCACAAGCTGGATGAGTACGATACGTCGATGGATGGATCTGGTGTAGCGCTTGTTCTGTTCCCGGGAGTCGAGGCAAATGGAAACCAAGAGGGTGAGCGGTATGGAGAGACTAAGGTGTGGCTGAAAGCCGAAGTGCGGCTTGGGAAGCCCGCAGCCACCCGTCTAAGCGTTGCTAGACCGGAAGAACATAGGGCGAGGAAGCCCACACCTCCACCGCCTGGTCCCAGGCGAAGCGAGAAAACGAGCAGGAGTGGGTACAGGCAGTGACATAGAGCGCGGACAAATTTGAGCATAGGGAGTAAGGCAGGAACGGAAGATGAATACCAGGCCACCAGTTTGAACATTGTTAAATTTTCAATCCCAAACCAAAAGTCCACCTCCAGAGTCTTCTATGATGACCCTTTTACATCTTGATGCCACGCCAGATGTTGGCAACACCAAAGGTGAGCTCTTCGTAAGGCTTGCCAACAGGCAGCTCAAACCCGGCCTCCTCAATCATCTCTGCGAACCTTGCCTGGGTTGGGAACATCCTGATACTCTCAACGAGATACTGATAGCTGTCCCTGTCACCCGCCACGATCTGTCCCATGACCGGAATAACGCTGAAAGAATAGCGCTGATAGATCTCATCTAGAATCCATGGTTTGACCCTGGAAAACTCCAAGACGCCGAGCACTCCTCCTGGCTTCAAGACACGGTGGGCTGTTCGCAATGCCTTTGGTATATCGGTAACATTGCGGATTCCGAAAGAGACGGTGTAGATGTCGATCGAGTTGTCAGGAATGCTTTCAAGGGTCTCGGCGTTCTCGACTCTGAACTCAATACGATCCTTCCACCTTGCCAGCGATGGGTCAGTCTCCAGACGACGTTCTCCTTCCCTAAGCATGTCGGGATTGATGTCGGTACAAAGAACTCTGCTTTCCACATCGCGGTTGATGTCTGTCATGTGTTCCAGAATTCTGTAGGATATATCACCAGTTCCTCCTGCGACGTCGAGAATTTGTTGAGCATTAGGAGAGCCGGGTAATCTGCCTGGGTTGAGAAGAGAGACGAAGCGCGACTTCCATGGTCTGTGTAATCCCATCGACATAAGATCGTTCATGACATCGTACTTGTCGGCAACAGAGGAGAAAACTTCAGCAACTGGATTCTGCGTTAGGGAGTCCAGAGAGTCCGCGAAGCCGGAGTAGCTTACCCTTTGAAGCCTTTTCTGTGAAATCCACCGTCTTGAAGCCAAAGTGTGTGCTTTTTCGCTCATCTTGACTTTCGGGTGCGGTTGATGGCCGGCCGACAGTGAAAGAACGTGATAGTGGCCGTAAAGAGCGAATGTTGGAGGTGACCTTGCTACAGCATCGCAGCAATGGACGAGTCGACTGCAGAGAAGTCATGGCGGGGATGTTGTAGCGACAGCGGGATGAACCATCGCGGGAATCCAAAGAAACATGATTTACGCCAAGACCGTCACGTGTGCATCGGACTAAATCTGCTTGCCAAGCACTAAGCGCTGCATGGTTAATTTTAGGTACAGGATCCCCGCACTAAGAGCCGCACTTCCAACGACATCTCTTCCCCATCTCCTGAACAACTCCTGATACCGTCTCATCTTCACAAAAGGATCCCCATATCCTCCTAGAGAACCTCACTACTCCAAAGCTATGAAAGCAATGGCTGGTGATCGTCTTTTGCTGGTGATCGACACGATTTTAGTCACGGTTTTCACACAGAAACTTTGGAAGAGAGAATCATGAGCATCAAACATTGTAGTAAAATCCTCCTGCCCCGTTGAATAGTCTGTATAATACTAATCATAACCAATAGGAAAAACAAGCACCAAAAATCAAATGAAAACAATCGCAAAACTCCAATCCCAAAACTCCGTTACCCAAGCAAGCCATTCCTTTTCGAATCTCCTAGCCGAAGTTCCTTCTGCGGCTGGCCCTGTTCGCCTCCAACTGCTCCAGTTCCATCCTCCAGCCCATGACGGATGTACGCTCGAGATCAAGAGAAACTGGAAAAGCGTTTTCCGCTGCCCAGCGTCCGATCTTCTCCTGGGATCGGTAGATCTTGTTCTTGATGACCTCCATCTTCTTGCAGGTGGTACATCGTTCGGCAAGTCGAGTGGTTTGATAGATCAGCTTCATGCCGCACGTTTCACCAGTTCGGTACTCCTTTGCGCAGTGGGTTCGGAAGCGACCCCACTTGAAGTCGTTGCAGGCGTAGATGGTTTGATCGTAGAAGCACATGGTGTCGGTGCTTGGATGTGGTACTCGAACTTGAGCTTTATCGATTAAGGATGATGGACTGCGGCGGAGGTATCTCGTAAACCGATATGGCTTGCGGGCTGTGCAGACGACAAAGGATTGGAAGGAGAAAGAGATCAGAGGAGTTTATTGCGTAAGTGAATAGGCAATTGGTGGTAGGTGGGTTTGTTGTCGTCTGTGTTTTGTAGGAGGCCGTTGGAGCTCGATGGTTCGGAAGCTTGAGCTGTGAGGGATTGAGACTGGGTGAAGGCCAGGACTATTTATGCCGGAATCTTTAGTAGACATCTGTCTTTGGATTCATGACTGGAGGCTGGATAGCACAGCGGACTGAGGTTGGCATCCCCTAAGACGGATGGCAACTCTACTTGCCCAGAGGTGGAGGGGGATCGGCAGGCCATTCCCTGTCCTCTCGTTATGCTAATCTGTTGCAGCCTATCCCACCCCTCCTGTCACATCTACACCCCCCTTCGTTTATTCGTTCGATGCATTCTCAGCGTTCTTCCCCGGAGTCCTCAAATCCCGCATCCAGACGATTGGGCAATCCGCCACAAACTTTGTCCGCCCCTTTCAATATGCCACTCTCAAGGACCCACCTATGGATCTACTGGACCGAGAATGACATTCTGTTTCGACCATGGGGTGGTCAGCTGTGGTCTGCTATTGGCGAGATGCCACTGATAACTTTATCGAAAGGTTTAGCCAGGCCCGAGTCCGACACCTCCTCGGGAATAGCCCTCGCGACTTGCCGGGCCATGCTCAGGTTGAGGAAACCTTCTCGTTTGCAGATTGTTTTCCAAGACATTCTACGACTGCGGGTTGTAGGGACGCTTGTTGACGTGGCAATAAAGAAGAAGTGTTTTGGAAACTGCACCGTTCGGGTGCATGGTTTTCAAATGAATCATTGAGAAATACACAAGGGTACAACAGAGCTCTGATAGATGCATGGATTAAGTATGTCTTGTTTCCTCGAGTGTTTGGACCTCTTGTGGTATTCTAAACTCACTAGTGTGAGGTGGGAGGTATTCATGCCGATAGAGTGACATGTTTCTTGTAATAGTGACAGCGGTAATGTTTGCTAGACTAGACATACTCATTTGATAACTTTGGCTTGCTCTTCTTCTTTCGATGCGAGGTTCCATGCAAAATGGTTAGGCGAATGCGGCAAGCTCATCTCATCTCGATGCTCTGTTCTCAGGTTCTTCTAAGGCGACTGCGGTTCCTAACATGCTGCGCGTTTATTAAAAGTTGCATTCGATGCGAGTTCTAGAAGTCTAAAGAGCATGCTAGCCAAGGTGGTCCTCTGGTGGTTGATTGGCAGTACCTCTCTCATGTGAGTGTTTAGTCCTCCCGCAGGAACCCTGTCCTAAAATGCTAAGCCTAGACATGGTGAGCTGGCAAGTCTTATTGGATCGTCTTACATTTCGCCCTTTTCCCGCCATTGCTGAACGTTGTGTTGGTTGGCTCCGAGGTGTCCCTGTTTTCCTAACCGATCTGCTTGGTGACGGTGGCTTGAAGGTACCGCGGCACAGGTAACGTGTCAATTGACCAATCGTGTGGGGTTTACCGCTTGCTCAAATCACGCCAATGGAGTTTGACGTTTTCTCTTTCCGAGCTCTACATTCACTGCTTTTACAGATGCTTTGCTTCCAAAACTTTTCTGACGGAGAGCAATGCTGGAGTAAATAACTCAATTTCAGCCCGGCAAGGTATCAAAGATAAACGGTCAACTGGAGGAGCAATTGTGTGTGTCGTTCAGCTTTGCCATCTCCTGATGGGGTGAATGGAAAAGTGGCGACCACCAACTTACTCTGCGTTGTGTATCAGCCTTAAAACCGGGGCTTTCTTACCGGGCAGGTCACTTTCTGTTGTGGTGTGGAGCTTCAACTTTCTTGGTCTGCTCGGCCAAAGTTGCATCAGAAGAAGGAAGCCAGTTGGCTGTTTCTTCCGGTTCCTTATGGTAACTCGGGTTCTCGAGATATCCGCAGTGTACTGTGGTCAATCTCAGTAACACATCGCTTGCTAATCTAAAGCTGAATGCTTGCAGAACTAGGTTCATTACGAAGCATAGTTGGAGATCGACTCGAAGGCTCTCATTTGGGATGATTTTGTCTCCAGTACGGTTTGTTTTTACGCAGTTACTGCGAAGAAGAGCCGAACAGTCTGTGAGGCATTCTTGAAATCCGTATTAACAATGTGTTCCTGGGCACTTACAAAAACTGTCATAGGTGAAACTTTAAGCGGGGTTACATTGGGAAATAATGGCACCAAAAGCATACTGGTAGTATAGTCCGGCGAAATGTGACGAATGATTCACGTATTGAATATGTTGAAGGATGGAAATTGTACAGAAGAGGAAATAATCTGATAAGAGCTAACCGAATTCGTTCTGGACGTTGCAAGTGCCAGAATCTGGAGTGTTATCGTTATGCTTGATCCGCCACATCAAGCCGTTGATCAAACCTGCTTCTGCAGCTAGGGAGCCACTTTCTGTGAAGACGGCAACCCTATTCACCAGCCTGGTCAGGTGATCTCGATCAACGCCCTGAACTATCCTGTCAAACTTGACGCAACTCGAGCTAAGGTATCTCTGCTGTTGATTGGACCGGTATCCACTCGTTCTGCGTTGAGACCAGGGCTGACGTGCATGCACATACCGCAACCCCAAGATTCTAGGAATGAGGTACTCTCTTGGACCGATGGATCTATAGAGAACGGTTGTCAAGAGATGATCGACCTTATTACCGTATTGAACACACTCCGATGTGTCTTCCTGTCCTAGGCAGTGCGGGTGCTCAGTGATCTCGTCGGTAAAGAAAGGATGAATTCATGATCCTTGCATCGACGCCTCCGAGAGCGAGATGAGCTGATGAGTTGTTCAAACTAATTGCCAGTAGTGCCAGAGTACTCCTGGCTTTCATGTGGGTGTGAGGCTCAGCTATTTCGACTTAATCAACATACAGACCAAAAGAATTATATAGCTTGCAGAAAGCTTTTTTTGCTCGTGGTCTGATTAGATGGACCGGAGTTATCGTCCAGATATTCCAACGATGCCATTATCACTTGATCAATTGACAATATGCTCGATTGGTCAGTCACCTACACGATCGATCCTGGCTCATCAGTTCCGCACGGCGCAGCTGTACTTCCGCCACTTTCTCGTGAACCCCATCTCATGCTTTTTAATGTATGTACTTTAAAAAGGGTTTCTAGAGTGACAGCATCTTCTACTATCGATAATTCGTTTATTTCCGGGACTAAATATATTCGCTCACCTTGAAACAATTTAAATGGCCGAATCATAGATGTCCAATATTGCTTTTGAGACGGGACCATTAGTTCGAAGGAGGGTCCAGAGGTTGCCAGCATGGAGTCTCGGTCAGCATGGTGATGAGCAATGCAACTTGCCCGGCAGAATATACCACCATTCTTCTATACAATCCATCGCCTTTTTTGGCAAGACTGGCATCAGGACGTACAGGGAGGCCTGAATATCTCTTCCCGAAGATTGCGTAAAAGGTAGCTAAAAGAAAGCGAGATGGTTGCATGCATGCATTTGAAGTCACTGTACAGCGTATTGAGTCTGCACCGATGAGGAGCTTTTATTTCATTCCTTCGGTTCTGGATGGCTTCAAGTTGAAAGCTTACGATAACAAATACATTAGAACTTCCGGGGAAGATCGACGTATTGGGATCCCTCTTCTACAAATCCGAGGACGTCATGTACTTCTAGTGAAGTTCAAGTTGCCTCACCAACAAGTTGACTAGCAATTTACGCCATTCTAGTTTCTGATAACCCAGCGACCCTTACTAACCCCCAACTTACTCCATATGGCCACACCTTCTTGCTCAGCCCCGGTGATCAAGATCCAGACTTTCAGACTCCTGTAGTCAGTAGAACAACTGCATTAGTTATGCAGTATGCAGTTTAGTTACATGCATAACGACTCCCGTGCAATAATTATTCATGAAAGAGGGTGTGGCAAGCTGATCGGAGCCCTGAATTTGGCAGCAAAATCGAGCACGGAAAGGCTCTGTCTCTGTAGCCGCAGAAGCATCTGATATGGGCGTCGTTGATTCGGATGTGCCTCTAAGAATCTTGAAGGCGAGGGGCAAAGTCTGAGGATCAGAGGGAGGTTGCATTGAAAGAGAGCAATAGTGGGGCTCAGTGAGCTCAATTTGGAGTCATTGAATCGGCTCAGATCAATCGAGGGGCAATTTTCTAGTATCAAGTAGCTCGAGCCATCTCAATTCGGGTACATACTATGATCGAAGAATGTATTTGCTTCTCTTCTTGATAACGTTTGGCTTCTTACAACTTCGTTAGGTTCCAATGTCTGTTTGAATCATGGAAGTAAGCACCAAAGTTACGTATGAGGGTTTTAGCAACTCTCTAGCCATTCATCTTTCAAGCTTGCACACCCACCCTTTCTCTCGTGAAATCCCATGATTTTGAATATCCAACTTTAGGAATGCAGCCTTATGCATTTGCAGCATCATTAGATGGAGGGGATGGTACAGAAAGGCTTTGGGGTGGTGGTAGTGAGATGGATTCTGCCCGTACGTCCGTCCGGGCCGCAGTTCATCTAGCTGCTAGCTACCCATGCCTGCCTGGATTAATATATTGTTATTTCGAATTACCATTACGATGTATACTACAACATATTAACATAATTTTTGCTATTTGCCATCAATTGACCAAATTGCTTTGTCTGAAAAGAGCTGAACGGTCTATCCCACCGAGAAACATCCAGTATGCCTTCTTGGTACTCGGTTCTACTACTAAGAAGAGACCAACATTTGACAGACATGATGTGATATCCACACCATTGCCGGCATATTGATCCATCCAAGCCCTTGTCAGGTCTCAGGTATGTGAAAGTCTCGTTTACTTGATACCTACATTCCGAAAACTGCAACAAAACAGAAGGATTAGCATGACCGGGAGGCAAAGGCTGAAGCTTCAAAGTTTACTACTGCATATACGAACGCACCCACATCCCGTCACGGTGCTCATCTTGGATGCAGAGTACCGTTAGAACTACTGCAATGGTGCTACTGTTACCAATTCTGACAACGTTTTCTGGGACACTAACAATCCAGTGATCAGTCCAACAACATATGTCATCTCCCCGGACGCCGGCGAACTATCCCTTTACGCCCATCACATCGTTGCATTCCGATGCAGGTTTCTAGTGGCACTGTCAGGTAGGCCAACAGCTCGGAAGGAACCACCCGATGCATTGTAGCATGCTTCAGATTGGTAGTCAGATCACAAGTAGTAGTGTTGTTTTGTTGGATATTCGTAATCATTCTCGAAATGATCATCCCATTATCGATTGACATCTACCGTGTGTAGATGGAATAGTCTGGATACAACGTGATGTTTGATATCACGATAACCGATACGGCTCAAGTGTTGCCTCCTAGCTAACATATGACGGCATGAGAGTAGTATGTTGGTTTTCATCGACAAACTCTCATTAATGCCTCTGATATGACGACCAAGGGTCTCTTACTAGCTCCTCTTGCATCATAGCCTGGTTAACGGGTCGACCATTCCAATGTTTGAGCCCAAAGATGTTGGATTTCATCGGCGTCGAATAGTCATTCTCAGGTGAGATGCTCCATAATGACTGGCATGTTCATCTGTCAAATCTGTACCCTCGAGCCCGTGATAAACCACTTCTATTTTAACCCCAAACGTAGCGATCAGCGCTTTCCTAATCCGGAAACCCCAAAGATTTCCTTCTGTTTACTTGAGCACGTGACTGATCGTCGCCATGGGTTTCCCGTGTTTCAACCATCCAACGGCTCTCGCTTCGTTTCACCTTCGCGCCGATCCCTCCTCATCGCAGAAAATAGGCCTGAAACTCCCCACCGTTTGACTTGCAGGTCCATCTTGATACTAGCTTTGCCAATCATTGCTGCACGACATACCTTAGATTCTTTTTCGCAGCCTCCTCGTTGTTGACCGCCTGCATCAACCAATAGTTGTGCCGAGTTGGAGTTTTCTCTCGCCCTATCGAGATGACTGGCATAACGATGGCATCAGCCATCTAGCTAGCTGGGACAAGAAGCATCGCGTTTGATGCACACCGATGGCGAGGAGATGCAATGCACGGTGATTGAATGGAGAAACTTTGTTATCATTACAACCAACTAGGGAACGAAACATACTCTGGAGGAAAGGAAACAAAGAAAAGAACGAAACGTCGGGTATGATGTCTACTACCGTACTAACGTGGAACCACCATCCCTACAACTACCCATCCAACAAACCAGCCACAACACTTGCTGTACCATTAAGAAGATGGCATTCTATGTAAGCAACGGGGCCGGCTGAAGGATGGATATGCCTTAGGGAAATCATTGTCGATGAAAGGAAGAACAGGAAATTAAACACTCAAGAAAATATCTCCACCAGTCTCATGATTCGTAAACTCATTACCAGCCTCTTCGCCCAAACGACCCCACCTGTTCCGGCAACGATATCCACCCTAAAGCCACACAACGGCTTCAACTGCTCAGATTACTTATTTATGGCCCCGACTCGTGTAACGTATCTGAGTGGCCAACATCCCTCTCCCCAAAGCTTGAACGTCTAGTGGAAGGCTGTGGAGGAGCTGGAGGAAGATCATTCACCATTTCGGTGCGAATTCCGGTTGAGGGTTGGGATGGTCCTTCACTTGCCTCCCCAAGGCCGGCTTTAGCTTCCTCCTCGAGCCGGACCTCCTTACCACGCTTGTAGCAGTACCACAGGATAAGCATAACGACTATAGCACGGGTCAGCTGATTATTCCATGCTTGGGATTGAGGATGCTAACTTGTTACGCCAAAGCTCACCGCCATTCCCCCACCCATCAAGAGAGGGAATCGCGTTCGCAAGAAAGTTACCACACTCTTCAGTAGACTGGCAACCAGACCTGGCTTGGTGACGAGCTCTTTCAAGCCCAGGGCTGATCCAGACTGAAGCTCAGCTGCTAGAGCTGGCGAGGTTGCTGCTAGAGTGCGTAGAACCTCAGGTGTCATTTTTGCCGGAAGCGTTCGCATTATGAAGTTCTGGATGGTCTTGGGTAGCGAATCGAAGGTGCGAGCAAATGTATCGGAAGATGTGTCAAAGAGCTGGTTGTTACGTTAGCAGAGCGGATAGCAACGCATATCCCACTTACGTCGATCAGATCATTGTACGCAGTCGGAACACCATTGTTGATATCCTTGAGGATTTGGGTGAACTTGTTGACGGTGGACTTTATATCTGGAGATTTGGCAACCAGTTTTCCCTAGGCAACGTTAGTGTCTGCCATACTCGCCTCGTTCCACTCCACTTACGTTGATGTTTGCGAGATTGAGCTTCTCCATCACACCCGCAATAATGCCTTCGTCTACAACCTCCTCGCCATCTGCATTGAGCTTCTTTGGCTTCTCCTTCTCCTTGCCCTTGTCCTTTTTCTTGTCCTTCTTCGCTTCCTCTAGCTTCTCTTCCGTCTCTGTCGCATCTGGCACTACGATAATCTCCTTCTCTTTACCTTTTCCCTTGCTCTTCTCCTCCTTGTGAGCTTTCTCCTTGTTCAATCCGATCCAGTCCATTCCGCTCGCAAGGAATGTACTTGCCCTCTTCTCCACCACACCAAACAATTTGCCGTCCTTGCCCTTCACCTTTTTGCTCTCCTCCGTCTCTCTCAATCCATCTTTAGGTTCTGTGGCACCGGCATCCTTCTTCAATCCCTCAACCCCACCCTCTGCGACAGTCTGGGCCTTCGCCCCACCGACATCCTCTGTTGCTAATGAAGCAGTAGACGGATTCCGACTGGGTCGAGCAGGAAGTGGAGGAGGTGGTGATTCGGATCGGTCGGGTCCAGAGCCTTCGAGGATTACGACAGGTGTCTCGGCTTCCGAGATGAGGTCGGAGAAGTACTGCTCGTCATCTTTGTCGAGGAGGGGCTGGTCGGCAGCGGTTTGGGAAGACTCGGAGAGAGCGGGGTTGGTGGTGGCGGCGGTAGGCTCAGTGGAGGAGGCGTCCTTAGCGGCTTCCTCTTCGGCTTGTTTGGCCTTGTGGGATTTGAACTTCTTGTAGGAGAAGTATTCGAGCATGGCGGGCGGAACTGTAGATGGTGTAAATATGTGTGAAAGTGGTGTTTGTTGGAAGCTCGTTCGCTGCTCACAGGCTCGTGCTGCTGAGTTGTGATGAGATTGAGAAGGTACGGAGGGCGATGTTGTAGATGGTATAGCGTGGTGAACTTCAAGGGTCCAGAAAAGCTTGAATTTGTATCGGGGAGATCAAGCTTTTTGAGATGGACCGATAGTGGGCTTTGACGTTGATGAGCTGTGGTTGAGGGGCGCACGTTGCTGCCGAGTGACGTAACGGTTCTGGCGGGACAACACTGCCTTGAACGCTTGTTTCGAAAAGGAATCGTGTTGTCAATTTTCATGTGACTCTCAGCTGAAACGAAGCGACCACGACAACAAGTGGAAACTGCAGGAGGCTCAGATGGGACAGCAAAACGGCAACAGATTGGCCACTCTACAAGATGAAAAGTATCATGAGTGTCTAAAGCTACTTCTTTACGTTCGATGCCTGAGACAGGCCAAGATGTAACCTGGCTGGATGTTTCCATAGAAACCCATCTTCTACTCAATTCAGGCAGAACCGCACTGTCTTGCAAGCTTTTATTCACCGCTTTATACTTAAGCTTTATTGTGCCCGATCATGGAGAAGTCCACTCGCTTTATCTTGTATATCCCTTGCTCGCCATGTATTCAACGCTAGTACATCATGATATATTGCCTTCCTTATAACTCCAGATATGCTTGAACCAAATTTAACGTCCCAATTCTCACCAAATGCATGCTTCACCACTGAGCGTCATCAATCTTCCTCCTGGTCGTCATAGTCACCACACTCACAAGTCTTCCAAACAGACTTGCACTTATAGCACCATTCACTCTTGCACCTGCAAACTATTAGCCTCTCACTCAAAGTCAAATTCGTACAGCAGGAACTCACCTGCAAGTCATATGCCTACATCCATAACTCAGTTCCACCAGCGTCTTGCAGTTCGGACATCTCTGCCAGCCATGTCTATCCGCTTCCTCCAAACAAAGCGTCAGGTCCTTGTCCTCTGGACAATCCTCTCCTTCCTCATGTGCAGCCCTTTTGCAAAGACTGCACGTCCTTGTCTTGCACATGCCACATTTCCCCACCCCTTCTACTTCATCCACATCTCCCGGCTTGATGAAGGCACCACAATCCGTATTTGAGCAGTAGATACGGTTTTTAGTCTGATACTCCTCTGCCTTCTCAAGGTAGTATTCCACATCCACCTTACTCAGATACTGTCTGATGAGGGAGAATGGTATCTCCATCTTGCAGCATTTGACGGGAAAGACGGACTCATCATGACGAGCAACGAGGAATTGCTTCTTCATGCAGTCGATGCAGTACCAGTGGGAGCAAGATGCCCGGAGGGCACTCTTGCGGAGGAATTCTTCGTTGCAGACGTCGCATTCGACCCAGTCGTTCTCTTCGGCAACAAGTTGGCGCTTTTCGGCGGGAGAAATGGAGGGTCCGGCGATAGTGGTGGCTGTTTCGTTCGAGTGGATATAGATGCTTGATTGCTGGTTCAAACCGGTTAGTCATGGGTTGGAATTACATCAAGGGATGTTGTGCTTACTGGTTTCGCGGCAACCGCATCTAACACGGACGTTCTTCTCTTTGCAATCCGCAATGCTTTCACCTCTTGATCCCGCTCTTCACCACCCAAAGAAACCACCACATCTCTCAAACTCCTCTCCAACGGTCCCAATAGCTCCAATAGCCGCTCCTGGCTTACACTGCCCTTACTCTCCTCATCACTGATCATGCCCTTCTCCAATGCCATCGCCAATCTGCGATCCTCCAGTACCCTCTTTTCTCTCTCAGTCACTTCCTCTTCACCATCATGTGTCAAATCAATCAGCATCCTTTTCTCCTCCGCCTCCTTCGCAAACTTTGCATCCACTTCAAACCGGCGCAACTCCTCCAACTCCCTGCTATACTCCCGCAACGCAAGACTCGCATCGGTACCTTCCTCGTCGTCGTCGTCCTCATCATCATCATCATCACTAGCAGGAGCTTTCCCCTTGCCTTCACTCACAGCCAAAATGTCCTCGACTTCCTGGAGCTGCAACGCAATTGCCAATCGTAGACTTGCATCTTCACTCTCGTCTTCAACGTCGCTGTCTTGATCATCATCTGCGTCGAGAACTTGCGAGTTTGACAGGGAGGCAATATGCGCCTGATGCACGCGATGAAGATGCGAGGAAGACGAGCCGGAGCTTGCGCCGGGAAAGCCACGGGTCGAGAGGTGCAGCATGTTTGTCATTTCCGAGGCGGGAGTGTCGTCGAGTCGAAAAGCGAAAAGCGAGAAGCGAAAAGAAGCGATGCGGGGATGAGTCGACGGGAAGAAGCGTTTGAGGAAGTGGGTTCAGGTGGATCTCGCAGAGACTGGCGAACCGTTGGAAGCGGGGGAAAAAGTCCGAGTCAACAAGCGAAACCAAACTGTCAAAGTTGCAGTCAAAGATGGGATGGGAAGTAAAAAGGAAGAGGTGCGGATCTATTTAGATCATCCTTGCGAAAGTGGGACCGCACATTCGAGTCAGCCTTTTCCGATTTGCCCCATCTCTTGAACTGCAGAGCGATGCTGGCAAGTCACTGCCAGGAATGCCGTTCGGGGCTGCTGTTGGTTGCCTTCGCTTGGTGGTTTGTGTGCTTAGGCGTGGCCGATGGGGATTGGTGCGTTGGCGGATGGTCAAACTAGGCAGTTTGAGGACAGGACAACAGAGATGCGGGAGAGATGCGGAATGAGTGTGGGGATGGTTCAAGCTATGTCAATTGCAGATGTCGATGGGATAAATTGAATCATAAGAGTCATAATGCTTCTGCGGAGAACAAAGCCCATTCATCTATCTAATAATATCAAGTACACTTCAACACTGAAACAAGGTAACATTCTATCGATCTCCAGAATGTTCACTACAAGATGAGGCTGACAACTACAGTTTCAAACTTGAAGGCTTTTGCATAACTTGCAAAATGTCCATAATTCCTTTCTGCTCGCGTTTTCCTTTGCCTGAAGCAGACACATAACGAAGCTACGTTATCAACGGATATATGATACAGATTCATGCAACACAAAGCAGACAGCTCCCAGGGTACTCCATCGTATTATTCATAACTTAAGTACTTGATAGATAAATGCAAAAAAATAAACAGTATGAGGCAGCAATGATGATCATGAAACCCTCGATGCCAGATAACAAAAGAAATAGATCATTTAGATGAAAACAGAAAAGGAATTAAGCTTTGAAGAAGAAAACGCAACCTGCCACCCATATTACACCACCCGAACGCCAACATTTTACGAACCATATGAAGAATATTTTGAGAAAAAAACGAAAAGAACATCACACTAGTGATCACCAATGTTGTGGATAGAAACATCCATCCGCTCCGAAACAGAAGTCTCATGAGAATTTGAAGTCTCCTCATCCTCGTCCTTGTTGCCGTTGAGACCAGCCATAACCGCTTCGACATCAGCCGCGGTGGGAACACCGGCAGCAACGGCCCTATGAGCGGCATCCTTCCTCTTCGCCTTCGAGTTCTCACCGCGCAGCTTTTCGAGATGGGCGAAGTAGTCATCGCTCACTGGAGTAATATACTTTCCAGAGAAGACACCAACCTCGAATTCCTTGATCTCTGTGTTCTCTTGATGGCAAGCCTCAATGAGATCATCCAGTTCTTGATAGATAACAGCATCGGCCCCAATCTCGACAGCAATCTCCTCAGCGTTACGTCCATAGGCGACGAGTTCGCTCCTGGACGCAAGATCAATGCCGTAGACATGAGCATTTCTGATTGGTGGTGCACAGGAGGCAAAGTAGACCTTCTTGGCTCCGGCATCTCTCGCCA
This sequence comes from Ascobolus immersus RN42, assembly GCA_003788565.2. Lineage (NCBI taxonomy): Eukaryota > Fungi > Ascomycota > Pezizomycetes > Pezizales > Ascobolaceae > Ascobolus > Ascobolus immersus. The sequence continues at coordinate 367,925 of ML119667.1, read as the reverse complement.
TTTGGACAATCTCCTTCGACGTGGTACCGCGCACGATACTATCATCCACCAAGAGAACATTTCTGCCCTCAAATTCCGACTTCATGGGGTTAAGCTTCCGCTTAACTGCGGCCTTTCTCTTAGCTTGGCCAGGCATAATGAAAGTACGGAAAATGTAGCGGTTCTTGACGAATGCTGGACAGTATGGAATGGAGAGGCGTTGAGCGACTGAGAGAGCTGCGGTATTTGAGGTTTCGGGGATGGGAATGACCACATCAATCGACTTGGCCACCTTATAACCAAGAACCTTGACAATGACATCGGCGAGCTTGTCACCCATGTTTTGACGTGCACGATGCACCGAGATACCGTCAAGAACGGTATCTGGACGGGCAAAGTAGACGTATTCGAAGATATCCGGTGCATATGCTTCGATTGGAGCAACTTGACGAACAATCGGCTTGCCGCCCTTTGGAATGATGATGGCTTGCCCTTGAAGAAGTTAGTACCGGTTCCCAAGAGAACGAATTCGAAGGCTTGCTTACCTGGAAGGACGGTTCTATGATTCTTGAAGTCCAGTTGGTCCAAAGCAACACTCTCACTTGCAAACATGTAGTCGATACCACCCTTGCCATCCGCACGCTCACCCAAGACCAATGGTCGAATTCCGTGCGAGTCGCGGAAGCCGATGAGACCATAACCAGCCAACATTGCAGTGCAAGCGAATGCGCCCTGGCAGACTCTGTAAAGCTCACCGAGAGCCTTGAAGATATCATCCTCGTTGACACGGAACTTTCCAGTCTCCTGAAGCTTCGAGGCAAAGATGTTGAGCAGCAACTCCGAGTCAGAGTCGGTGTTGATGTGTCTGTGGGCGTCATGGTCGAGGTACTCCTTGAGCTCAGGGCCATTGATCAAGTTTCCGTTCTATAACTGGTTAGCATGAGCCAAGGAAACTCAGAAAACCGAGAGGGAGACAAACATGTGCAAAGCAGATACCGTATGGAGAGTTCACATAGAATGGCTGGGCCTCACTGTTGGCCGAGGACCCTGCAGTAGGGTATCGCACTAGCACCTGTTAGTCCGAGAGCCCGTACAGCTAGGAAGAAATGAACTTACAGTGAGCAATTCCCATCGAGCCAGGGAGATCCTTTGTGCGTTCGCCATTTTTGAAAACTGCGCTGGCCATTCCATTTCCCTTGCATTGATATATCCGTCCACCATTTCCACTGGTCGCGATACCACAGGCGTCTTGCCCTCGATGCTGGAGGAAGTAAAGAGCCTCGTGGAGATCATCGACAGCCTGACCCTTTGGGTTGGCAAGAAGGATTCCTACAACACCACACATGCTGAAGAAAGTCTAGAGTAACTGTAAATGACCAATTGTCAGTACTATGCAACCCAGCAGTACGCATCCAAGATGGTAGTGATAGAAAAACACAAAAGTGTAATGTGGCCAATCAGATAACCCTTTTCTCCGCAAGATTTGCTAGGAAGTCTAACATCTATAAAAAACAGGTAACTCATCATGAAAGCCGCAACCACAAGCCACGAGTGGCAGGTGTATGAGCGGCCGGCACAGGAAATAGAAACAAGCAACTGTAACAAGGGAAGGATGCATACCTTTGGGATAACTGAGGAAGGTGCTTGTGGGGTTGTGTTCGGTGACGCTGGTGGAGGTAGGCGAGGGATGTGTGAAGGAAGGAAGGAGGGATGGCGTTGCAGCAGCACAGAAAAAAGTCTCAGGCCGCGTTGTCGTTATGCACTCGTCGTTTAACTGATCAAACCAGCGCTGAACGAGGTCCGGTTCGGAGAATATCTGCTTCCGGGCAACCGATTGACGGGAGGACACCTTTTCAGATGGCGATGGCGAATGTGGGAGGAGTCGTGTGGGGTAAGGGCCAAAAGGTCCAATGCGAGGGCGAGCCTCTACTTATGGAAATTCTTGAGGAGGGGCAACGAAGCTGTCTCAGGAATTGCGATAGACCTAGGGGGCTATAATGGGGCGCTGGTGGGCCCAGTGCCTCTTACTGTAAGAAGGACTTCGGGGAGCTGAGCTTGCTGTTTGCGGATACATTTTGTTGTGAAAGGAAAGAGTTAGGGAAGGAAGGATGAGGGTGAAATTTTATACCACCGCGGAAAGAGAGGTGCGAAAAAGAAAATGAAAAAGTTTGGAGCAGGAGATCGTCTGCCCCACCTGCCTTGATTGGCTGCCTTCAATTTGAATTTTCATCATTGGCCTGTGCAACACACACTAGGGAAGAAACTTAAACACTCTCACCGTGCCTGGCAGTGTTTAGGTTACCGAAGAATCCCATCGAACATGGCGTTTTAGGGTGCCTGGTGAAGTTTATCGTGCAGCACTCACCCATCCCGTTTCCAGTTTCGATTACACAATCCCCGCAAATTTACCCGAGAATTGCTCATACCTTAGACGAACTTTCGGCAAACCGAGCTGCAAGATCTCGCCCGCTTTCCGACCATTAATCAGCCATCCTTTCCATTTAGAGCAACTACTACGAGTAGCATTTACGCCGGCCCAACGCTTGGACGTGTACACTCGGCTTTAGAAAAGGGACTTGGTGAGCTTGGAATTGCATACAAGTGTTTTTTTGCAGCCCGGCGCCTTCACCGTTGCAGAATGAATCCCACATGCGCCTACTTGTAAAGGTTCAGCGGCATCTATATAAAACAGCAATCACCATCACTGTCGTATCGGACAAGATATTCGTTATGGACGTCTCATCCGATACACTTGACATCATCACTGCTTCCCCATCAATTGTAAACGCTCGAAACCTGGGGTATGAATTAACTTCTGCGGCATGACGAGCATCTACAGCAAGGATCGACAACGGCGACTACAATGCATCTCAATGAAAGCAAGATCCAACCCACAACATCAGGACCAGGAAGCACAAGATAAGCGACGAGGCAGGCGCAACTCCATGCAAGAACTGAAAAAATAATACAATACTAATATTCCTTTAAGAACCCATTGACAAAGAAAAAAGAAGAAACACCAAAGAGCCCTAGATCATTCACAAGTACGAAATTTACATGTCTTTTATACCTTCCCATCCATCGTTATTAGAAAGATGCTTTTGAATAGACCCCGTTCCCAGCCCAGGTAACGATAAGAAAAAATGGTATCCAAGCTATCTCCCCTCGTCATCCACGCTGGGGGAGCTGATATTAGAGCTACAAAAGCTGTATGCCCTCCTCCTTGAAGGGTATTCTGTTTCATAATCCGTCTATAACCGTAAACCCAAACACCGTCCCACTAAACATTACTACTTCCGCTTACTGGACATACTGACCGAAGCCAGCCATGTCACCCTCCTTAGCGGCAATCTCGAAGTAGCCGTAAATGATGGTAACGGCCAACAAGATTCCGGTACCGGATCCGAGAGCTCCGAGGAGATCAGATGCGACAGACAAAGCACCGATACAGGCACCACCGAAAGCGGCAGCAGTTGGAATGACTCTCTTCAACTCCTTGTACATAGACTGCTCGCGGTGACCAGCCATAACGAGACCCTGATCCTTCAATTGCTTGGCGACATCGCGTGGAGAAGAGCCGGAAACCTCAATCCAAGTCTTGGAGAAGACAGCACAAGCGGAGAGCATAAAGGCGATGTAGACGACTGTGTGGATGGGATCCAAAAGAGCCTCGCTGAAGTTGACTGGTGGAGACATGTAATAAGAGAGACCGGAAATGGCGTAGAGCTGGGCGGATCCCTCCTTTGGCTCCCAGACACCGAGGCATCTGACGAGGAAGTTCTCGGAGAATCTGCTGTACAACATCTGGGAAACCAAGAAAATGTTGGAGCAGAGGGCGGATTGAAGCATGATAGGCATGTTGGAGGTGTAGAAGAGACGGACTGGGTAAGTGCCTAGAAGTTGTTAGAGGTATTCTGACAGTGCAGGAATTGAAATCTCACCTCTAGTACCACGCTGGCGAGCGGACTTGACTGGGATCTCAACACGGAAACCTTGGAGGTAAATGACGGCGCCGAAGACGACGAGAGTAGCAACCAAGTTCATGATGTTTGGAAGGTTGTCACGGAAAAGAGCCTCCCTCAGAGCGCGGCGCTTGTCGCCCCAGGTGAAGATGAGATGGAAAAGAGCGATGACGGCACCCTCGAACTCGGGTCCACGGCCAGTGTTGATGGTGGTTGGAGAGAATGCCTTCCAGATAATGCTCTCGCAAATGTTGGTAGCGATGAAGAGCGAGATACCAGAGCCCAATCCGTAACCCTTCTGGAGAAGCTCATCGAGAAGAATGACAACGAGACCGGCAACGACCAATTGGAGAATGAGGAGCAAGCAGACACCGGCGCCGAGGTCGCTTGGGAGTCCGTAAAGTCCAGTCAAAACATACACAGTAGCCTGTCCAAGAGAGAGAATGATGGCGAACAACTTTTGTGCGGTTTGGTACAATTCGCGGTCCGACTTCAGGTCCAAGTTAACATCGATCATGTGGGTACCGGCGAGAAGCTGTCGAGCGTTAGAATATGCTGGGGAATTGAAGCCGTCTGCTGTACCTGGAAGATCATGCCGGAGGAGATAATTGGTGATATACCCAATTCCATAAGGGTACCACGGTTGGAGGCCATCATCATACGGAGCCAGTAGAGAGGATCCGAGGTGTCAGAGGAAACGATACCGTACAATGGCATCTGAGACATGACCAAGAAGATAAGGAGTGTCAACTAGAATCGCATCGTCAGTTTCCGTTCCTTTCGATAACTGGCGCTTCGGTGTCCTTACCCCAGTCCACATGAGTCTCTGTTGAAATGGAACCTTTCGTTCTGGAGAAGCCACTTCCGGGAGGAAGGGCACGAAAGGTTTTATTAAATCGAGAAACCGCACTGCCATCGCAATCAGTCTACAATTCCTCCGTGTTGTCGAATCGTAGAGGCCACTTACACCCGCTCATGTTGACGAAAGCACGACCGAGATTGTGGTGTTAAAAGAGAGGCGAAACGGCTCGGAGCCTTGCCGATGCAGTTCCCAGAACAGAGGGTATAGAGAAGCCGATTAAGGGACGATCACAGAGGATCTAGCAGAAGGTAATGGCGTTTGGTGAAGGTTGTGGTGTTGAGGAAGTGGAAGAATCGTAGCGTTGAGCGAACAATTATCTAGTTGGTGTTCGTTGAGGACAGATGTGCCAGGTCGGCAGAATTGTGGTCTTGGCGGGTCCCACCGACCTTCGATTCGTCTCCGTGTTCCTCTAGCGGCCAAGATTTCGTGTTTGGGGTGTAGACTGGCACGTGCAATTCATAGTATATTTCCAAGCGATAAGATTGATGCATTTAGAGTTATCTTAGCGTATTCTGGCAAGCCATTTCGCGGCCTTGTCGTTTTGTGTTCCTGAGCTGGCGTCTCAGCCTCCATCCGACACTTCTTTTCTGTTTGTCCTCCGTCATTTCTCCACCATCAGAATTCTCCACACAATGGAAAACCTACAACTCAGTCTCCGGCCTCAGCAATCGAGTGAAGAAGCCGACAATAGCTTGCCATCATTACTCGGACGGATACATGCTCAAAGAGGTCCTGAAGCCTTTAGAGAATTTACGGAAGAGTCGCTACAGGCCGAGATCGATGGGAAAGACAAGGAAGAGCTGCCAGACGCCGAAGCGGCCAAACCCGACGATGATTTTGATATTTCAGAAGAGGTCAAAATGAAGAGGGCAAAGATGGAAGAGGGTCGAATTGCCATTCTGACATGTATTGGGTAAGGAAACCGCCATGTGTAGCACCCTGCGACTTTACCTCTGATCCCACGCTTGCTGTCTAGGTCGGCCATACAAGAAACCCAATCCTCTCTCGACTACATTTCCTTGATTTTGACTCAGTATCAACCAGAACTCGCCGCAGCCTCGCTATCACAAGGTGTAAAGGGTCAAATCCCACTGCAATGCCTCAGCTTGGACAGAGTCGCTTACGAGCCGTCGCAAAACGAACTCAGCCAACACCGAGTACTGTCACGGACCTGGAAGACGGAGGCACTCAACACTTCAGCAGATCTGTTGCGGAATGCGGGGCAACGGATTGGGCGTGAAGCACTAAAGGAAAAGAAGTTCTGGGGTGAGGTGATGGGAATCAAAGAAAGAGGGTGGACAATCGTGCAGCGGAGAGGCGGAGTAGCGGTGAAGTATGGGTTTACTGAAGGTGTGTTGCATCTCCATGATTCCTCCAAGTATTTTCTGATTGTCGTTTAGCATCACCAGAGTTCAAAAACAAAGGTGTAGGTCCACTAAAGCGCGGCGAGGATGGGAGCATCATTGTTGAAGAGGTCAATCTGTTCGCCGGAAAGGAGAAGCATTTGCGGGTTCGATACTTGGTCGGAGGCGCCGTAAAAGGCTCTGCCATACGACAATACACTACCGATGCATCTTCAGCAGTCGAAAGCGAAATACTCAAAGCCCGAGATCATTTATTCGAAACGGAAATCTTCTTCGAGCTCATGAGGGAAGCCCGGACACTCGCCAGTCATGACATCCATACGGCCGATGACTCCATTACGATCCAGATATGCCGTGACAAGGCAATCAAGATTGATTTGATTTCTGAATCTGAAATGCAAGAGATGGAGAAACCCGCCTCAACTCCAGGCCAACTGTTCACCGAGGGGATCTGTCACGCCCTTCACATCCTCCTTTGTTACAACCATAACCGTGTTCTCGAGCGCCGATCTGCAGCCCCAGTTCCTCTCGGACTCCCCAAGCCTTCTCTATATCCTCTATTCATCCTGCGCTCCTTAACAACGTACCTCCACCACAACGAGCGAACCGAGAACCTCAGCAACTACATCTCAAAGATCACTTCCCTCTGTCGTTCAGCCGGCCTCATATCAAACTACACCCTCTCAACCAAGCCTCCGACCCTTCGGAATCCACCCACAAATACTACCTCCACGTCGATTGTTAACCAGTTCAACAACCCGTTTGAAACGAACGTCACACTCACTCTTCCCGGCCCCTACGTTTTCACCATTACCATGTCTACACAAATAACGCCACCCCTCCACGGCAGCATCTACAAAGTTACACCCTCCAGTTCTCCTTCCGGCCTCATCTCAATCGCACCTTCCGCACTCTCAGTAAGCACATACACCACCTTCGAGGATCTCCAAGTATATCTTCGTTGGTTGTTGGAGATGAGTGTATTGCAAGAGATCCTGAACAAGAATCCTTTGCGAGAAACCGAAGGAGGCCTGAGGGCTGGGTGGGAACAGATAGGTAGCAGTAACGAGGCAGTATACATGAAAGGTCGGAGGACTGAGGCAACCGTGAAGGTGGTGGTTGAGGAGGATGATGTCTTGCTCGTGAGAGGCGAGAAGAGGATATTTGGGCGGTGGGATGGGGAGGTTGGCCAGCCAACTATGTGGGAGGTTGTGGAGCGTTTGCAGGTCCCGGGCAAGCCTGTTGTCTAGGATGATTTACTTGTTTACTTTACATATGGCGGCGTTGGTTTATTGACATCATTTCATGGGTGCTTTTTAATGGAGTTTTTGCATTTTAGGCTTCGACCTTTGAACTTTCGGCTCTGGTAGTAAGTTAAAAAGCACTATTTATCTGTGCAGCACTGATATTGAGTTTGTTGAGTCTTGTACTTATCTTCGCTTGCTTTTGGAAGCGTAACAAACTGACTGGCTTCATGAGAGTTCGAGACCTTTGGTACTATGTGAGAGAGGGGTGTATTATGGCAGGCAAAGCTCGTAAAAGTCGTGTAAGTATTGACCATTATTTCAAATAACGTCAGAAGGTACGAATACATCTACGTGATTATCCTATGAAGGAAGCGCAAATACAAGCAATATAAAACAATGGTACCTAGTGCACGCACAACACCGAAATCAACACCCAAGTAACGAAAAAAGAAGTGAATTTAACGCCAACAGAAACAATATAACGTCAGTAAATACGTAAAAAGAAACGAAAAGCAGCTTAGACTATAAGAGTCCACCCAGACGGACAGCAGGTCCGAACCCAACCCAATGCTAAAAGAACTAACTTTATCTACCCCCCAGAACCATGAAAACACATTCCTAAAAGCAACCATGAGAAGCCTACTACAGAATGAAGAAAAAGTGCAAGAATGCCCGCCCATCAAAATGATCGAATAAACCATGACTTTTTAAGCAATCTTTCAGTCTCAATTATTTCACATTCAGCTCTCTGGCAGCAGGAAACCAGAGCAGAATCTAACTTTGATAACATGACAGTAAACGAAGAGCGTGCTTACTCCTCGTCCGTATCGGTATCGGTATCAGTGTCACTGTCCTCATCACTCTTTCCGTCGGTATCACTCTCGTCATCCTCATCGTCACTGTCGTGCTGATGGGCTCTTCTCTTCTTGCCCGCCTTCTCGCCCTTCATCTGAGCCATTTGACCAGCGAATGAATCTGTTACAACAGTTAGCATCTGTTCAAGGGGGATTATAAATGTAATAGAACATACCCTCATCAGGTTCAGAGATCTCATCATCCTCGACTGGAGCAGCCTCCTGTGGTTGTGAAACCTCCATAGTGACGTTTCTCTTGGTATCAACGCCGATGTAAGAGTCAGAGTGGAGGTGCATGGTGAAGGTGTACTCTCCTGGCTGTGGTGGGGCCTGGAACTGGAGCTTGAGAGTGACAACACCAGAGTCGGTGACGCTATCGAAGGTGGTGAAGGCGGTTGGTGGGATGATGATTTTATCCTGCTTCGCATCACCGAGGAAGAGTTGCCACTGTGGAAGATGATCCTTGGGGTAGTAAGGAGCATGAGCGTAAGGGATTGTGGATGGTGTAGTCTTCTTGTCGGAACGGCCAATGAGAGCATTGACATCATCTTCAGCCTCGTCTTCCTCGAGAAGATCCTTTGCGGGCACTGGAGTTGGCTTGTCTCCTGGAGGAACGATACGGGCCTTGACAACAAACTGAACAAGAGAGTTAGGAAGGACGACCTTCTCGCCGGTGACCTTGAAGAAAGCGGATTCGACGGTGAGGGCAGGGAGCTTCTTGGCAAAGGCCATGGCCTGGTCGTATTGTCCCTCCGAAAGAAGGTTGCTGGAAACGAGGAGCTTCTTGCGGCGGTCCTCAGGAATGGCCATGAACTGTTGAATGGTAAAGTGATGACGGCCAGCATCGGTCTCAGCGGCCTTGACAACCTCGGCGGTAAAGTTGGGGAGCTGCATCAATGGAGACTCTCCTGGTGCGACAGCTTGGATGAGGGACTGGTTGATGTTAATGGAGGAGAGTGCTGGGAGGACGTTTCCATAGGCGAGAGCGATGGCGAAGAAAGACTTGTTCAATGCAACGGCTCTGGTACCGACTTCAAGTTTGACTGTACAATGTTAGCATTCTGTCCTGAACGCCAGTCCAAAGTAACTTACCAGTTTCGAGCTTATCATCCAAATCAATTCTGTACAAGTATGCCCACAAGAGCGCAAGAGCCTTTCTTCTCCAGCCCTCCTGACCGTTCAAAAAGTTAAGAGACTTCTCGCCAATAACTGGAGCAATCTTCCTCTCGATGGTAGCCAACTGACCAGAGGACCACAAGTTTGGGTTCTTCTCGACAGCCTCGCGCATTTCCTCACCCAAGCTAAGAGTCTCGACAAGCTTGCGCTCGTCAGTCTCCTCGGTGTAGTCCTTGAAGAGTCTTCCGGCCGATTCAGTAACAACGCCATCCTTGGTGAAACGACGAGTTCCATACCACCACTTTCCGACGGTGTATGGCAGGACAATGCCGAAGAGGATTCCGTAGACAGCAAGAACATAATAGGTGTTTCCTTCAGCAACAATCCACTTGGGAAGAGCAATTCCTATCGAGAAAGATTGCTTGCCGTCGGGATGACCGTATTGGATGTAGTTGTTTCTGATCTCCTCATCTGTAAGAGCCTTGTAGGCCTTGGTAAGCTGAACGAAGCGCTCATTCAAATCCTCAATTGTCTCATTGCCGGTAGCCTTGACCTTGTCGGGATGGAACTGGAGAGAAAGCTTCTTGTAATGCTTCTTGATTGCCTTCTCGTCGGCAGAACGGCCGATGTTCAAAATCTCATATGGATCCCAGACCTTTCCGGCAACGTTCTCTGTGGTGACAATGAGGTAGATCATGTAGGAGAAGAGAGCCCATCCCGCAGATATTAAGAAGAAGCGCTTGATGTTCTTTTCCTGTTTGGCGATTTTCCGTCGGGCAGCTTGGATGAGGTCGTGCCTAGGCGGCCGGAAGCCGGTGTTCACAAGGGTCTCTCCCTTCTGCTTGGTGTCTACTCAATCAGTACTCTGTTTCATAAGCTTCAAGATTGTAAAGGAGGCCAACCTTTTGCTACCAGTGTGCTCCATGTTGTGGGCACTAGGACAAGTCCAAGCATCGTGACGACAAAGTACGGGAAAAACTGTCCCTAGACGAGAATTAGCCACCGGTCTATCCCATCTCATGCTCATCCGATAATCCGTACCTGATCGTCATAGTTGTATTCTGTCGACATGGCTGATGTGGTGAGCCCTCAAGGGCCGGGCAAAGCGTCTTGAACGAAGGCAGAAAGCTGGTTGGCGATGTACGGATGATGGGGAGCGACGGCGGTGGTGATGGTGGGACCGGTAGAAAGTTGTTGAGTTGCAGGGACAAACAGTTGAAAGGTTGTGGGGTAAACGGAGGAACGCAAGACGGCGGCCAGTGTCAAATTGAACAGGCAGTAGGAAAAAACGGAAGAAGCGAGACTTTTGTATGAGATGTCTGCGCCGATGGTCGAAATCTGTCCTCGACTGGCTGAGGATGTGCTGTGGTGCAGATGTCTCCTCCGCAATCTGTACTCAACTAGTTTTCTACCGGCCAAACCATCGAGCTTCGTGGCCTCTTCCACCAAATTCCGCCTAACCAAAGATTTTGTGTAACAAACACACTGCGACACTTGCGCTAAACACTTGGCTTACTAACCGAGTTTCGGTTCGGTAACCCGACAAGCCCCATGGGAACATGTACACACTTTCGCTTGTTTCAAGACAATGTTTACTTCAGCAACTACATACTTACTTCGATGCAGGCACCTGAAACAGCATTATACTTTCAAAGGTTGGGGTATATATACTTGATGTATACTTCTTTACATGCTTAGATGCTTTCTGCCAAACCAGCAAATAGCACCACTATGTCTCCCCGCAAGCTACATACGAATATGTACTCGAGATAAGGGTAAGTACCATTCTAAACAACAAGCAAACACTCAATCAACTACAAAGGCCAAAGCCCAATTAACAAAAGTAACAAACACTTCATCTAATCTTTAGCCCTCCATGCCCAGCTTTGCAAGCTCATTATTGACAAACTGTTCCGCATTCACCAGCTCGGTGCTGCCATAAACAACCTTCTTCCTGGCCGCACTGCCATTTGGTCCACCAGTCCTCCTGCTCCACTCTTGCAGGTTGCCATACTCCTCCATGTTTCCACCACCAACTGTGAAAACGATACCCTCCTGGAAGCCCTGTCGTCTTTGTCCGAAGCTCTGGGCAGGTCCGGGAATGGGTCTACCATCAGGGCCGATAGCACCTCGGGCTGACGGGGCTGCTCTGGGGTCAAAGGTGAGATATGCTTCCGACTTTTGAAGAGCGGAGGAAGATGAGTTTGCGGGGTCCATTATTGACTGGACGATCTGGGTGATTGTGAGGTCCCGGTTTGCGGGGAGGAAGTTCTTGACACCGGAGATGAGAGTATCGAGGGAGGTTCCGATTGGGAGGTTGTCCTTGAAGCGGTCGGTGAGGCGGTTAGAGAGGGAGGAGAAGCCTTTGAAGAGGGTATCGGTTGGCTGTTGGGCGGAAGTTTGTGTGGGCTGGGAGGTCATCATAGTGAGACGAGTGACCTCACGGACTCTGTGAAGCCGTCGTCAGTAAAATTCGCAGCAGAAGTTTTTGGTTATCCTTACTTTTGAACATATTTAAGGGCTGCGGTATCACAACCTGCTGCCTTGAGTGCCTCCTCATACTGTGCCATGTCCGAGCGGGAAACCTCTCCCTCGCTGCTGACATACCATATTATGAAAAGACGGAGCTTATCGACAGGGTTCTTTCTTTCCGGGTCATTTATAACTTCGAGAAGCTGCGCCTTGGTCGCTTTGGTGATTGTTTCCTCCATCTGGAAGAAGTTGTCCAACTGTCTCTCCTTAATACCCTTCAACAAAGCCGTGGCAATGTTCATGTGCATATCAAGAGTTGCCTTGCGCTCTCTCAACTCTGGTAATTGCGTAATGGCAGCCTTGAGATGCTGAGCAGAAGATCCTATATCTCTAAAAGGTGGGTCAGTTTGCATTCGCCTACTCTGGGGAGATTAGTCCTTACGTCTGCAAGTCCTCCAAGCTGTTTGCGCCAGTCTTTTTGGTGATCTCAGCAACATCCTCCTTGTACCTCGTCAATTCCGCATCGATGTCTTCCGCAACCTGTGGGAAAGGAACACCGGCATTTCGAGCCCAGAAAAAGTCATTGCTGTTGAGATCGTACTGCTTCTTGGTGACTCTACCTGGCCGGCCGTCGGTTCCCTCCTCCTCCATCTCCACTGTAATCCGGTTGAGCTTCATCTGCAGGACGTCATAGACCAGCGATTGGTACGTCCATGAGTGCGAGAGCATGGGAACCAGATCGATGTTGCGATCGAGGATAATAAGAACGGGCCGAGGGCTGTGGTGACCATGGCCGTGTCTGTTGGAGGTGAAGAGGTTGCTATCTTTCGAGTTGAGGATGTGGTCGCGGAGTTTGCGGTCGAGGAGTTGAGCGATTCGTTCTGCGGCATTACCGGGCGGGCATCTGATGATTGGTATTGTCCCTTACTCTATTAGCAATGCGCTTCCATCACTCCTAATCAAGTCTTACCCATAGTAACGACCACAGAATACAATCCGCTCACCAGCTTCTCGATCGTGTTCTCAATAGCTTGATCCGGGGTTGTGGGACTGTTTAGGGTATAGTAGACATCCTTCAAATTCAACGAGAAGAGATCCGGTTCCGAGACGACAAAGTTGAGATACTGATCATACACCTGGGCAATCTGGGCCCCGGTATCCGACTGCGCCGTAAGCTCTGCAAACTCCTCCAGCAGCGTTCGTGGTATTGACGACAAGAAGTTGACATATGCGGTTTCGTACAATCCCTTTTGCAAGTCTTCGGTGATCTTCTGGATATTTTCTCGAGTCGGTTCAACAAGGTAGACGACAGGGACATCGGGAATTGAGTGACGGTTTTGGTTGAGATTCCTGTAGGTCGGGTTGTGGTTAGAAGTGCACCCCTCCGTGCCGACATCCCACCTTGGCCGGGGATAGGAGGCCACGCAACAAGAAACTCACAGGTGTATCGTAACGCCATAGGTCCTCAAATCATTCACTCTCATGACCGACGAGATGACATCTCTTCCCAAGTTATCGAAGACCAAAACTTTCCAAATAGGCTCTCCGTTGGCGCCTAGGACGGGAGCTGTTGAAGGGATAAGGCCGTTCGAGGTAAGCGCATGTTGTTCAGTGGCATCTGGCTTTGGCTGGTCGGTGTTGAGGTTGAGGATCTTTCCGATAGATTCTACAGCGGAGCGTTAGATAAATCGGGCTAGGGAAAGCCCCGCGTCTGGAGTTACTTACGGACCTGACGGTCCCGAAGGGATTGTCTTGTTGTGGAGGCCATGTTCGAAGTTGGAGATGGAGAATGGACAACTCCCAGCCAAAGACGTAGAGATGGATAAGATAATCTGGAATGCGGGCCTGCCAAGTACGGTTTGACGAGCCTCGTTTAAGTTGCGCGGGGTGTTTAAGCCGAGTCAGCTCGTGAATCGCACATGAGATTCCAGGTGCGCAAAAGGTTGACCAATTGGCCAGTCCAGGGTTTGAACTGCAATTGACCACTGATTGCAAGTAGTAGCCAGAGTATGTAAGAAAGCTGGCGAGTTGAGTGTAGTTTTCCTGTCCGTGGAAGGTTCCCTTGAATTCTGGGAATTGATATACAGTTTCAATCGCGAGTCGAAATGCACTGGCGCAGGCCAGGCCACAAAGCTACTTAACTAGTTGGAATCGCTAAAAAGGCATCCACCCGCCAAGGTCCAAATATTTTCTGGCAACCCATTCTGCTTGATCCTCATTTCCTCAACCTCCAACAGCCGAACCCAACCATCGCAACAATGACGACGCAAACAAGCACCACTCATCCTCATCTCCCACATCTCCATCACCTTTCAGCCGCTACCGCTCTACTCACTCCTATTTCACCACTCTTAGCCGCTTCCACCACCGACCGCCTTCTAACCCTTATCGAATCCCGCTCAAACGCTTCCTCGAACCCCATCGATGGCGCACCAAAGCGCGAGGTCACGCTCACGCCCGCCAATCTCCGAACATTCTGCAAGAAATGTAATGCACCACTCGTACCTGGATGGAGCTGTACGGTACGAACTGCGAATGCACAGGAACGCTATACGGTTGGGAAGGATGTGCGGAAGCGGATGAGAAAGGAGGCGAGGAAACGGCTCTTGAAAGATCAGAGTAAGGCTGCGGAGGAAGGGAAGAAGGATTCCAAGAAAGAGGGAGAAGCGGTACTGTTGCGGCGGAAACAAACGGAGAAGGAAAAGGGTATCGTGATAGAGTGTGAGGCCTGCGGATATAAGGAACGGATAGTGTTGGAGAAACCAAAGGCTGTCCGGAAGAAAAAAGGTGTCAAGAAGATTGTTGCGACGGTCAAGGAGATTACGTCTACAACAACAAAGACAACGACAGTGGCTACTCCGACGGCAGTGTCGAAGGTACAAACAACAACACAGACCGTCCAGACTACGACAACGCTAGCACAACAGGGCACTGCGAAGGCTAGGGCGAAGAAGAGGAAGCAAGGGCTGCTCAGTGAGGTACTGGCCAAGAAAAAGCAAGAGGACGAAGCAAAAGCAAGGGGAGGATTGGGTGGTGGGCTGGGAGGACTAAATCTGATGGATCTAATGAAGACTGGGTGATAAGCTCTAGTTGGAGCTTTATGAAGGGGTGAACGTGCAACAGAATGGGTTGTCACAGGGTGAGCCTGCGTGCACTTGAACCGTTCGATATGAAGAAGGATACCCAGAGGCAAATAAATATCGTCTACATTAATCGTACACTCTCATGTACATATCTAAATCTCTTCAGATCATCACAACCCCTACTTAAGTACATAACCCTGTAGGATTGACCAACACCCCAACCACAGCCAAGTAATACAAGGCACCAAATCTAACCTCCTAAGAAACCGCGCCCATCCAAGCACAAAAAATAACGTAGATGCCGCTCGACATGACGGAAGTGTCGTATGCGGATTACAAAAAAGAACAAAAAGATCAATGGAAGGTAGGGATTAGCAAGTATAGTAGTAACTTGAAGTAACAAAACCAAAGGAGGAACCACAACCAAAGGCGGGGGGATAGACAGAAAGAAAGAATATGGGCAAGGCAAGAAGTGTCTAGACTAAAAAAGATAAGTATAGCTCAGAAAGTAGACGCTCTTAATCAACACAACATGTCCCATTACATGAACCATAAATTAGGAAAGAAGGACTTCTACTTACTACCCTTCCTCACCTTCTCACAATAAGTAACCGGATAAAAGCGAGATTTACGAGAGCGGGTTCAAAACATCAGGATCCCACTCACTCCAGTACCTCCAGCCCGGACCCGTAGAGCCCACAAGAGCCTCGACCTCCCCAAAGCCCTTTGCACTCAGATGCAACTCAGTCGTAATCTCGACGTCACCTCTTCCATCACCGAAATTTCTAACGGCCGGCCACATGACACCAACACCGTGACCTCCAAGAGTCGTCTCGTACTTCTCGAAACCCTCCTCAGCCAGCCTCGCCTCCAATGCCTCCATCTGAGCGGGCTTGACATTTGGCTTCAACAGTGTGAAACTGCATCCTCCTCCACCAGCTCCAGTCAGCTTGGTGGCACCAACATCATAGATGTCGGTCAGTTCTCGGATGCGTTCCAGCTTGGGATGCGAGACTCCGAGCGAGACAAGAAGACCATGGTTGATACGAACCAGTTCCAAAAGGCGCTTGAACTCGGGGTTGTTGTTTTGAGTTGGCGAGAAATCTTCAGAGGTAATGATTTCATTTGCCTCCTCCGAAACCTTGTCAATTGCGTCCAGCAGATGGCCGGCAATCACTTCATGCGACTCGATGAGTTTTGAGACGGATGCGACGAGTTTTGAAGTAGCGCGAGACTGTCGAGTGTTGACGAGGAGGAGAGGAAGTTCAGGGAAGCTATTCGTTATTTCGTCAGCAGTGCACTTCACCAGTGAGACATTTCAGTTTGTCCCTGGCAAGGGATGGAAGATCGCAAAAAGTTCCCAAAAACGCAAGGCACAGAAATATAAATGAGGCTGAACTTACTTCTTCAAAAACTTGACTTGTGGAGGCTTTTGGTAGTTTGGTCTCTTGAAGTAGACAGCCTTACCACCGGTAGCGACAGTGTTATCAACGCCCGACGGGAAGTTGTGAATACACATTTCTCCGACAAAGGCCCAATTGTTGATTCTCTTTAGCTGCAACTGCGTCTCGTGCGGCTTCATGCCATTGAACGGGGTAGCAAGCGTTCCCATCTGCAACTGCAAAGCCGTACTCAAGCAGACACTAACAGAAGCCGAGGATCCCAATCCAGCACCAATAGGTATTGTGGATCTTAGACTGTAGACGGCACCACATGAATGCTTGTCGCCCAAGGAGAGATACAGGTAAAGGAAAGCCTTTGCTGCCTTCTTCGTCTTGTCATCACGAAACATGAAAAGATGCGGTTCAAGAGCCTCCTCAAGGTCGCTATCCAACTGCTGAATCGAGTTGAAATAGAATTGCTTCTTGTCTGTCCGCTGGAAAATATCCCATGGCAAATCGTCAATGTTCCAAGTCTGGTCGATTCCAATGTCGGGGAACTTGAGGGTTATCGTGCGGATGTGTTTGGGAAGGGGAGTGACGAGAAGGTAAGAGCGGAGTGAGAGGGCGGCTGCGATTGATGCCTACAAGATGCGTGTGCCGTTAGCGAAGGGGCCTTGCAATGGTCTGGGGAAAGGATTGGTAGGGTATCACAGGTGTTGGTGATGCACGAGCAGATGATGGACTGACTTTCCGTCCGTCTGCCCACCTGACAGCCCCTATCGAGAAAAGAACACAGAGTCGAGCAAACTCACCTTCTTGTGAACAACAGCATGTTCTCCAAAAACAATCAGCTTTGCTGGCGCAGAAACCAGGAACGGCGGCAACTGTGATACGGTGGACTTTCGATGCCTCATGCCGGCCCGGCCATTGAGTGCCGCTGATGGGTTGACGAGTTCGGAGACCATGGGCGTCTGTCTGTCGAGTGAGTCCGGTGTCGAGGTACGGGTGCGTCGATTGGAGTCTGGCGTGGGAAGGACAAATTGTTGAACCGCTTTCTGTTGAAGAAGGCTAAACAATGATGATGAAGGTGATGAAGGAGACGTGGAGTTGGCGGTTGAGCTTGAGCTTGTGGCCGAGATGATAGGGGAAGATGGTGACGAGGAGTAGGGCGTCTGGAGTGCTGAGTGAAAGGCCGAGTCCGTACCTAGGGGCTGTTCAGAGGTGGTTGCGTCTTTGGTCGGTTGAGCTTGTTGAAAGTTGCCGTGTGAGGATTCCGGTGGAGTGGAAAGAAGGGAAGAATGATGATGATTGTGGGCAGGGACAGGATTATTTCTAGAATTCGGTGATGGTCCCCCCTCGCCTGCAACGCAGGTGGTGCTAGCAACCAAAGAAGTTAGGCATCTGGCGGCGCCTCCAGCAACACCTCCCGCCCCTGTCGACAACGTGCTGCCACAGTGATACTCGTAATCATAATCGTAGTCGCAATCGACGGAATTATCAACCTTGGTGAATTCCTTATTATAATCTTTATAATTCTCCGTGTCGACGACTATACTTGATGGCTTTTGAATAGAGGTATTGAGCTGTTGTTCGAAGACTGGTCGTTCTTGTGGCCGAGTGTTTGGTGAAGCTGCCTTTCTCAACCCTCCATCCATTGGCTTTCCAGGCACCCCTGCCGCCGTGTCTCTCAACCAAAAGCTAGCATCCCCAACGTCAGACGGGGCAGGCGAAGGTGAAGCTTTTCGTGATGGCGAACACATCTTTTGTAACGCCTGGACCGAAGAAAAAACAAATGGCGATCCCATGATTTGGATGATTTGAAGGTTCCGAGTTGTCGAATCCAATAGTGAGTTATCCGTTCGTATTTGAGAGTGATCCAAGTAACGGGATATGACGAGTATTATCGAGAAGATTTTGTCGTTGATCGGGGGAGAGAAGTTGTAAGGGTACTATTTCTTGTTTCTTTTGAGAGCTCTACCTGCTCTTTGGGCGCAAAGCCTGGAATGTAGTGTCTTTAAGCTGGTGCTGGGTGCTCGTTTCGACCGCTCAATAGCGGAGGTTCTGCAACGTCTGATCAGGGAAGCTGAGGGATCGGTGGATCGGAGTATATCGCAGCCTGTGACGAGGCCTAATTGTAAATGAAGGTGGGGAAGCAAATGCAAGGACTAGAGTAGAGAGAGGGGGTCTAATTTGCGTTGATGAAGGAGGAGGGTATGGGGATCGAGTAGAGCTCGAGATAGAAAGAGTGGATGTCGCTCCGCAGAAGCAAGGGCACGACAGATACTTATCAATAGCCAACCAGAATGGAAGGATCCAGATGGCCGGTACCGGTGAGGAAGGATGTATGGCTATGTGGAATAAGGAAGCTCTAAAGGCCACTCTGAATTGTTATCAAGAGTATGTTCAAGTAGAATCCTCAATAGCTTTACCGGGAGAGTAAACGGAGGACAACCGTTTGTTTTGGTTTCACCGAGTTTTAGGAAATTTAGACGGAGTATGTACCGTACAGGTGACAGCCCACCACCCCAAACTCCACGCCTTCGTTGCCTTCACCGCTCTCGTATCTCCGTCAATTGCAAGCGTGAAGACCACCTCATCATCTCTGGTACGATACCTACTTCTTTACACTGCCCCTCAATTCGCCTTCGATACAAAATACCTCTCCTTGATGGAAACATCCGGGTACTCACGGAAGTCAACTTGGAGTTTCTGTATCAACAGCTGTCCCTGCCTACAGGCCTACCAGCTTTTAGTTAGCACGGCGCAACTAAAAGCGAGAGAAACAGCCGCCCTATTCCACAAGCAGTTATAAATTTGTCGGCAGATTTTAAACAACTGCAGCTCTCATGGACGGGTGGAGGGATGATGCTTCCAGTTGGCTGTATGTATGCATGCGCTGATGTACAAGTACGAGTACAATCCACAACGATGCACGACGGCAACGCCTTATTTACGATTCATGAAAGAAAGACTCGGAAGTCCAATAGGGAACCATCCGTAATTAAAGTACGAGGCACGATACCGTGACAGCTCCTCGATAAAGTTCAGGCACCAACTTGATGTAACACACCACCCACGCTCATAACAAGCACTACATAAGAAGTAATATTACTATTGTTCCCAGTTGAATCCGTCAAAGATTCAGTACAACTGCTATGACCCACAGCAAGTAATAAAAACTAATCCCACAAATATTGTAACTTGTAGTATGACTCAAGCAAAATGAGAAAAAAGGATAAGCGCCCGCTCCAGGTATTTAACGGGGCATCCCGCCGCAGCCGTCTGACATGATAACTACACGGAGTGATCATCCACTCAACGGTCCGAAATCCTTCAGAGCTCTGGTATCATAAACGCAGCAGACAGATCTGTGTACAAAGAGAAGCAGAAGCAGACTACCGAAAGCGATGCACCATCAGAGTGGATGAATTGTAAACAGGTCTCCAGTACCGGGCTTAAAGAGAATGCAAACTCCAGGTATCCTATGCCAAACAATACTCATCAACATAGTGTAACTCAAAAGCAAATCTATGAGCAAAATACTACCAAATTCCCGTCCCCAAATTATCTCGGCCAAATACTGCTCGCGCAAACAAATGTCTGGCTCCCAGCCCCACCGCACAGCATACTGCCTGCAGTCCCATCAGACTCCAACACAACCGACCTTCCCTGATCCTTCTCTCCCCGTTCTCATCTCTCTCACCCACCCACAAAATCCACATATTAATCAAAGTAAAGTTCGTCGAGGCAATAATATTCCTTCCCTCTTTGTCGTAGGTCAGCTTGACAAACTTCAGACCTTCAAATACTTTCAGTATGAATTTCGCCAGTCCCTTTGGCGGAGTTGTAAATGTAGTGATCGATGCGTATTGACAGTCGCTCGTGGCGTCATAGCGTGGAAGCCTGTGTCGCGGACACGGGATGATGTGAAACAGCTGTGGCGTCGAAAAGATAAAGTTGAAGACTTGCGGAACAAGCAAAGTCATTAGCGTCTTGCTGAAATGGCCCGTCACAGCGACGCTGGCAAAGACCATGCCGGCAAAGTAGCAATATGTGTCTCCGACAAACACCTTGGCCGGGTATTTATTGTGCAAGAAAAGCGCCAGACTGACGCCAAGGAATGGAAGGAGAAAGTAAACGCTGAATAGGTGGGAGGGAGCAGCAGGGTGCTCAGGATGACGAATATAGAGGAGATCGTTTGCGAGAAGGGCAGTGCCGATGACGAGCGATTGGCCGACTTCGATGCCGTTTACACCAGCAAGAATGTTGATAGAGTTTGGACAGAAGATGAGAAGGATGGACATGTAGACGTAGTATAGCGAGCCGAGGTCGAGGAGAGGCGGGATCGAGAGATATCGGGCGAGTGACTCGGGGAGCAGGATGGAGGTGACATTGAAATCAACGCGGTAAACGACAAGGAGGGGTATGGATGCGACCAGTGGAATAAAGAGTTTGTGGCGCCATCGAATATCAAACAGGTCATCGAGAAGGCCCAGAAATATGGTCAATTGGAGCGAGAAGAGTGTTGAAAGGTATTGCGCCAGCTATGAACCTGGAGTTAGCATCGAAAGCGAACCGGGGTAAGGGAGTCGAGACGGACCTTGTTGTGAGGGAACCGAAGCCCCATTTGATCATGCTTCTCCATTTCGGAGTCTCTGTTGCCGCCTCCTCCAGTGATAACGAGATACTCATAAAAACAACAGGGTATGAATACCAACATGGCAAACAGATAAACCCCAGCAGCAACGAGACCCATGCACTCTGGTAGCTCCTCCTTTTTCCTCTTCGCCATGTCTACTCCTTTCAACCCTCTGCCTTTGAAGCTCGGCCCCAACCAAAGCACCAAGCAGAATGTCAATGAGAAGCACAACCCCGAGAGCGCCAAACTAGCCGGTAGCGGACTGATGGCCGAATGTTCTTCGTAGCGCAAGAAGGCGTAGAGGAGTCCTAGCATGCTGCCACTGAAAATAATGTGGAAAAAGTACCATGGTGTAGCTAGCTGAGGGGTCTTCGCAGGCCGTATTGAAGGCGGTAATCTGGGCGTTGTGGTGACCATTTCGAGAAGGCCTTCATAGAACTGGTGATGTTGAAAGGTGTCATTATTTTGGTGTTGAGTCGTGAGAAGGCAGCAAGGGTGCCGCCGAAAGGGATAATGACGAAGGTGATTGAGGTTACACAAGAACTATTGATCTGCAACTCCTCAAAGGGCTCACAGCATTTTTTCTTGACAGG
This sequence comes from Ascobolus immersus RN42, assembly GCA_003788565.2. Classification (NCBI taxonomy): domain Eukaryota; kingdom Fungi; phylum Ascomycota; class Pezizomycetes; order Pezizales; family Ascobolaceae; genus Ascobolus; species Ascobolus immersus. The sequence continues at coordinate 346,372 of ML119667.1, read as the reverse complement.
TCTAGACTTACTACTTAGTAAGTATTTGCAGATTAGAGCAGTGAAGAGATAGCAAAATTAACAAGTACTTAAGTAAGTACACAAGCGTTGAACTGACCATTCCGAACTGCAATGCGACAAGTTCCAGCAGCTTGTTAAATCAAGGAGAGGCGCAGAAATGCACGTGATCTAAGTATGAGAGTCTGATCTTGTGAACGGTGCATATACAGGTCCGTGTATATATGCATTGCTAGCGCGGTTCAAGCCTTGGGGGCCCGACGCCTGCCAAAGCTTCCCAAAAACAAACACCACGCTCGCTTCACCACAGCTCAACCTCATCATCGCCATTCTCTAGACAAATACACGTTCAATTCTCTACTCTACATTGCCCGTCCCTCCCACTTTCCTTCTTCCCAGTCACGCGATAAATCACAAGCACAATGTCACATAAACGGAAAATATCCATCTCTGGGCCCGAAGAGGAAGTGCTCGACTCATCCGACTACCTCAATTTCATCTGTCTCGGCGGCGGTAATGAAGTCGGTCGCAGTTGTCATATCATACAATATAAGGGCAAGACGGTCATGCTGGATGCTGGTGCTCATCCGGCCTACGATGGGCTTCAGAGTTTGCCTTACTACGACGACTTCGATCTCAGTACGGTGGATATTCTGTTGATTTCACATTTCCACATGGACCATGCGGCCAGTTTGCCGTATGTCATGACACAGACAACCTTCAAGGGAAGAGTATTCATGACACATGCGACAAAGGCCATCTACAAGTGGCTGATCCAGGATAGTGTACGATTGGGGTGAGTGTTGTCTCCTTGTACTGCGTTATTGAGGGTGGTGGTGAGGGATGGAGGAGCGCAGAAAGCTGACTGTTGCTTTTTTACAAATCTACAGAAACACGCACGCTGATGCCGGAGATCAACTCTTTTCCGAAGCCGACCATCTCGCCGCCTTTGAGCGCATCGAAGCTATCGACTACCACACAACAATTTCCATCAATGGCATTCGGATAACGCCGTACCACGCCGGTCACGTCCTTGGTGCTTGCATGTACTTCCTGGAAATCGCCGGCCTCAAAATTCTTTTCACTGGCGACTACTCTCGTGAGGACGACCGCCATCTTATCTCTGCTGAAATACCGCCCGAGAAACCAGATGTTCTCATTTGCGAAAGTACCTATGGAGACGCCATTCACATGCCGCGTATGGAAAAGGAAGGACTGTTGATGCGGACAGTAACAGATATATTGAATCGTGGTGGAAGAGTGCTCATGCCGGTGTTTGCGTTGGGACGAGCGCAGGAGTTGCTGTTAATTTTGGATGAATATTGGGAACGACACTCGGAGTACCAGGGCTATCCTATCTACTATGCCAGTAACCTGGCTAGGAAGTGTATGGTCGTTTATCAAACATATGTCAACACTATGAATGACAACATCAAGAGGATCTTGTACGGAGGATCTACTGGCAAGGATGGAGAGGAGGGAACCGTCGATGTGTCAAAGGGTCGGAATCCTTGGGATTTCAAGTTTATTCGTGCATTAAAGTCGTTGGAAAGGTTTGAGGATGTTGGAGGATGCGTTATGCTGGCTTCACCCGGTATGCTACAGTCAGGCGTGTCTAGAGAGCTGTTGGAGCGATGGGCGCCAGATCCAAAGAACGGCGTTATTGTCACAGGTTACAGTGTAGAGGGAACTATGGCGAAGCAACTGATGCATGAGCCGCTGGAAATTCCTGCTGTCATGACCGGTAGAGCTGGTGGAAAGAAGGGTGATGATGCTATGATTCCCCGAAGGTGCCTGGTTAAGGAGATCTCGTTTGCTGCCCATGTCGATTCGGAGCAAAACATTGGTTTCATAGAGAAAGTTGGCGCCGGTGTGGTCGTAAGTATAACCCTTCTCATTCAAGGAGGTACAACCGCTAACATTTGGGAAGATTCTCGTTCATGGTGAGCAGAATAATATGGGTAAACTCAAATCCAAACTTCTCTCCCGGAACCATGACAAGAAGGAAAAGCTCAAGATTTACAACCCGCGCAATTGTCAGGAGTTGAAGATTCCCTTCAAGTCTGAGAAGCTCGTTAAGGTTGTAGGAAAGCTTGCCAGGAAGCACAATCAGGCATCCATCAAGTCCGAACTCGACGCCAGCACAATGAGCGACAAGGTGCAACTTATGAATGGTGTAATCGTTCAAAGCGACTTCAAACTTAGCATTATGGCCCCTGAGGACCTCAGAGAGTACGCTGGTCTCACTACAACAGTAGTTACATGCAAGCAGCGAGTTCAGATGACTGTGGCAGGTGTTCAATTGGTCAAATGGTCCTTGGAGAATATGTTCGGCAGCATAACAGAAATCAAGGACACTAATGGAGAGGACTCGGATCAAGAAATAAAGCCTGAAGACGATGCCGACGATGAGGAGGAATCAGAAGACGACTCGGAGGGTTATAAGACCCCAACTCTTGATTCTGACGACGATATGGGTGAGAAGAAAAAGAGAGTAAAGAAGGAAAAGAAGAAGCGGACGAGAGATCTGGTTGTTGCCGAAAAGGAACCTGGCATGAAGATCAGCCTGAAGAAAAAGGAGGAAGAGAAGCCGACGGTGTTCCGGGTCATGGACTGTATCACCGTCAATGTGTACAAGAGTTATGTGGAACTCGTTTGGGAGGGGAACATGCTGAACGATGGAATTGCGGATGCTGTACTTGCCATATTGCTCGGAATTGAGAGTTCGCCGGCTGCTGTTAAATGTAAGTTGTATTCATCCACTTCTGGTTTTTTGCTTTGTGCTAACTTGGTTGTAGATTCTTCAAAGTTCCATTCACACACACATACCGCCCCCCCTCCACACGCCGTCCCCACACCTTCCGAACGCCTTGAACGTGTCCTCGCTTTTCTTGAGGCCCAGTTCGGCCAAGATCACATCACGCTCCTTCCTAAGCCCGAGGACCCTGAAGAAGCCAAAGCCCTTGAGCGAGAGTTGGGTGTACTGGTGCCCGGTGTGGAGATCAACATCGATGGAAATATTGCCAAGGTTATGTTCAGAGGCCTGGAAGTAGAGGCAAAACAGGAGAGTATGAAGATGAGAGTCAGGAGCGTGGTTGAGAGGGCAGTTGAGACAGTAGCAACGTACGTTGCTGCATAGCTTCAGTTTGTACTTTTGGTTATGGTGGGCTTACGATTTCGTTGCTGTTCTTTATATTCTTTGATTCTGGCGTTTCAAATGGGTTTCCTCGCTTTTCTTTGTTATGTACTTGATAGGTTTGCATTGTTTAAAATTGTTGTCATATCTGAGTATGTAAGTATGGTATTAATGATGATGGCTCTGTTTCTTTCGAGCGCGAATATTTTGGGGTTATAGTGTTCTGGAAAGTCGAGTAGGTGCCGTTTTGTACAGTGCACCGTATAGCGGTGACACATATATCATGTCTGCTCCCTCCAGCAAGTTACTTACTATTACTCTTCCTAGTCTTACGCAACTAGGCCGAACACTTGAGAGATTAGTGAAAGGCGAGGCTTACTTAGGGACAATCGGTATAAAATAATAAAATACACTTGTAGAGTTGTATCGATCGCTGTCAACTTGTCTTTACATGATGTTTGGGGTTACTTTGCAGTTTTCAGTTCCCTAACGTAAATCACAGGGAGTTTCATCACTAACAGGAATGGAGAACTTCGTGTCGATAACTGAAGAGCTTTAAAGTGCCTTGATGCTTTTGGTATTAGATATGCTTTGTGGAGAACCAGCTCGGAGCTGTCAAGAGGGGCGGTTGACATGCATAGAAGACATTTCTGAAATGGATTGGAACTATCGACGAAAAGGTAGAAGACACCATGGCCATGATCAAGCTTTCTAAAGACCTGAATTTCCAATTAATCACCTAACCAAACCACCGAAGCGGTAATTTACCGGTTTCCTCAACTTTATACTACTACTGGAGGGCCCCTGACGAAGCCAAAGCCCCTCAAAACTGGACACAAGTGAAGTGAAAAAAAGTTATATACAAGCAGAAGTGCCTAATGGGCTGTAAACAAAAGAAAGAAGTCGCCGAAAAGGATGGAATATTTTACAGTGAAGCGGCAAAGAAAGGGAACGAAGAAGTATGTACGGTTTAAAGACAGCAAGAGCATGCTGCCTTAAGTATAAAACTGCAAAGGAAAGAAAGCAATATGTACAAAGCATGAAGCTGCATGTGCAGGAAAAAGGAAGAATAGAGTACAGTGAAGCGAGAAAGAACAAAGACAAAGGAGAGGTGGCCCCTCAGACGTATCCGAAGAGTATTTTTGTACAATGGCATAAGAATGCCTTGCCCACTAGTTGGGCCTATCCCCATCACATTCATCGAGCAGATGCCTCAAGGGAGGCAGAGTAACTCTCTGTGATTCTTGGTCGACTGCGCCAGCTGGTTGCCATACCCATTGACCCGCCTGCTGTGGGGCCGAAGAGCGCGGAGCGTGAGGGTATGTGTTTTGAAATATTGGGGCTGGTCGATATTCGGGAACAGGTGTAGCATTAGCATTTGGAGTGTTGGTGGTGTTTATGCTGGCCGAGGACGAATGCGTTCGGTGGTACGTAGGCTTCGGGTTACCAGATGAATGGTCTGAAACCGAGGAAATAGTGAACGGATATGAAGGCTTAGATTGTGATGGGATAGATGAAGTAGCGTTTGAGCTTGAAACTCTTGAGTTTTGTGGTGGAGGAGGTGGAGGAGGGGGCGGCGGGGGAGGATGCGGTGCCGATGTGCCAGACTCGTAAGATGGCGAGAAGGCGGAATAGTGGCTTGATGGCGGTCGTGACAATAGAGCTAAAGAAGGTACATGTTAGCTTAAATGATATGACAGAGGGAATTTTGCAAAGGTTGAAAGGTTAAATGTGAAATTTGGGGAAAGTCTTGTTCTTACCTTCTGGTCGGCCCGGTTGTCCCGTAAGGTCATAATCGATATTCCGCCGGAAAGAACCACTAGAAATTGGGTCACATCGACTGTACCCTTCAGGCTTCGAAACAGAACCACCAATACTGTGATGCACATGAAGTGCAGCATCACTGGCTGCCCGTGGACGGGCGAGGTCGTTTCTCCCAACAATGACTGTCCGACTATGGCCCCAGTTTCGCTCGACTGGTGACTCCTTGGAGACGTTATTTCCGTTCACAAGAAACGAGACTGGCAGCGAGGACGTGGCGGTGTTTGAGCTACCAAGCTCGTGACCATGTTGGCGCGAGGAGGATCCCGTAGGAGATGAGAGGAGGTTCTGAAAAACAGTGGAGATGTGCCGATCTTCGTCCGTAGTACTCCTCGGTTCCGATTCGACTTGTCGACTTGTATGTGGCGGTGCATCCGTCAGATGAAGTATCGACGATAGTGAAATCGATTGAGCCAAAGGCGTCGTTGGTTCTGAAGAGTATCCGGTAAGGGGAGACTTGGTTTCCTCCGAAGATTCGGCACTGCCCCGTCTGCTAGGATCGCTCTCCGTGTAGTCGTCATAAGCGTAAGTGTCGTGGGGGCTGTTGCTTCCACCTGCTGGTCTGTCGGGTACAGTCGCCCTAAAGTCGTATACGCACTCAACACCTCTCTTCTTGCATGCTTCGCAAGCCTCATCTGCTGTTCCTGTCCCATCGACATTCGGATTCCTTCCAATACCGGTACATTTGATTTTGAATCCAGCGCATCGTTTACAACTGCGGCGTCTGCTCCTTCTGATGTCCGACCTTTTCCTTTCGTGAACCGCCCTGATGTGCCGTTTCAGCACATCCTTCCGAGTAAAACCTTTCAGGCAAGACTGGCAGACAAAACATTTTGACGAGTTGGAAGGAAGATGAGTTGCTAGGTGTCTTTCGAGATGCTCAGCGCGACTGAATGGTCGAGAACAAGATGGACAAGTATGTGATGGACGGGAAAGTTGCGGCGAGCTCGAGAGATGTCCTTGGCTCTGGTCAACGGACCCGACGTTTCTCGAGAGAGCGGCGCTGTGATGATGATGGTGGTGATGATGGTGCTGGTGATGGTCTACACCATATGCAGCCAACGGGGAAGTCGGTCGAGGCTGGAAAGAATTGAAGCTCAGGGCCGTGGTCGCCATCCTACGACTGTATGTTGAATGAAGAGTGGCGAGAAACTCAAAGGAAGTGATTGTGTAAATATCGCTAGTAGATACAGTGACCGAACTCTTAAGAATATCTGTAGAAGGTTAGTAGACTTATCCAAATAAAATGGCTGCCTCGAACATACTCCCTTACAAAGAGTTATACCCAAACTCCACAGTACTCTTATTGTACAGACAAGATGCCAAAATGATCAGGCAAGTCTGGCTTTGGGAAAAGAGAAAGCAGAGGTCCCAAGCATGCATACAGGGCTTGGTCAGACTGGAGATGGCCGGGTTATGATTTGACAACCAATGCTTGGGTTGAATAGGAACTAAGTAGCAAGCCGGTGTCGTCGGTTGGTCCAAGCTTTATACAAGCGGAATAGCGATGGAATCAACGATCTTGGTGCCTGAAACTGCAAGGGGCGTCGTAGTACGATTCGAAGCGTTGAACGTCCGGAGAATTTCTAAACTTGCAAGAGATGCTAGTTATATAAGTTCCTGTAGATGTGCCTGCCCAGAGTGTCGTTTGTGCTTCCGATACCTCTTTGGCCTTAGCTGTTCCTAGCAACCGGCAGCTGGTGATTTGTTCCCCTTTCCCCGGAGTTCTGTCTGTGATATAGGGATACTTTTGCAGAGATCTGCAGAACTGTTTGTCCGGGAAACGGATAATAAGAGGGAAAGTGCCTGCGCTGCTCCACGGATATTGCCTTTCTTGAAGCAACCCTTCTCCAGAATGGGACTGTCCTCCACAAATACCGATGTCCTCCTCCTTCAGCCACGCACAGCCTCCACCCTCGTAAAGAGACTTCTGGCACGCAGGGCGAAATAATATTGATTTGCCGAATCACCTTTGAGGACAGGAAAGCGGGGTACAGGCTAAATATTGATCGGACGGATTCAGTGGGGTATAGAGGATTTAATCCTCCGTAGCCTACTAAGCTATCGAGACGACGAAGGCGAACCAGGTGATCTATTTGTTCCAGTACAGGTTTGTCGTGGGCTGATCGTGAGGGCGGACGGATCGGATCTTAGGTACGAACTCCTTCTATCGATAGCCGGAAGAAGAGGGAAAGAGAAAGCGAGGCGGCGTTAACAGATTGACTTATTGCAGATGAATGCAAGAAAAAAGTCCCTGTAGTACACCGAAGGCGGATGGTTTTGAGGGAACAAAAGAATGGAGGCAAATCTGACTCGGTGTCGGAATGGAAGCCGCGTATAGCTCCTAAAGAGGACCGTAGAGATGCTCGAATGAGATGATAGCGGAAATCTCAGGTAGGAGCGGGATGTGATGTTTGGGAAGAGAGGAACTGGACTCGGGACAATCCCCCACAAACCCCACGGTTGTCGAGCTGAACGTGGTAGTTGGCGCTGTACTCAGCTGTAGGGTTAATTAGCAAATGGAATAGAAGGAGGTATATCAAGCCCTGGGGTGCAATACCTCCTATCCGTTGTGGAAGTGAACCGTTGGGTATGTATAGTTCTCCGAAACTATGGGGTAGATGTGGATTTGGCCGTTGTGTCAGGGCACTGCCTTTGCTAATATCCAAAAGCTCAATGTTCGATTGTACCGGCTTTCTTACCCTGATAGTCTGGCAGAATCAGCTGCCGCCTGCCGCGATGACCAAGCGGGTTAAGTGTAGAGGGAGGAAATCAGCGATGGCTTTCAACCTTATGCGGATTTGAGCAGCATTCAGGCGAATTAGTACAACCTTGTCGGGAACCCCAGTCTTCGGAGATACATTTAAAGTGCTTGTAGGGACGGGATGACCGGGAAAATGGTGGACGAAACTACCTTACTGCTATGTGGGGAAAGTCCGGGGTGCAACTTGCCTATTTCTCCCACGGATCTTCAATATTAAACCGTTTCTGGTTGCAGGTGAAAGGGTACTATGATGAGGACCCTACAAAGAAATGGTCAGTAAAATACCACCCCAAGTTCAAAACTGGAGTATTGAAAAAGAGGCAGTCAATACATACAGAGGCTCTGCACTTGAGATTTCCTGTCACTCCGCATGGGAAACTTTGAAAATGTTTGAGAGGTGCTAATATGTGTTCGTTACGTCGTAACTATGTATGCAGCAGAGCATCTGACGACTGGAAGTTGCTAGGCTAGCTCCCGGTCGGATAGTCGACGCTAGTATTTTTAGATCTCTCATTCTGACATCTCTCTATTTCTGTACTTGTAGAACGCTGAAAATCCAAAACATAAAGGTGTTCACGCACACAATCCTGAGTCTACAACAAAGCCCAAGCAAGTCATGATGAGGACCAAATACGACAGAGCCGGAGAAACCACAAATTTCTGCGACAGCCACGCTAATTTTTCCGCTTTCTGAAGATGGATAGAAGCATGCGTGTTTGCGCCGTGGCTCCATATGGATTCTGCACCTCTCCTTCCTTGAAGATGATGGATCAAAGGAACCCGTTCCAGACCACTTTGCAAACGATGAGCCCATAAAGCTGCTTAGTATACCTTCCCCGCGACTTGGAACACATCCGCCTAAAGGATAAAGGAGAGTAGACAGATGAACCGTCATACGCTCGCTCCAAATCTGGCTGGGAGATTCCCTCAGCTGTTTCTCGAAGAGGAATAAATGGGCGAAAACGAGCAGCCTAGGATCATAAAATGACAAGATTGTAGAGCTGCGGATTGACCAGCCGATGACCGAAGAGTTCCAGAACATGCTAGGATTCCGTAGCGTGAAGGTAAGTTCGTACTAAGTAAGTACTTTATAGGTGCGAGTGAGGTCTAGAAACCTTGGATCCTGAAAGGACCAAGCTTCCAGGATCTGAAGTGCGGGGAATACTGAATGACGCCGTTAGAGCTCAATCCTTGCAGTCATCGGAGAAGCACAGCGGAGAGCTATCCAGATTGGCATTGTTTGGTGCGTCCAGTGTTTGGGAGCAGGGCTAAGCATAGGGGACCTTCGTAGCCTAACGTTGCGGGAAGGATCAGACGGAGCTCTGATTGTTTTGCCTAGACAATGGATTAGCAAGAGAGAGCGGATTAGGCTACCTTGAGGTACCTGAGGCCAGATTTACACAGAATTCTGGCACATAAAATTGACATAATTTCAACAACGAAAAGGAGTTGTTGTGAGAAGCTGGAGATACCCGTTGCGGGATTCACACAACATTTCCGAACGTTGTCGACGCAAATAGCCGGGCCAATCGGAAGAAAGTGTGGGGAAGCCGATCGCACAAGCTGACCTTTCTGTTCGCGGATTAGCGCTCAGTTTCCGCGTCAATCACCTGATTGTAGAACCTACAAAAGCTCTCTGCTGTCGGAATTCCGGAATGGCTGTCGTCAATTCCACGAGCGCTATTGCGGCCTGGTACTATTCGGAAAGTTTGTAGGTCGATAGCCAAACGATCCCTCGTTTCCAGGAAGCCATTCGTGAGGCATAGGAGACGGTAACAAGCTGATAACGACGAATACGTCGAGTCGGCCTGCAAAGTTGAGCATCCCGCTGTCGACTCAGGGCCACGGAGCTCTGAATTTTGAAATATCGTGAGAAGTGCATTAATCCGTCGACATGGGAGGGTAAATCCGGTGCCTAGCCGCACAAGTCTCAGTTAGCTATATATACCAACGTTATAGGAGACGAAGTCAGCCATACAAATCAGGTAAACAGAAATAAGAGTCGAGGCCTCAGTTTGCCTGTGCTCCTCTTGCCCGAAATCCAGTCGGAGTCTGTCTCGTGAAGGCTACACAAACGATCGACGTACCTGACTTTAAATGTCACTGTCAATGTCGCAGTAACTGCAGGATGTTTGCCTCAACCAAGTATCGTATAATAACAAAGATTAAGGGTTTGAGATCGGTACGGTCCGAACGCTGCTGATTTGCTTGGTGGCGTTCATTTCATCGAAATGCTTTGGTATATTCGTAAAGTACAGTGCCACAATTGACCTCCGTAATTGCTGCTCCATCCTAGGGCCCGGTAATTGGTTCTTTGTGAAATCTGCGTTATGATGTAGGTTGAGGAGGGTGTCGGGAAATAGCAAAATTGTGGTTGTACGGCTAGTGAACGGAGGTTGATGCGAGATGAAGCTGGTTGGGTGGAACGAGGCCCGAGCTTTCTGAAATGTCGCCTCTCCCTGCCCCGCCACTCCGAAGCCAAGACCGATTAAGCGAAAACTAAAATCGTGGCTTGACAGGGGATTCTGAGTAAGCACTTGTGGCTTGCAAGTCGGCTCAAGAGATCTTACTGGCGCCACACTGTGGTTCGTCATAGATTACCAAATGTGGCTTGACTTTACGCACAGACATATTCGTGGCTTGGCTGCATTGGAGCGTTACGTTGGTGAGAGAGCGTCCTCGACACAACATCCCGCACTCTACAAACAAGGCCGCATCAACTACCCCACCGAACAGCTCGTCCACCACAAACCTCCGGCTACTCAAATTCGCCAATCTCGCCTAAAGCCAAAGTCACCCTCTTCGCCATGAGTAAGAAGATACAAGAAACAGTACAGAGTGTCACGGTCTCGATAGCGCCACTCGTCCTCCTCAGCGCCTGTGATCACTACGGTCGTTCAGCAAAGGGTACGAAGAAGCGTATAGTGGGAGTGCTATTGGGACAGAACAATGGAACAAACGTTCGTGTTTCCAACAGTTTTGCAGGTTAGTCAATCTGGTTGTCTTCCGTTGTTTGGCTGGAACGTGGTGGAGGAAACAGTGGGGTTGCGTAGGGCAAAAGAGGGTTGCGTATGCTAACGATTGGGACCTATTTGGTCCGCCCACTACAAATAGTTCCTTTCGAAGAAGATGAGAAAGACCCATCCGTATGGTTCCTCGATCACAACTATGTCGAATCTATGAACGATATGTTCAAGAAGGTCAACGCCCGCGAGAAGCTTATTGGTTGGTACCACTCTGGACCAAAGCTCAGAGCTTCGGATTTGGAAATCAACGAGCTGTTCAAGAGATACACGCCCAACCCTTTGCTGTGTATCATTGATGTTCAGCCCAAGGAAGTCGGTGTCCCGACCGATGCCTACTTTGCCGTGGAGGAAGTCAAGGAGGTACGTTTCTACTGTGCGAGAGGCAGGCTTTTGCGGTTTCTGTGTGGTCGCTAATCACAGTTATGTCGACTATTAGGATGGTACTACAACAACAAAAACCTTTGTGCACACCCCTTCTATAATTGAGGCCGAAGAGGCTGAGGAGATCGGCGTCGAGCATCTCCTCCGCGACATCCGTGACGTTGCCGTTGGCTCCCTCAGCACTCGCATCAATAGACAACTCCAATCTCTCCAAGGCCTTCACGCCCGGCTCGCAGACATCGGCCGTTACCTCCAGAAAGTACAAGCTGGCGAATTACCAGTCAACCAACAAATTCTTGGCCACCTACAAGACGTCTTCAACCTACTTCCCAACCTGTCCACCCCCAGCACAAACGTCGCTACCGCCGAAGATGGATCCCAGGTGGCCGCTGATAGTAGCAATGAACTTGCTAGAGCCCTGTCCATCAAGACCAACGACCAGCTCATGGCGGTATATCTCAGCAGCTTGATAAGGGCTATTACGGCTTTCCATGATCTCATTGAGAACAAGATCCAGAACAGACAGGCTCACGAGGAGGAGAAGGAGAAGGAGAGGGAAAGAGAGCAAAAGGAGAAGGAAGAGAAGGAGAAGAAGGAAAAGGAGAAGGAGGAAGCTGCCAAGAAGGCTGCTGAGGACAAGGAGAAGGATAAGTCAGAGAAGAATGACGTTCCAAGCGCATCCACAAACAAGAAATAAGCCTTATAATAGTGGCGGACCTCATCATAGATTTCTTTTCCTTTATCATTCGTTGCTCGACATAATCCTATCACCATCATCATCGTCATCATCTTGCTTCTGGGGTTGAAATGGTTATGTTTAATGGGTAGTATGGACGAGTGGATGTATAATTAGAGAAGAATACGTACGGGGGGGTTTTGGTCACAAAATAGGGTATTTTGTCTTTTCCAAAACAACTCCTTAGTTGATATCACATTCGTTTCACTGTCGGGCACGAATGGTTCCGTGGTGCTTCGCATTGGTCCTCGGGCGTTGATCAACTTATGAGTGTCTGTCAGCTGCAAAATCCTTGCTACAAGTACAAGTACATACTACAACCGGCTTCGAACTCGTCCTCTGCCACTTGCGGTATTTCTAGTTGATGGTATGTAGCTTCTTGTAAAAGGCAAGAACTAAGTACGTACTTACCTAAGTAGGTACCTTAAGTAACTTGGTCGCTTGCCAGGCCAGGGAAATCACTCTCGTTGCACCTGACTATCCCCCTCACCTCTTCACCCAAAGTTCTGGCTGCAGGTCGACTGATACCATATTGATCCTCATCCGTTTCCTCACTCAGTCATCCCCACCGCTATGGCCAACATGATCTATTGCATCAGGCACAAAACGGACTGTAGCACCCATGGCAAAAAGCTTAACTCCGACTCTCCGATCAGCAAAGGTCTGGATGCGTTGCTGGCTCCACGGCTGAATATGTATTGCTGTATCCCGACTCTGCACTGCATTTACCCTGAGCCTGGTCGAAGAAGATCGTTTTCTTGCTTTTTCCATGTCACATCATAATGAATCTGGGCCGGAGACTGTTACCGCTGTCCGCCGTTCAGCATCGTGAAATTATTGAAGATCTTGGTTGTACAAGAAGGAAAGGGGTCAAACACGTCAGAAAATGTCCGGATTCGAAGCTACTGCTAGTTGCGTTGACAGTTTGATGCTTGAATGTCGACTTCCGTGGCAAGCACAACAACAGTCTAGTTTAGTTAAGTAGGTACGCGGCAAGTAGTCATGACAATGCACTTAGGAATTCACGGAAGTGAGGTTTAGTTGTACTTATGAGTGGAAGAATGATTGCACTGCGTTCAGTTGCCTGGTTGACATACTGCCAGTGCAGGCCATGGCAGAGCAGCCTATTTCTGTTCTTCCTTAGAGTAGTGCAGATAGGGTTCAGTCAATACTGCAATAAGGACATCCTGCAGATGAATGGGATATTGCACAAGTACGTTCGTACATGTCTATCTTGTCTGTGCCATAGTAATAAGCCATGCGAGAACCAAAAGTCCAGACACTTGGGGGGTGTAACAAGCTTTTGGAAGTGCTCAACAGGTATCTACTAAGTAGGTAATTAATAGGGCTCTCATCCTCTCCCAGTCCGTCAATATTGCAATGCAATAAAAGACCGTGCGTTTTCCCGGAGCGATATTAAGTTGCATTGCAGTCGGAGGCATCGGCTCGATACGATATCGACTATATTCCAGTACAGTAACGATTTCGAATGTGGGGTACATACCTGGTAGATAGCTAGAGCACCATGGAATTCAGCATTATTACACTGTCATACTTCAAGTTTGCACTGCACAGGAGTATGTATGCTATGTATCAAAAGAATGCCGTCTCTCCGACGGTAGCTACCAAGTTAACTTTAGAAGTCCGCTTAACCTCCGAGTCAAGTACAGACTCGCGCTCACGCATGCGCAACGTCTCTGTGCTAGGTTCGAACCCGTACAGTTGGAATTAGTACATAGTGGGTCATGAGTTCAAGTTCCTCGCGTTTCCCCATATTCATTCAAAATGGCTCAGCACCATGCTTATGCCCTGATAAAGCGCAACTACCGTCTAGCTAGCTAGCAAGATTGTGCATGCCAGCTGAAGTATGAAGTATGTACCGGTACTTGTATGCTGGCGTATGTATTGTATCAATTCAACATGGGGTGAGATCATCGAGGGTACCGGAGATCAGCATGGTTCAGCCGTGAGAAGGTGCTCCTTGCGGAGGATTCTGATCCATTGAATTGTCTCCGAGGGGACAGAAACTACCGAAGAGAAGTAGTACTAATTAAGATGCTAATCTGTAGATACTTCTTACTGACAACTGATGCACATTGGGTTAGTTACGACGTGTGCGGCCAGAACCTCACTCATGACACACTCGTCCTCATTTCTACTAGTTGTAGCTCTGATTCCTACTGTAGTCCTACTTAGTCCTGGCCATGACCATATGTGCGGATTCCATGTCGAAGTTATATCACGTGACTCAAGGACCTCGATCCCAGTCCCTGCCCCAACATCCTAGTCTGGTTCCGGACCTTTTGCGGAGAACAAGGTTATGACCCTTGTAAAGCCCTAGGCATAAATGCACGGTGCCAGGCATGTTTAATGATGGACATACTCGTGCAAGATCGTACATAGTTAAACATGTCGATGCTTCATCACCGCAGCAAGCCAGCCATTCTACTAGATCTCTAGCGCTCGCATTGCAACGTCGGTTTTGAATTCGGGTTAACTCCCGAGCTACACTGTCATACAAGTACGGTTACAGGCGAGCAGTTCACCTGTCTGTATATGGAAAGAGCCTAGAACATTACCCTCGGGGCGCTATGTCCTGTGATTCTGTGGCTTGAGAAACTACTTCTTGTACGAATAACCAGCTACCTAAGCTGGACTATCACATTACTATCAAGTACTTGACCAGGACTCAGTAGACTAAAAGTAAGGTGCTTGCAAGAAAATAGGCATGAACGCTTCTTATGCGCATGCTTAGCATCGGAATAACAAGCACTTTGAGGCACCAGTCTAATTCTCAGTTGCTCGTTATTTTCATCCATCAAGATGAGATTTGTAGTATCGGAGCACGCTGTGGGGTGCATAAGAGCGGTCGGGCCATGTATAGCTTTTTGACAGTAACCTGGAATGTGTAAGAATACGCGGCTTGGCCCGGTAGTGTAAACTTGAAAGCTTGTACTATGGGTACAGGTGTAATCACGAACTTGAGGTAAACGAGACCAGACAATGCGCTCGCAAATGTACAACAAAGTACTAAGGAGCTCAGTAAACCAAAGATGAGCGTAAAATGAACATAGACGCTTGAACAACCCATATAAAGTATGTACATGCTACCAAATAAGTACCAACGTGCACCACTCCAGCGCACACCACTGTATGACAACGGTAACTATCCAGAGTTAATCCGACACATGAGGGCACCATCTACCTTCCATTAAACTGCAAAAGCTTCACCATCACATCGATGATATCCTGTGCATCTCTCTCCAGAACCCATCCGGGCTTATCAACCTTATCTTTCAGTATCCCATCAATCAACCACTTCAATCGGTCGAGCAAAACTCCAATCCGTCCCCAGCCACGGATTCGTAGCCAACCATTAACCAAAATACCCCTCCCAGCTGGATCAATTTCAACATTGGAACCAAATAACACCAAAGGCAGAGCCGAAATTGGGGTAATATCCCTGAGGTAAAACTTAGGAGCATAAGTAGTTCCGTTTGCACCTTTAAGGGCTCCCGAGTTCGACTGCACGCCTGTCTGTGCTTTTTGAACGTATGAAACAAACAGCATATCATCCGAGAAGGACTGAGTCGAAAACAATATCGAACTTGGATGCAGGAAAACTCTCTCGGACTCCGTAAAGAATTTAACTAGACGGGCCTCTGGATCCACTGCTACAGTTCCGCTCGCAACAGCCATGAACTTCTGATCTGGAACGTGGACGCGGGCGATTTGGGGCTGAAAGGCCGCGGCTACCAGGGCCTTGATCAGTGCTTCCGACTCGTTGTTTCGATTGAGTTCTGGGGGTATTCGGTCCATTGACATCGGTAAAGGTAGGAAACCCAGTTCTTGAAGGGAGGATGCATATATTGCTTTGTTTGAGCCGATGTCTTTAAGGGTTTCGTGGTTGAGAAAGCGGACGTTGCACCATTTGCGCATTTCCTTCGGGCTTTGAAATAAACGTTGTCGTTGCCAGGCTTCATAAGCTCTGTATATGACCATCAGATCGCCGGAGGATTTGCTCTCAGCAAAGCTTTCTCGTGCACTGCTATTGAGTTAGCGGATTTCAGAAACTCAAGGGAGAACATACGCCTTGGCATCTTCTCTCTTGTCTTGCGGGGAAAGAAATGGTGAACGGGTGGACTGGACAGCGGCAATCGTTAATGCAGCATCCAGACACTGGAATATACATCCATAAATGATCAATTTTGCGCATCTTAGATCCGCTGGAATCATTGCGAGTAGTCTCCCCAAAGACGTCAGCTTTCCAGACTTGGTAGCGGCCATCTTCTCCAGCAATGTCACAGCATCCTGAACTGCCGACATCTCAGGTGGGGTCATGGCACTGGCTAGAAACTTTGTCGGGTCTTCAATCCCCATTCCCATGACGCTCAGGCAGGTCTGTTCCAGCGGAACCCGTCTGATTTCTGGCTCAGGAGCTTCGGCCATCCGCTTGACCTCTGTGTCCTTTGTAAACAGTTTCCAGCAGGCTCCTTGACGCACACGACCCGCACGGCCTCTTCTTTGCTTGCACTCCGCCTTCGAAGCCCACTTTTCAATGAGTTGATGAGCTCCCTGCTCTTGAGAGAAGCCAACCTGCTTCACCCTGCCACTGTCGATCACGGCAACAATGTCGTCGATGGTGATGGAAGTTTCTGCAATATTTGTGGCAACCACAATCTTCCTCATTTTGCGAGAAGGCCGTTCGAATACCCTCTTCTGTTCCGCGGGAGTGAGTGAGGCATGAAGTGGTAAGCACCAATAACGTTCACCTGCACCGGCATTTTTCTCCAGTCGATCGATACAGCGCTTGATCTCAAGAACACCAGGCATGAAGATCAGGATGCCACCAGGGTCATTAATACGATAAAGTTCCAAGTCGAGGTACTTAACCGCACTGGCTATCAGGTCGTAGTTAATGCCCTTGCTTCCGAGAGCGAGAATGCGGTCCTTAATGGTTAGTGAGTAGGCTGCCGACTCTGGGGTAGATGCTGGTAATGATGAGGTTGGGGGGATAAAGCCGGTCATTTCGAGAATATTATCGAGATAGTAATCTGTGACTGGATGTGTTCTGCCCTCGATTTCGACGACAGCCGCCTTGCCATCAAAGTACTTGTTAAAGAGCTGCGCGTTGAGTGTAGCGGACATCAGGACAACCCTCAAATCGGGCCGTTTTGCCATTAGTCTCTTCATCAAAACCAGCAGGATGTCAGTGTCAAGACTTCGTTCGTGAACTTCATCAATAACAACATGACTAACTTCCTCTAAGCGATCGCCTACTTGCAACCTTCGCAACAATATACCAGTAGTCATAAAGGTGATCTTTGTTAGACCTTTCCTCTGCTTCGACTCGCCCCTAATGGCAAAGCCTACTTCCTCCCCAACCAGGCCACCCCGCTCGTAACTGACACGCTCAGCAAGACCTAGAGCAGAGATACGTCGAGGCTGTGTGCAGACAATGTTCGCCTTCCCTGCTTTTCCTTCCTGTATCATACTGTCAAGAATAAACTGGACCGCTTGTGTCGACTTTCCGGATCCTGTCTCACCAGCAATAATAAGAAGCTGAGACTTTGTAAGAGCATGCACAATTTCGGACCGATGCTTCCAAGCAGGGAGTTGCATTCTCGCTTCCAGTCGCTCCTTCCTCTTCCATTCCTCCTCTTGCCATGTTGCTGATAGCTCCGGCATTTGAGTCGGCTTCGACGCCTGTCCTCTGGTTCGACCCTGTATCGGTCTCGATTGGCCAACCAGTATATCCCGCGTCTCCTTCTCCCCCTTTTTCTTCTCATCTTTGGTCTCTTCTGGAAAAAACTCGCGGAGCTTGCCGGGATTCTGGAGAATATCAATAATATTCTGCTCCAACCAGTCGACGATGCTGTAAAGCATTTCTGCGCCGACTAGCATTTCCTCCTCTGCATAAAGCACGCATCGTCGAACAATGCTGAGACGGACATGGGCAGGCAACTTAGGCTCGCCCTCCCATTCAACAGACATTACAGGGACGCAATGAGGATATGTCACCGTCATTGGTAACCGGAAGCGTAAATACACCTTGGGCGGAAGATATTGCGATTTCTTCTCGGGCTGTAGCATGATGCGAATGTCCTTCTTGCTAAACTCTTCATATCTATCTGCCCAAATCGAATGCAATGTTTCCAGTTCTTGCTGCCATATCTCTGGGATATCATCATTATCCAGTAAAAGATCCCCCTCGCGAGATACCCTCTGCTCTCCGTAGACCAGCATTTGCATAAGAGCCTCCAGCGCACGAGATTCATCACCATGATTGTACTCCAGGACTTGCAGGCACTCGGTAGAGTCATAGCCGCATGCAGCAAGACGTTTTGCTGCGTATTGCAACTGCAATGGCAGGTTTGCGGAAATGGTGACTCCAACACTGTAGCCGTCCGGCAGGAATCTCGAAGGGAGATCATCTTCGGGGACGTGAATCAGGAGCCATTGTAGGGCCTCTTCTCGATCTGCCGACCAATCACAAGCCTCTTCAGAATGTGACTGACGAAATCCTAGGCCCTTTAGATGGTCGATTGTGGCCTGCCGTTGCTCTGGGGACATTTTGATGTTTAACGGATTCCAACTGTGATGCGTCCGAACAATCTTCTCAACCTCTTCTCTCATGGTAGCGCTAAGCTCGACAACTGGCAGTTGTCTCCAACCTTCCATGTTCTTCGGACCACTCCGACCACTAGATTGTCCCTGACTCCTGCCTTGACTCGGACCCGACACCTTAGAAGACGGACCTTTGTCATCCTGAAACTTTTGACGGGCCTTCTCCTTTGCTGCCTTTGCCGCGTCTTGTTCGGCCTTTGCTGTGAAGGGATCGTCGGAGTATTTCCAACCCAGCCCCACTTTCACCTCCTGCTCTTTAAATGTCTGCAGACTGTCCCAAACTTCCCGGTAGGTTGGCGGAAGGATCATTCGCAGGTTTTTCCCGGAGGCAACCCGGTGGAGGGCGAAGGTGGCAGCCCAATGTCTTGCTTCTAGAATCGTCGGCTGCTGAGGATCGAGGTCGAAGGATGGCGAGAGTTGAATCGATTCTTTTTCTTTCGTTTTGGGGTTCGTTCGGGAGAGGGTGACGACGCAGTACACCTTGCCATTACGGTTTTTCTACTTATCATCTCCAGTTAGTCTCTTGCCATCGGGCTACGTTTGTGGTTGAGGGAGTAGGCAACATACCCCCGCATAGTCTGGATTATCCCAGCCAGCCTTCCTACAGTGCTCATTGAAGATTTGCACTGGCACCTTTCCTGTCCATGACATCCCTCCAATGATCTGCTTAGCAGTCAAAGCCGGCGGCCCATTGTTCTCGGGGGCTGCGGCGCCATTCTTTCCTTTCCCAGTTGGTGCTTTTGAATCCGACTTTCCTCCCTTTGAAGCGACTGATCCAGTCGCTGCTTTCGGATCCGACTTTCCTCCTTTCGATGCTGTGTTTGATTTTGATCCCTTCGCAGCGGTGGTTTCTGGCTGTGGCTTTTTCGGGGCAGGCGCAGATGTTTTCTTCGGAGGAGGCATCGGCGATGAAGGATAAGAGTAGTATTTGCGTCAAGTCGTATAAGCGTGAGCCGTAGTCGTTTTCTTCAAACCGTGTTAAAATCGCCCAAAGTTCCAATACAGCAAGCGGCCATGGGAAGTAGAAGCAGAAATAAATTGAGGGTCGCTGTTGTCTTGCGGAGATGCAAACGATGAAGCGAACATTTCTGGTTGGACAAAGAGCCCCACTGACAGCAATGCCAAGATTTCTCGCCCTACCTTGAATCACTTGCCTTATAAGGAAATCCAGACGCCATTTGAAATTCCTTTACTTTGCAGCTTTGCTTCAACCCGACGAAAGAATAAGATAATCTCAAATTCATTTTGTGAAACAGAGTCACCGAAATAAAACGTAAGCAGTAAAGAAGTCCAGGCATTTAATAATTTCGGTGTTAGCCCAAGAAGATTGATCGAAGACTCGGAACAAAGCTGACCTCAAAGAATCAAGGCATGCTGGCTAGATGCAAAGTACACCATGCCAGGCGGAATGAACCACTCTCGTTATTCAGGGTCCGTATATCTCCTTGTAATATCCAAACCACCAAATAAAGCAAAAAATACGAGTACAGGTACAATACAAAGACTGGTTAAAGAAAGCGCCCTAGTGGCATCGGCCTGATCTTCTTATGCCCCTCCATATCCCGTAACCTCTCCGTTCCAACAGGGCCCAACGCCCACTCCACCTACAGCTCCATCCCACACGACCTTCCCGAGAAGCTGGCCATTCGGACATGTGCCACTCACCCACCCAGATTTGCCATCGGTTCCATTTCCACTTACAATTTTCAAGGTACAGCTTTTCCCGAGCTCGAACTCATAGATCGCACAACCCTCTGCCTCATAACATGCAGCACAACATAACAATTGATCATCTCTAGAGCCGGCCTTTGTGGCCAGAACGCTTTTGAACGCATTGCTCACAAGCGGGGACCAGGATCTTCCTGAGAGAAGATGTTGTGACGAGCAGGCGCCTGGTAGGGTTACCAGCTTAGTATGATGATCGGGTACAGGAGTGTGCGTCTGGGTGACGGTCGCTAAAGTGACGGTAGGGACTGTTTTAGTAACCGTAACCGTAGAACCTGCAGTCTCGTACGTGGATACAAAGCTGGTTTTCGTTCCCAAAGTTGTAACTGTTGTGGTATGACCGACGTATACAATACTGGTGCCTTTGAAGATAGTCGACTGCTGAGTTACTGTCGTGGACGATGGTCCTGGTGTAGTAATGGTAAATAGTGTCGATGTAATTGTAATGGCGTGTGTATCGGTGAATGTCGTCAAGGTCGGATAGAGGACGACAGTACTGACTGTAGTAACGGGTGTTGGCACTGGTGCTGTGATGTATAAAGAGCAGGCGGCGCTTGCAAGCTCGGGCGGGCATGCGCTTTCGGGTAACGGGTCAGGTAAGGGGTTTGAGTAAACGGTTTCAGTCCTAGTTTTTACAGGAAGAGATGTAATTTCCGTAATCCTTGTATTGTAAGTTTAGGAATGCGGTTCGGAAGGACCTTACATACAGTTTGGTTGCCGTTATCGTACTTCTTCCGATTGTCTTCGTAATAGTTGCTGTTTCTCGAGGCGCTTCAACTGTCTTGGTCGCTACACCCACCGATGTTAGAAAGTACTGAGCAAGATGAGAGAAACGTATGACTTACCAGAGATGACCCATGCATCCCAGTTGCTAGTGATTGTTTTCGTCGCAGAGACCGTTACATCGGAAAAGGTTGCAGGATGAGTGACATTGTTCCAGTGAGTTATCGTCTTCTTGCCTGTAAGTTCGGGAGGAATCAGTGAATTGCATATTGGAGCCTGGGGAAAACTCTCGTACCTGGGACCGTAGTTGGCGTGCGAGCAGTCTCTGTTAGCACACGAATAGTGACCTGCATGTCTGACACAGTAGTAGGCGTCGAGAAGGTCTCGGTGGCGGTGTAAAAGCGGGCATTTAGAAGCTGAGCACACGAGAAGCTGACTGCTGAAGAAGGCTCAGGTGCTGAAGACAAGCTGGCTAAGCAATCTGCTAGAGAAATCAAAACGTGTCAGTGATGTGCTCCAAAGCCATTACATGGGGATATACTGGCAAGATGCATTGAAGCGATCTATCTTTCAACGTACCTGGTGCTGCGTTTCTCTTCCTAAGCGTCGTCGCCACCAACTCATCTGCAGTCGCAAAAGTTGATACTGAAAGAATAAGGCATAGGACCATCCAAAATTGCCTTAGCAATCCAGAGCGATGATAAAACGGTATCATTGTAAGTTGACAGTCGGACCCAATTGCACTCTGATACGATTGCGAATCTGGTGCACGGAGAGGGGGCTGTAGACTGTGTCGACGTCAATCCGTAAAGCTTGTTACAAGGACCCCACATGCCAGTATATAAACACTTTCCCAGCTTCAGAGGTCGTTATAATATAAAGGGACATATAGCGTTATACCTTGGTATTTGCGAAGCATCCGGCAAGGGTAATACCTCCGAATTCTAGCCTTCTTGGGATCTGTCAACCCTAATCGATTTGACGGCTCTCCTAGATCCATGAGACAACAGACGGGTCCGACGGCTAAAGATGGATTAACGGATCCCCTTGCCGCTGATCGGTATACAGTCTTCCCCGAGTGTCGAAAGTTGGTATTCGTAATGTCATTGGTGCATGATGTCCCGACATCTAGCTCCAGACTGACGGCGCCTGGTAACTGAGGTTGATTAAAGCACAGGACTGAGCAGCTGTAAGGTAGGTAGAGGTCGCGGAGTTCGAAATGAAAGCAATATCGGATTGTTGGACGACGTGTTAAGAGGTGCTATTAAGTGCTTCAGAGAGTGTGAAACAAGAGAGTTGAGATCAGATCGATCAGGGTTGGCATGCAGAAGCGACTGTGGAACCTCTTATCAGATTGATAATCTAACACAACATCAGCATCAGGTTTACTCTCAACAACGCTCCGTGCACGTAGTTTTTCTCTTTGTTTTCCCAGTACTATCTGGCCTACTTAGTAGGAAGTACATACTTTTTATAGGCAATTAAATCTGTATAGTATAGCTTGGGAATCTTTTTGTATACGAGGTGACTACTTTTGCATGTGCAAGGGATTTAGATACACCATCTCTATGATATCATGCAGTACAGATAGGCCCGTCAAATTCCATATTCCTCAATACCCTTCGAAATATACTCCCACAAAGCCACATCCTCCATCACATCCTTGCCAAATAGAGCACGCAAATTCCCTTCTTTCCGCACGTCAAACTCCCAAAGCCGCCCAGTCTGCACGTTGTCCTCTTGCTCCTGGATGAATTGCGCGAATCCCCCAATAAATGCATCTGCATACAAGCGGATCCAGGTGTTTCCACACTCGATGCGCCGAAGCTCCTCAAAGCTCCAATCATTGACATCTGCACGAAGAGAATAATCCGCATTTGCTGCTCTCGAATCAGACTAAAGTTCAGAGGCGGCGGCTTTAATTGCCGAGAGTAAGTCGATTTCGGAGTGCGCAGAATTCAGCTCGAGGACATGGCAGGGCAATGATGCCTTTATGCTCGTATGGATCGACTGCAGGATGTGCGTAGTGTGGTGAAAGGTTCGAGGAGAATCCCTTGAGGCCGCGGGATAATGGGGTCGAGGAGTCGTCTGGAGCCGTTTCTCTGATAGTTGTGCCTTACTGGGGACTAGGATGTGTGATGCTGAGCGCCACACAGTCGAGAGGCGAGATTTGAGTGTTTTGACGACATTTATTGTGAGGCGGGTATTCTTTGACGAGACTTCAAAGGGCTCGATCGGGTTCGGCTTTTTGTAGGAGGTTTGGAGCGGAGGCGCAAAACTGGTCTTGTCGTTATTGGTGCTGGAGGAAGCTTGTGAGGCGGACAAAGGTGCACTATTTTGCCTTGCTGGTTTCAGTTTTGCGCGTATAAAAAGTAAGGTGAAGTCATACCATGGGTTCAGATGGTCCTGTCGGATGTAAGCTCCCTGCCCGTTTGGCATCGTGGTGTTGTCGGAAGAAACCACAAAAAGGCGAGAACGGAAGTTATCTGCCCTGCCAAGATGTGGCCTCCGTCAGGAACTTGTTCACGCTTCAATTGCTCAGGTCAGAACTAAGAGCACTGTTATTTTGAAAGCAAGAATCTTATGTCGTTTGCTTTTGGCTTCATATTTCGGTCTGTTTAAGACAAGAGTTTGAGCTCAAGCTTTATCACAGTTAAGCGGGACGTCGGGACACCGGCCAGATTATGGCATCAAGATTAAGCAGAAAGAAGTATTTTAAATTATAGTAGGTACTTTGTGCTGTACATTTAAAGAAGTGAGAATGGAAAAGTTGACGGAAATTGACCTCAAAATAAACTACCATCCAATACATCTTTATCCACAGCATATCGTCATTACTCCCATTGAAAAACATCCTACTTTCGATGCCAATGACGTCCTATTATTCGCTATCCGTTTCTATACATTCTCTAGATATTGTTAGCAATTTCTGACGTGAGTGGAAAAGGATTTGGCACATACTTGAGCATGGCGAGCTTCTCAGTAAGATATTTCCTCGCTGCACCTCCTCCCGTTGCCTTGTTCCATGGCTAGGACGGCCAGGTTTTAAGCTTGGAGCTTTCGCCTCAAGCATCTCATTCCGGCCAACGGAGCTGCCTTCGCCCCATAAAGCTGCAAGATCGGCATCCAAGCCAAACAACGCGAACTTTCTCCCATCAACCCTTGCGTCCAAATCATAGAAATTCCTATTCCTGATAAAGTCGTGTTGATCTTTCGCAAACTGTGCAGTTCTGATAACCGAGTTCAGTCGTTCCTCCTTGTTGAAGAGATCTTCCTTACTGACGAGTCCCATTCCGATCAAGGGTTCTATAGCTCGCTGGGCTTTCTAAGCCGTAGCTGCTTGGACGGCCAAGAGGATGTTTGGGTCGTCGTAGAGAGTGTCGATAGGTCGGACAGAGGCGTCTGAGCGAATGGCGCATCGGTGTCGAGGAAGATGGACTTCTTGGGTCAATGGCAGCATTTTGCGGTCGGTGTAAATGTTGTCAACGGGGCTGATTCTGACGCGGGTCTTTTCCTTCTTCTTGATAACCAGATCAAGCGGATGGCAGGGATTGATCTTTACAAGGCCGTGAACAGTTTCGGTGGATTCATTTGCCTTTCGAGTGGTGCAGAGGAGACGAGATAGGAGTTCTCTGCTGTGCCTCGTGGATGAATCTCCGACAAAGACATACTGATCGTCGCTAGAATTTCCTGAGACCTCTGGCAAGGTGCAAACGCTCTGTGAAAAGTCACGAATCGGTCTCCTGGGCCGGTTTACTGGGGTTGGATGGAGATGTGGCGACGACGCCCTTGCAATCGGGAAGACGGGACTGTCTGGGGTGCTTGCATTCTTCTTCAGGGCCTTCTTGCATATCCCGAAAAGCTTCTCTGCAAAGTCCTTCATGCGTTTGGCTCGTTTGTTCTTCGGTTTGCTACTCTCATTGGCTGAAGAGAGGCCGATATCAGCAGCACTATTGATGACTGTTGGGCCGGGGCTTCCATCGTAGAATCCAATCGGCGGTTTGTAGGAGCCAAACATGGGGTCGCCTTCGAGCTCGACTGTTTGTATTCTTTCTGTCGCTTGGGCCTTTCTGTCCGAGGTGCTTCCGCTCGTCTTTGTGTGGGGTAGGCGAGAGTGATTGAATATGGACCATTGCGGCTCGTGGTGGGGAGCCATCTTTCCGAAAAAATCGCACGGGCTTGGAAGATAGGTGGAATGTACTGCAAAGGGCCGGATTTTCGCATAGACCTCGTTGAAAGCCACCTCCTCGAAACTGCCTGTCAACGACGGATGAAGCGTGGGCGGTGGTGGAACATTCGTGAGGAATAGTGAGAAATGGCGCTAAGAAGCGGCGTGTTTCTCCGTTTGGAAGTTGGCCCAGCACGTCACTGGAGTCCAGGTAACCATCGCAACCGCTGTTTCCTTTCTGTCCCAACCTTTTGCGAGAGTTCCTTCTTGTCATCCAACGCGTGGTTAAGTACTTAAGCATTACCCCAGCCGAAAGTCCAGCAAACTTCTAACCATCATCATGTCAAACATCAGATCCCGCCTATATTCTTGCGAATACAATGCTTCAATACTTGATGTGAGGCGGTAATTCTCAGCTAGCGAGGAACTGCATGCAGTACTTGGAGCGGGTGTTGTTAGACGCCTCGAGAATCACCAATTTGTTGCAGAAATGTAAATTTGGCTGTCGACATGTACTTGTATTTCACTGCTGGGCTCAAATATCATCGCTCTTGAAACCGGTGCTCAGCATACTACAAGTTGATTAGAGCAAAGAAAAATGGTTGATTTTCCGATCAAAGCAGGTACGATGTGCGATGTGAGGTGGATGCCCCGCCGGTCTTTCCTACTTGGAGGCAAAACACACACCTCCACTCCTGCCCCAGTCTCTTTTTACTGTCCTTCCAAATCCATACTTAGGTCACATGTTATACCACCACCAATTTTGCTCTCACATCTTCCACAATTCCATATTTTCTTTTCACCATTCTCACCTCCTTCATCACCATCTCCTCACCTCCTCAGCACATCCTCTTCTTACACGTTCCGTTACCTCTTTACTTTTTTCCTCCAATACCCCCCTGTAACGACAACCATCACCAGCTATACACTCCCTTTTGCGTTTTTTAGCATATCTTTGAACTCTACTTTTTACACGCCCGCATTCAGTCTGACGTTTTACCTTTCTTAAAAAACAGAACACTGTTCGTTGAGATAATGAGTGTAGCAAGTCTCGCCACTGTCTCCCAGCCTAAACGGCCGCATCGATCCCATTCTGGGGCCTCACATCCTTCCTTCGATATTCAACGCTCTCAGTCTCCTACGCCTAGTTCAAGTCGACCATCTTCTGTTACAGGTCGTCCGGCAACGGATTTTCAAGAGATTGCGCTTAGACCTGCTCCAGTCCCGGTTTATACTGGAAGACTCAAGAACCGAGCAGCATCAAACATTGTTATTCCGGTTTATCCAGGTGCTCATCCTCGTCCAACTCCTCCGCCACGCTCATATTCAGGATCTCACGGATTCCGTAACTCAAAGTCACGGCTACACGATGAAGCACAATTCATCAGTGGTTCTGGAAGATATACTGGCGACAACCCTAGGTACGATGAAGCCATCAGCAAGCTTCTCACAAAGCGTTCAGCAAGAACACAACCACAATCAGTTCCTGGTGCTATTTTTCGACCTCGACACAGCTCACCAACACATGCTGCCTCCTCTAAAAGTCCTCCAATTCAGCATCAACATCCTCACCAGCATCATCAGCACCATCAGCCCCATCAGCACCATCAGCACCATCCTCGTCGCCGGATTCGAGATAGCGACCCGCCCAAGACCTCGAGTTCAGTCTCTGTCGAGGAGTATGAACAGGAAGAAAGACCAGCCAGTGTACCACCACAACAGGTTCCTTTGGATCGACATCGGTCACAATCCAATATATCACAGGACTCGGAGCAACAAGACATCTCAGTACTCTATGCTCTGGCAGGTGCTTTTCTGGCTGCCAACCCGGCATCGGAGGAGATGCCAATAAAGAAGCACAATAGAGTTGTGCAACCGCTGAACGAGTCTTGGGAAGAACTATCTAGAGTCAAGCCGGATACACCTGCTCCGAGCGAGGTTGGAAGCTCTCGCACTCGAGCAGACAGCACCGAGGAAACTCGACCTGAAGTTACCGTTCTGAGAAGGACTTTTTCGGTACCTCCAGTTGATATCAGATCTGCTTCAAACAGACATCTAAAGCGAAGCAAGTCTATTGGGCCTCGCAATGGGTCGGGTCCTACAAGAAAAGAGAACAGGTCTCATGCTGGTTATCCTCATAAGCGTAAATCATCGCCTTATGGGCCACACTATTCCGAGTCTAGAAGGCCACCTGCGAAGGGTATATTACGCCATCCGGTCGCGTCCAGCAAGAGGTAACCACCCAGGCCATAAAAATTGCTAGTGAAACTAACATACCCTATAGATTTGGCACTCGAGCACGGTTCGACGAGGGTCATTTGCTCCAAAATACGGTTAACTCGCGTCCAAGGAAGATCATGCGTGACTTAGAACCTGACGAAATACGATCCGTACAGAAAGCCAAACTTGCTGGCCATCCAATGGAACTCCGCCAACGAGCTCATCGCTCGAATGCCGATCCAGTTGCATCTCCTTGGGCCCAGGCGAGGGAGGAAGACGCAAGACGAGCCTACTATCGCCCAGAAGAAGTGAACGACGCGAGACGAGCCCACTATCGCCCAGAAGAAGTGGAAGACGCGAGACGAGCCTACTATCGCCCAGAAGAAGTGGAAGACGAACTTCCCAGTTACTCTCAAGGAGTAGATGGACATTACGAGGACTATACTGAGTATGAGGCGTTACAAGATGAGCAAGAGGATATCCCGCAACAACCACTCACTCCTTTGGAAGAATCATCTCCAATTCCTGTTGATTCAATGGTGGAGGATGATGAAGATGCATCTTTCATTGATGAGAGCGTTGCAACTGAGCATCAGACAATGATTGAGCAGGCTTTAGAAAACGATAAGGACGTATCTCAGTCTCTTTCAGACAACGAAGCGGCAGATGACTCACTCATTGCGCCTGAAGAGAAGCCCACTGTCATTCAAGAAGGACATGCTCTTTCAGAAGTTGGCACTATTCAGACCCCGCCAACTCCTCCAGCCTCGAACCCAACTCAGGTAGCAACAATCGAGGAGCAACCGGAAAAGATACATGATGCCGTTATTGTTCTGAAAGAGAAGATGAATACAACAAAGCATCGTGAAGCAAAAGTTCCTCCTTTTGCATCCGGAAAACCGTTGTTCAACCTCTTGCCGATCTCATTCTATGATCCACAGGTGGCTCAGCCTAGTTCAAGTCCACCGTGTGGCGCCAGATCCGGGAATATATGGAGACGAGCACGGGTTTATTTATGCATGGGGCGTAAACGACAGGTAGATGCGTTGGATGAGTTGGACGCTCAGCAGTCAAGCCAGAGCAACATTAGCAGTGGAAAAGGCAGTCCTACCGGTAACCCGTCGACACCGGCCGCCTCTTCCGAGAGCACAATATCACAAGTTCGCGCAGCACTCGAAGATTCTTGCGAAGGGGATCTGAGTGATGATCTCGTTGATTTCGAGGATTTGAGCTATGCGCCCGAGATTGGAGTTGGAAGCCTTCGTTTGACGGAAAGAGAAGGATATTTTGAGCCAGAGAAGAGGTTATGTGAGCGTTTTACTGAGAGTACCCGCATATAGCGTCTTTGTCGGAGCCTATATACAAGCAGGGAAGAGATATTGGTTCGAAGTTCAGAAGTGGGCGCGATAGGATAGGGTTCAATGGTATGAGTTGAAAGTTCACCATGTTCGAAAGCGGGTTCAACGGGGTTGGTGTTGACATGTTATTTTCGGTTTTGTGTTGTGCGTCTTACTGGCAAATACTTGGGGGGTATAACTTTTTTTCTCGATTCTACTGTTAGGTTTTGTATCTCTTTTTGTTTTTCTATTTGCTGTTCTCTTAGGGTTACAGGTTGTTGCTTACTTGCGTCGGAGGGTTTGTAGCTGAGGTTGCCTGTAGGAAGGAGAGCTCTTGAAGGGTCACGGCCGAAACGTATTGCATGCACTGTTTATTGTTTCATTCGTAGATTGCGCGCGCTCCATTTTGGTCACATCTCCTTTTCGTGTTTGTGGGAAGCTTTCAGCACGTTTTCGTTTTTCACTGGTGAAGGAATTGTGTTTTCGGAGGTGGCATTCGTTCTCTTTAGTTACTGCTTTCGTGTTTCCAAGTTTCGTCCGCAGGTTTATACTAAGTACTGCTTGGTTGAATCACCAAAAGTCATCACTCAAACCGCATAATAGTTGCTTGGATTTTTTCAGCGAGTGTTACAACCCATTATATCCGTACCTACCAAGTATAAGGTACATACTTACTTCTTACTTACTTGTTACATAGTAAGTACTTACCAGTTGTTGACGGGACCGATTGCTTGATTTACCTCTACTTTTGGTTTAGTCGCATTCTCTCCCAAGCCACGTGGCAACCATACCACGGGACGAACGCCAGCACGGATAAATCCGAACGCCAAGATAACTTGGAGGAATGGAAGTTTGGTCCCAGAATGCCCACGCTCCTTTTCTTCTCTTTGCACACAACACGCCCTTCCAGCCAAACCATTTATCATACTTCTTGAGTAACAGCATCAAGGCATGAGCCGCACACTCCAGCAACCACATTAGCGAAATGGACTCCCTCGATAAGCACTTGCGCCCGAAAGACATATTCCGCGAACCATCTCGCCCTTCGACAATCACTCCAAAAATCAGTCGTCGAAGAATCCCAGCAAGCGACCCCTGTTCTCACCCGACCACGGAAGGCTACATATGACGATTGAAAGGATGCGGCCATACATATCTCCACAGCTTTGAGGTATGTGTGATGGACAAGCAAAGGATGGGTGGTAAGGATGGTCAATGGAGGCTTCATGCTGGGCATCGTCCAGGAATGACGAAGCTGTGTCCTCCGTAGTTCTCAGCTCATGCCTACTTATCCGAGAATATCAGGATGTCGGTCATCATCGTCGCGGTTTCTTCTTGCGCTACGAACGCTGCTGCCTCATACTACAACTGCTCCGGCCCCACAAGCTTGATTTCGACAACCGTGGAGGGAAGGGCCGGAAGGCGAGGAACGTTCAGAAGCGTATCATTGAGCTCGAGACTTGACGTGGGTCGTGGGTTGTGTGTGGAGGATAAGCACTTTACTCTGAAGATGGCCTCGGATTGGGCGATAGGAAGAAGACTGAAAGGTATAGGGGAGGCTCATCCTTGTCCGATAGGGTTTCCTCCAACATGCGCTTGAGGGAACCCTCCACAGCGTTCGTGGGGGGTTCCTCGATGTTCATGTTGACAAGGGCGGGGGATGGAGCGCCCGTCGTGAGACCAGGATCGCCCGAAGGTTGGAGTGATTCGGAGATCCGAGTGAGGCTGGTTAACTTCGTGTGGTGTATCAACAAAGACTGTCCCCTTGGAGATTTGGAAGTTGGGTCAGGCTGGAAGGGGGTTTGAAGCAAGTTTAGTGGAGTTATGACATTGCTGTTTGATGTGAGTCTGCCGGGACCATTCTGAGGTGGACCACGACCAGAGTAAGTTGAATATGGATTGAATGAAAGTCATGCTTTCTGTTCCGTCACTTAGAAGTGTTTTTAGAAGTGGTTATATACTTTAGGGGGTCAAAGGCAAATACGTAGGATGAAGGCATCTTGCCATACTCTATATACCACTCGGATATCGTTCTCTCCATTCAAAGTGCATAGCATATCCAGTCTCGTACCCAGACCCTCGGATTCTACCCAGGGATACGCTTAAGTGCCATTGGCAAGTGTATCCGTGGTCGGGTTGAGCAGAGAAGAGCCCCAGCCGAGAACTTCAGCAATGCTTACGCATAAGGGGCTGGTATGTAGAAACGCGAATCCGAGTGCACTTTTACAAAAGCTGTGATTTCATTCTGGAAAAATATATGAGTTTAAGCGGCTGGTGCAGTTAGTGCACTGCATAGAAGTTTCCGGTGTGCTATTAGGGCAGAACTCGAGAGCTTCTGGAAGGCGTACCTGAGCTCGCTTAGTTGGATTTAGTGCGGAATAGGAGGTCGTTTAATTGGAAGATGACGGAGGAGTCCAGACTTTCTCCAGCCCTATTTCGCATAGATACTTAAGTACTTATCAAGTGAGGCATGAAGTACTTTTTGAACAATTCATAGCCATATAGTTTACGGTATCATCGCGTGCCATTTGCGTGAACGAAGCAAGCCTGCTGCTTGAGCTCGGATAGCCAACCGGTATCCAATCGTAAACTACTCCGAACCTACATAATTTTTGAGTACAAGCAAGCACTCTTGCTCGGGATTGTTTTGATTCGATGCTGAGATTCCCCAAGGTCAAGAGCACCTTCATCTCGGAAGTGGACGCTAACATTTTGTGAGTATTCAGCGCGGTTATCTCGGTGTCTCTGAAATTCGCAGGTGCTGTGTTTTCGATGCTGCAACGGAGAACAAAGAGCCGGTCAATGTCATCTTCAGACCCCTGAACTTGGAACCACCGTAAGTAACCGTTAACCTCTTGATCATGCCATTACTGGATCATAACAAGTAGGAACTGCAGATTGCCTAAACATGGTAATGGTATGCGAAGCTTTGAAGACAGTGCTGCAAGTGTTACATTCTTGGTACGTACCCGATCAGTCGGTAATATTATAATGGTAAGAAGTACCCATGGAATAAACTCCTCATGTCGATAAATCAATTGAAGGTGGTCCCGATCGGCTCCTTCCGAGGCATCGAAGTTACGTAACTGTATTTTTCGTTAACCGCGACTCGAGCTCAAGATGCAGTGCTCCTCCCGTTCCCGATGTCAAATGATGCAAGTTTTTCTTTCAGTACTTAGTTAAGTACTTAAGCTACTACTTCTTCTTACAAATTTAGTATAAACGAAGCATCGACCAGTCATAACGCTTGCAACAAAAGCCAAATTGATTGGAGAGTTTCCAATGCATGGTTATGCTTAATGAACTGGAGAGAGTACTCGGTATAAGAGAGCCCTAAGAAGTCTAGTGCCCTAAGAAGTCTACGTCGGTATCTGTTAAATGGTTCGAGCTTCAGGTTTATCCAGCTGGCCATCTTAAAGTTCATGACCACCGGAAAACAAAGTACAGATCCAACCATGTATACTTCTAATTCAGTTGGGCACGTACTAGAGATCTCGATCAAGAGTAAAATCTCGCCGAAAAAGTAATTATGCACAAGCATAAAGCATCCAGCCCTATGCATGGCATATGGGTTACCGAGAGGCTGGATGGAGGAAGCACAGGCACCTGCTTTTGGGTACATCGACCCTTTCACTCTTGGTTGAACAAGTACATATCTATGTACAACTGTCACAGCAGCTTGCCGTCCGAATCAGTTGGCCATCCTCCTTGACACGCATGTTCTTCTTTGTTCTGCTTGCTCCCATTGATTGCTACCTGGTCGTTTTAATTACGATAAGCGCGGCACGCTTTCATATTGCCACTAACTAAGCCATGGCCGGCTCATGAGTTCGTAAGGCGATAGAGACAACGAATGCCGTTTCCCAAGTCAATCTCACAAATTCGGACAATACAATAATAGTACATTGGTGGCGATCAATTGATCTTTATACGTCAATGGTAACACTTCATGCTTCTTAACTACTCCTTCTATACTAGTGATTAGTGCACGCGTCTAGAGATAGTAGGTTACTAGAAGTCTTTTATTCTGCTTTAATTTCGGAATTTCTCGGCTTTTAATATAAGTTACAAATCTCAGTATTGTCTACGGCCGTCACCGCCAGGCTCAAAGTACTCATGGATAGAAGCACATACACGTATATGCCTTTTCTTGCCAGTGGTGGAGGTACATAGCATGCTGAAACATAGGTAACTTGAATGTCTACTATGTGCACCGACTAGAGCCCGAATAATCCTTCATCTTGGGCGGGACTCTGTCATCTGTTTGAGATAAACTGACTAGAACATATCGATGCCGTCATCATGATGAATGATAAGAGTAGCAGTCCGCTCCGTCAGCCATTGCCCGAGCCATTTACCTTGGTCATCTGAATGCTCAACTCGCCAATCGAAGGAAAAGGCGTTGCACCTGAAACTAGCCTTCGACGTTTGGCCATGAATCTCATGATTTTGTATTCATGAGACTATTTCAGCACTACGTACGTCAGTTATGAACTTTACAGTGGTTCGATATGTAGTTATACGATCCCACGACTCAGACTTCAGATTGAAGATTTGCGTTGTAGAATTGTGTGAAGTACAGAACACAGCTAACATGCATGCCTCTGTCCGGTGCATGCAGCCTGCATATGCATACGTTACAAGGTAACTTACAAACTAAGCTGTGGTGCACGCTGTTACTACGTAACTACCTCATACAGACATCAGATATACACTATGTAGCAGCTTATAAGCTTACAATAACACCGTGAATTCTCTACTTTGAAGTGTTGAATCCGGAAATCATGCAGTGCCCGATTGTATGTACAAAGTACATGGCCATATGGGCCCATAGGCTTAAGGCATGAGAGTGAATTCGAGGGTCATCCAGCATTGCTGATGTCGTTATCGATTGGTTGGACAATTGTGTACTTGCCTGATTTTGTGCTTGGGGCGTGAAATGCAAAGTCCTTGTTGCAAGCTGCTCGGCGGAGATAACCAGCCGGTTCGGAATTCCGGTCAGGAATTCACCACAGCAGGCAGTGTGCATCATAGTACATTTTCAAGCAATGGAGGCTTCGGAAGTGTCATTACAAGAATCGATCAAGCCTCATATCGGCCGAGCAGTCGTTCGAATCTGTGTGTGATATATCGATCGCGGTGAGACCAGTACTGCACTGGCAGTCCAATACACAATTAACGTCTCCACCAAATAAATCTTGGGAACAAGAAGTATTACTGTACAGAGTGTGAATCTGTATGGAAGTACATCTCGTACCAGGCAAGATACCATGTGTAAGGATGTATCTAGAGGTTTCCGGTTGCCTGGCGGCGCAAATATCGCAAGATGCTCCGCTGTGATGATGACAAGACCATATGCACGGGGAATTAGCCGGAAGGAGTCTGTGCAGCAAAAATGCGGGGAACTCGTGGTCAGTTGAGTTTAACGCAATCTACTTAAAGTGCTTGCATACTAAGTACATACCGAGGATCGGGCATTCTAACTGCAGAATTAATGCCAACCTATCCAGCTCATCTCATGATTGTGCGCCTCCGGATTCCCTACATAGTATAGGACTTCAATATTGCAATGTCTGCTCTTAGTACTCACACATACCAACATAGTACTTCCCAGTCCAGCACTATCCTTTGCATGAAGCTACTTATAAGCTTACCTAGCAGTCTTCATACCTAATTTTAGTTCCTTACCTAAAGCGGTCTCGCCGGTCAAAACGTTTACTAACTTGGATAATGTATCCTGCCTGCTCACATCTAGTAAGTAACTTCTACGGAACACCAATTTGCATACCTGGAGGTGGTAGAGGTGCTACTAACCACGTCCATAACCGGAACTGTCGGCGAACAGTTGTCAGTGAGCTCCTTCTTTACTGATCAGCATTATGACAGCATTATATAGTACAGTAAGTACTATGCAATCATCTTGTACTAAGTGGAATGGAGTGCCTGACGTTAGTCTACTCCCTGGCGTAACTATTCATTGAATCGTGACTTCCTCACTGCGCACACTTTAAAGGACAACGGCCAGGCTGCAGTTTGAGGGCATGTCGACAAGTACTCATGATATATTTTGTTTCCTGAGAAATCTACCTCAAGTAGGTAAGAAGTATTTCTATGGAAGTACTAGAGTCAAACTTGGCATACCAAGCATACTCCATTACATCGATATCGTAGGGATGCAAAGGTAAGTACTTAGTAGCTACATTGTTTACCTAAATCCTTGGCCTGCTTTCACCGGTAGGTAGCTACGTCGGTGGCGAGCCAAATTTGACAGGTTCGTCAGTTCTAGTAGTACGGATAGGACAAAAGCTGACCGATGCCACTACAATTATTTTAGTTGCACATGCTTCTGCACATCCACATCATGTGAATTTTAATTCATGATTACTTGGTACTTACGTTCGTACATACTGACGATTCATCAGTTCGATTGACAGACGCAGGCAGCAACGCAATACTCATCTGCAGGGACTAGACAGTGCCAGCTCGTTTATCGCACTGGCATCTTCGAAGCTTCGAGTTTAGAAGCTTCACGAGATTCTCAGACGGTTGATTTGCGATTTTCGCCTCAAAATATACTTACGAAAATCTTAAAGTACAGAGCACGCGTGATTTGAGCCCATCCTAGAGAATTGTGCACCAAGTGCATAGCTACTCAATGGTCCCAGTGTAGGTTCTTACCGAGCAAAGCACCTATAAACCAGCCTCGGTTAGCCGAACGTTGACGCCGCTAATTGCTAATTCATCCATTTGTGTCAGAAGAGTCGAAGTCGACTCAGTTGATCTATCTCAAGGCTTAAGGCATTAAAGAGCACATACCGGTGAGCTCTGTCTGCCGGTACCGCAGGTCCTCCTCTTATTACGTAGTAGGACAGTTGTAAAGAACGACCTGCTGTCCCTCGCTAATGATTATGTAACGATTCGACTCAGCCGAACCGAAGGGCCAAGATGTCCCGAAAGCTACTTAAATTAGTGGGCTTACTTAGGGCTGCTCGATTAATATTAACTCAGCGCCGAATGGTTTCAGGCGCGAGAACCGCCAATCAATCTATCCGGACGAACCCTGGCAAGTTTGTGGCATGTATTTCTCAACTTCCGCCGTAATCGCCGGTTTACTAACTCTATGTCAGAATGTCTGGCAACAAGCATGCTCGGTAGCCGGTAACCAGCATTAGCTACTTGGTAACTGGGGAACGGCTCTCGAACGTTACTTACATATGAATTCGCTGTGTATGAGCTAGCTTCTTCCCCGCGGAAGTTCGACTGGCCCGATCCAGGTGATCCAGGTGCATGCGCTCAATGTATGTATGTACTTTAGGTGCGTATTAAGGTACTTTCTAACGGTAGCAAGTGCTCAAAGAACTCCTCCTCCAGCTCCTCCAGCGCTTCAAATTCGGTTGAAAGCTTTGCCTCCGAAGTGACGTCGACGGAATGAAAATCAATGGTTATGAGGGACAAGCAGGCGATGGCTATGAGTTCTCAGAGAAACCCGAGGCGTAAATACGCATACTATTATGTCAAATACTACTTGCTATGATGGCAAGTACAACCTGGTACAAGTACATAGTATGGTTCAACCATGTATCACGAACTGCCAGTGGAAATTTATGAGGTGTAGCAATTCGCCCAATTCCGTACTGAGTCTGTGCGACAGCCGATAGTGAGGAGTAACTATGAACCAGATGTAACAAGCTGAGCCTCGCATTTGGGATGCTCATTGTTGCTTCACAATTTTCATCGAACCAGAGCGAGAAATGCAGGTGCAGGTGCCTCAGCCAAGTCAAGCACATACATAGCTTACATCTCTATGTATCTACCCCCTATGGCCAACTGCATGCAAGGAGGGCAGGATACCATTCAAGTGCAATTCTCGCTTCGCCTCTTGAAGAGAAATACCTAAATTCAGGCCAGGCTTGCATACATACTCAGGTGTTCGGGTATTTCCAGGACCTAGAATTCTAATAGGAAGGAAGCACCACAGTAAAATTTACGGATGCCTCCCTCCTGCAGTATGATTCCAGCCTACATGTAGTACATTCGAGTTACACGGGGTTTGTTATACTTCTGAATCAATGCTGAGCCCAGAAGATCACGACGGTCGCCTGTGCTTATTCTTTGATGGTTCCTTGGTTCTGGTAAGCTTCAAACTCGGAATCACTAACCTAGAAAGGTAGAAATTAATTAAAGTCGACCCGACCGAAATTGAGGCCTCGGACATGCAGAGGCCAAGACGAGCGTGGTCAACGAGTTCTTAGCTGGAGACGGTCAACGGCTTGGGCTCTGAGCTCGAAGCAAAGCCAAAGGCGTCCACCATCCAGAGCATCTCCACGGTTACCGCGCATATGGAGAAACATGGACATGCCAATGGTGTAAACGTACAGTGGGGAGAACAGCTGCTAACTCTGCTAACAACCTCCATCAACGGCGAAATAGGAAAGGCCAGCTTCGGAGCCTGGCATTGGGGATTTTGCATCTTCAATTCGGAGGTTAACGTCGTACGTGGTTCGACGGGAGTTCAAGGCAACCCACAGTGTTCGTTGCCATCGACGACATTTTCGAAATGCCTCGAAATCGTATTTTATTTTTATTAAGAAAAAGAAAATACTTACTTCGTACAGGTGAATAGAAACTTCTTGCATATTTACATACGTCTGCAGCATTTCTGTTACCTCCGAGTACACTGCACTTGTTATTGACTGTGTTAGTGTATGCTCTCTTCCGAATTCCACTGACTTCATTATTCATACAGACCATAATGCTTGGGATATTGAGAGGGTTTGATGTAGTGTTCTACACGACAGCTGAACTCATGAGCTCATATGATCAGTACCCGCCTTCGACCTTTCGTTTATATATGGACCGGTAGACCCGCCAGTATATCACCAATGGGCAATTGCAATTCCTGACCAAAATTTGGATACGTTCACTTACGCCAAATTCCGTACATACACCAGTCGTCAACTCTTGTCCTGCGAGACGTGCATATCAAAAGTCCAACCCCTAGCCCTCCATTCGATCCTACTTCAATTCTACTTGTACGGCTTGCTCATCCTTAGGCCTTGTGGTCATTTCCGAGTGCATTAGTTCTTCTCCCTATAACGCCGACGTACCTAATCATCGATCGGCCATTCGACCTGCAACGGATCCGAGGAAGCTGGTACGGCACTTCTCTCTGCCATAACCTACATATACAGGGAGAGACGCAAGACTGTTTCACAACCTCGAATTGCCGTGCACAGACATCGCACGATCTGAGATTGGTTTTCCAACTACGACAGCTTCTTGAACGGGTTAGCACGGATTGGACCAGAGAGCCCTCGCCTTTCGACGTACGGCGTACCGAAGTCTGATCGAATTCAGTATTTAACAGACCAGTTCCTGCCATTGAGCTCGGATATACAAGCTCAAGCATAATGGATGCAGTCCTGGATTTCGTTGACCAACTGGAGGCCTATAGTCCAGTATCTGTTTGGGTCCTCGAACTTCTCATTGTCGTCATCGTTCTCCGCGTTATCTTCTTTCTTCATACACTGTTGGACCTCAACACCGCCAGAGAACGAGCCAGAGTCTACCTCAATCGAGAGAATGAATTGAAGTATGCTATAACGGAAAAGAAGGATGTAGTAAGTGCTCCTGAGGATATGCAAAGGTGCTCGGTTCTCTAACCGTCACAGTTCATTCCGGACATTGTCCCAGTTCCCAACTTTGACATCAAGACTGCACCTGTCAACCCGGCCCGCCCTTTCAAACCCAAATTCCATCTCTCCATGGGAATACAAAAGGGAACACACAACGATGTCATCCTAATCGACCATCTTTATCCCAAACACACGGCACTTCGTAAGCAGCTGGTCCGCGATCATCCCCGGGTTACCCACGACGTGCATAAAGATGCTCCAGAAGGAATCCTGGACGTCATTGCGGAAACATACGACATGATCCTCGGTCAGATTCTACCCAAACGATGGCCAACAATCTTCTCTTGCTCGGTCGAGAAGGGTTTCCACAATTCAATCTCTGGAGAGACGTGCCCTTTCCCTGCGCCGAGAACGAACGGAGGAATAGATGCCCTTCGGATTCTTGCGGAAAACGTCGAAGAAGACATTCTGATCATGACACCTGTTCCGGGGCCAGATGGGGACATATATGTCCTCCAGGCCTATGCAGTCTGCTTCCCGTCCGGATACTTTCCGACATTGAAGGCTGGTATGACGATGGAGGAAATCCACAAGCCAGTCCCTGGTTTCAAGCAAAAGTTGCAGTCTAGTGTAGACCGATACTTCCGAAAAATCTCAACGGGCAATGTCATGCGAAGATGGAACGTAAGTTTTGATATATCATGAGGCTCTAGACTTGGCTGTGACTGACGACAAGTAGTGGGCAATTACGCTTGATCCGACTCTCTTCAACCCAGGTGGAAATCATTTCTACCCTACACCGGAGCAACCGACACCACCTCCAATAACAAAGGAGGAATTTGATCCAGACCAGGTAGGATTTCATGAAGAAGCACCATTCAAATCTAATATAGTTGCAAGGCCAATCTTCGAGTTGAACACCAAACACTATCACGGCTGCCAGAGAGCCAAGCACTGATCTTCACCATGCGGACATACATCACTCCCCTCAGTCAAATAAAGGCTGAAGGGTTGGGCGCAGCTCTTGCAGACGCCTGCGAAGGCCTTGATGCCAACGGCAAGGAAATGGCCGAGTACAAGAGACGAGGTGAATGGGGAGAAGTCGTCGGCGAATATCTGAGGAGCTAGTCAGCCTCCATCATCCTCTTTCACATTCACCCAACACTGGCATCGATTGCATTATTTTCTTTTTCTCAGGCACGGAGTCACTGCACTGCTTTTCATTTCTTTGCTTTTGTATTCTTAGCTCTGTTCCGCTATCCTCTTTCCTGCTTGGGCCTGACCTTTTGCAAAGCCTTTGATTTACGGAGGCTACATTAGTGCGATTTTTCATTGTCTTGACGGAGCATTCATGGCGATACATCCATACCTAGACAAATGGTTTGTTTTATTGGGATTTTTTACGGGCTTCATTTTTTCATTCAACCCTGATCTTTGGGGGCGGCGCACCTTCGATTTCATTTTTAGTTATCGAGCACACACCTGCATGCTTTTAAAATTTTGAACCACCAAAATTCCTCCTCAGCCTTTCTACATTTCCGTTTCTGGTGCCTCGTTTTGAAAAGTTCAACTTTGTTCGAATATAAAGAATAATCTACTGGTTGGAAGTCATACGACTCTGATGTCGTTTCTGAAGCCTTTGTGCCGATCAATAGGTTGACTGAACCGTAACGTCCATGTGCAGAGCCGTCTGCAACTGCAATGGTCGCAGCTAAAGAGCCACTGGCAGTGCACTGTTGTTGGTTCTCTCTCAACTCCCAACCCACGCAGCAGATTGACTTGGGAGTTATGAAGCAAGCCCATAGAGAAGTGCTCGGAATACAAGCAGATAAATGCTGCAAGACTGGTTTCGGATTCAATCTCGTACTCTTTACGGCCAACATGGCCAATTTCAGATTTGTACATCACGTGACCAAATGGTACCTACTGGATATTGCGGAGCGCGGGGATAATGCAGGCGATGCAATTCTCGTCTCCGCTCCACAACAACACACTCTCCATCCACCAACTCCCCACGCGCTCTTCCCCGCATCCTCTCCACCACCACCTCTTTCGACCTTCTCAAACCGTTTCCAAACCTCCAACCATTGAGCAGGCCACTCTCGGTGGCGCCTCATCCAAGCCACCCCACCGGCACAATCCGACAAGATGAGCCCCTCCGTAGACGAGCTCCAACAAAAACTAGACGACCACAGCAAAAGCCTCGCCAGCCTCCAAAAGCTCCTCCTCGGCTGCGAAGCCACCCTCGACAACTTCCGCTCTCTCCTACGCCAGGAAGAAGATCGTCGACTCAGTCTTTCGGTCCAGATCGCCCGGGAACAAGACAAGATTGTCGCGTGCAAGAAGGTGCTAGAGAACGTCAAGAATGGAGTTGACCTGGAGACTACCTATGAGGAGTCGCGCAAGGCTCGGGACGGAAAGTGGATGGAGGAGGAGCAGGAACGTGCGAAGCGATGGGATGAGGAGGAGAGGCAGCAGATGAAGCGGTGGGAAGAGCGGGAGAAGGAACGGACGAGACGGTGGAAGGAGGAGGATATCAAGCGGCGTCAGGTTCTTGAATCGGAGTTGCAGGACAAGTATGCGACGCTCGAGGCGAGGAAGAGAGCTGCAATGCAGGAGATACAGGCGGAGAAGGAGCGGCTCAAGAAGTTGACGGAGGCTAGAGAGGAGGAGTGGAGAAGGCGCCAAAGAGAAGTTCCTCAGAAAGTCGTGCAGAAGGGTGATCAACAGAAGACTCCACAGACACAGTCACTGAAACGACCGGCGCCCGTGAGTGAACCCACGAGACGCCCGAAAAGAAGGGCAGCCGAAGCCAAGGACTACAGGATACCTGGTGATCTGGCCGACACAGAAGATAGTTCTAGTCACCGTGTCTCGCCTACTTCGACAAGAAGACGTGCATCTGGGCCAGCGAGGGCTATTGTGGAAGAGGAGCCAGAGACCGAAAATGCAAACGAGGAAAATGAAGGCGAGGACGACGACGACGATGATGATGGTGCCAACAAGTCAGACGCATCAAGTGCATATGGAGAACCAATTTCAACACGAGGGAGAGGAACAGGACGGGGTCGAGCAAGGGGCAGGGGAGGAAATTGGAGAGGTAGAGGTGGGAAAGCCGTAGCAGCGCCGGCACCAGTACCTACCCGTGGAAGAGGTGCCGTGAGAAAGACAAGCGCTCGAGGAGGTAGAACACGAGGCCGATTGACAAGAAAGGCCGACTTGCAACGAGAATCTGCGCAGGAAACCAGTGATGACGAGGTATTGTTTCTGTCAGAGAGGAAGCTGGACACACCGACCAAGACACCATCAGAGACACCAAGAAGGTCACCAGTGAAGACGCCATCTCAATCGGTTACTACAATGTCTGGCTCGGATGGGCAGAGGGCTGCAGCAGAGACGGAAGA
This sequence comes from Ascobolus immersus RN42, assembly GCA_003788565.2. Classification (NCBI taxonomy): domain Eukaryota; kingdom Fungi; phylum Ascomycota; class Pezizomycetes; order Pezizales; family Ascobolaceae; genus Ascobolus; species Ascobolus immersus. The sequence continues at coordinate 304,672 of ML119667.1, read as the reverse complement.
AACGGGTGCTACATCAGCTGGAGGAACGCCGACAAAGGCAGAGTTGATGGCAATGGCCACTCCTGCACCTACGGCTCCCACTGTTTCAGGTACAACACCACAAAAGAGGTTCAGTGCGACTGAAGAACTTCTTGGACATGTGAAGAAGATGAAACAAGAGGATACTAGTGAGAATGGTGGTGACACTAAGAATGGCTCTAGCTCTTGGTATGGCATTTGATGGTGGACTGATTTTGCGATGGTGCTGTGACCATACAAACGTGTTGATATCCAAGTAGTCTACTTAGGCATAACCAAGTAGTAAAGCAGTACATACCATCCAAATACTGCGTTGGTTATAATAAAAATGTGGATTGATTTTTTGCCGCTGGCTCTCTGTCACCTGTCTTCATATGAATATTATGGGATCTCGCGAAGGGTACCTTGGTGGCATCGATCGACTTGCCCCTTCAGCCCTACAGTAATGATAGCGCACAGACCACGTTTCAACAATCAAGGGGAATCGTCGTCATCCCCAAGCTTCATCCCTCGACACACCAGCACTCCGCAATGCGGCCCCTCTACTCCATCCCGCCCACCCTCCTCCTCGTCATCAAAGCCTACCGCTCCCGCTCCCTAACCCCCACCGCCATCGCCACCGCCATCGCCACAGCACTCGCCCATTCCCTCCACCCCTCCCCCCTCCCCTTCATCTGCCTCTTCACCTTCTACTTCATCGGCGACAAAGCAACCAAATACAAAGCCGGCATCAAAGACACCCTCACCGTCCACGACGCCCCATCACACCCAGGCCAGCAACCCCAAAAGACAGGTAGGGGCTGGAAGCAAGTCGTCTGCAACTCCTACATCGGCTCGCTCTTCTCCATCCTCCATGTCGTCGCTCCAGTCGAGTATCGCCTGCCCCTTACTGCGGGCATCTTGAGTGCCTATGCAGCCGTCACTGCTGATACCCTCTCCTCGGAACTTGGGATACTGTCGCGCTCACAACCCCGTCTCATCACTGCACCGTGGCGAGTTTGTCCGCCTGGAACGAATGGTGGCGTATCGACTCTAGGATTAGCAGCAGGCATGACGGGAGCTGGTCTCATCGCTTCGCTCGCGCTGGTATTCCCTGCCGATGTCGGGGTGGATGTGTATGGGAAGGCGGCGGTGTGGGGGTATGTCTTTGCGATGGGGACGGTGGGGACGTTGCTGGATAGTTGGCTGGGGGCGGTGACGCAGGCGACGGTTGTGGATGAAAAGACGGGGAAGGTGGTGGAGGTGGAGACTGGTGAGACGGCGGTGGTGAAAGAGGGGAGGAAGGTGCTGGGGGTGGGGGGTTGGTTGAGTAATAATGGGGTGAATGCGACGATGCAGGGGATGGTTGCGTTGTTGGGGATGGGAGGGGTTTGGTGGGTGGAAGGGACAAGGCTTGTTAGTGGGTTTCTTCGTTGATGAGGCTCGTTCGTGGATTGCAGGTGCTATGAGTTTATGAGGCAAGTAGATGTAAATTAAAATACAGACGTCCGGTATCCTCCGTCACATGCTTGCTCTGTTACCTATTGCCGTGCAGTAGGAGTTTGCGGGCTTTTCCTAACGACCGGATGAGCATGGACATCGGCGAAGTACATGTTGGAGAAGGCATTCACCAACCCTGGAGACTCGAGAGCAGCATTACAGACTCGTACTATCAAGTATCAAGTACTTACTTAATTTGACTGCACTTTTGCAACAAGCGGACTATATCCACTCGGCTGCTGGCCTATATGGGTTATGGAACGATCGGTATAAGAGAAGAGTGCGACGAGCCGACAATTGCTATGCAAATGACCAGTGCAAAGACGGCAGTCAGAGCCGTTGAGCTAGAGGCAAGTACTTAAAAAGTAGTTACCCACTACCCCGGTTGAGGTAGGCAACCTGTTGATATGACGGAGCATCAGCTTGAAGATGACCATAACAGGCTGGTCACTTTAAGGCTCTTCATCTCGCGGTTTAGCCCACGGTGCTGAGACCTGTAAACCTGGTCAGGTGTGTGAATCTCGCGGTTTAGCCCACGGAAGCTGAGGCCTGTAAACCTGGCCAGGTCAATAAATTATAGCCCTGTCAAGGCGCCACTTGGGTAGGGTCCAAGTGTGGTGATCTGTAACCCAAATCCAGGGAAGAAACCTTTGGCCGGAGCCGCCTGGTGAACTTGAAGGCAACACTACGGGTAGGGTCCGAGTGTGAATGATCTGTAACCCAAATCCAGGGATTCACTGCGGGTGGGGCCCGAGTGAGCTTTGGAACTGATGAACAGTGACATTCCAGGGAGGGTCTGAATGTGTGGTCTTGAAGAACGACAAAGGTCAAGATGGGGATGGAGGTGGGACCGTGTTAAGTAGTGCTCCGAGGCAGAGGGATGAGGGCTTAGGGCTGAGAGCTAGATGGTGGCGGGGAAGGAGGCCGCATTTTGAGAATCTTAGAAGGAAGGAGCTACCTTGTAGTAAGTGAGAACATTCTTCACCTTCAGTTGCCAAATTCGGTATCACGGCAAATGCTGGGTGGTCGACGTTGCAACTTGAAGTCCAAACCATCGTATAAAAGGCAAACTCAAAGCTTGGATCTCGATTGTTTTCTGAACCGTTCAATGAGATATGAAGAGTATTTGCCAGGCAGTGAACGATTGGAGCTGAGGGGGAGAAATGGAGGCTCTTCGCAAGATACGATGATGTAGCTTTCACGTGAGCTGATCCAGCATCTATGGCACGCTAAATTAAGCACCGGCATGAAGCTAAACCCGACGCGACAATGCTCCGATCGTTGGTTTCAACTGCCAACCCACCGCACGTCAACCAGAGGAGGGGCAGCAAGATCACCGCACCACTGCCCGCACTGCTCTGTTTGCAGCTTTTGCTTTTCCCTGCTCTTCTTTCAATTTCTACCTTTTGGAGTTCTCCGCATTCGAATTCAAAGCTCGTTTGCTCAAACTTGCGAGAATCAGATACCGCTTCAACAATACCCTCGCTCTTTTCGATAATTACCCCAGCCTGTCTCCGCCTGTTGCTCATATTCACCATTCACCGGCTCCAAAGCGGCATAACAGCTCCAACACTATCGTCTGCTCTTCTCACAACATCGTCACTTGTCAACTACATATCGGCACTTGCCTGTCAGATCGAATCAGCCATAACGCCGGTACCACCCGCTACAAGAATAGCAGGGATCACTGCCTGATTCACCGACTTGTCGACGTTTTCAATATCCCTAAGGCCGAAAGCTTGATTCGCCTGATTCGTTTGCTCTGAAGCAGGGGGCTCACCATCAAAGGAGTACCGAACGGCAAATCCCGACTCGTCGTTTGCGGCTTCAGACAGGCAGGCATTGGAGAGGAGACAGAACGGATTCTTTGCGGCCTGGAATGACGGTTGGATGCATGCGACCTTTGGACCGAGCCTGAAGAATCTACCATTGTGACTGGCTTCTTGTTGCAGTTCTGGATTCGTTGGTTGTGCTCAACACCTGTTCGGCTGGGTCGATCTCTGTGGCGGCACACTCTGAACTCTGAACCCTTGTCTCTGATTGTCCCGTCTCTACTTCTTATTGAATCTCGAAAAGCGTGGATACCGGCATTCCAGCCTGCTTATTCGCTCGGAGTTTGTCTTTAATTCAGATCTCTTGCATTGCCCTCCAGCTTGTGCCTTGGATACGCAAGCAGGCGTATCACTCCTCCTCGCATTACCTGTTCCTTTGCTATTCTCATCCCTGTCTTAGCCTTCCTGTGCCTCTTTTTTTATTCTCTACCTTTGTGCTCCTTCCATCTGCCCACTGTTAAATATACCAAATACCCCTCCAACGTTTGTTCTGACTTGTCTTTTCTTTCCTCACGTTTTGGGACATTTTTTGTCCAGCTTTAGCATCATGCGCTCCCCACAAACCATTGTCACAGCATTATTGCTCTCTGTTTCTTGCGTTTCTGCCATATGGCCTATACCTGTCACCATTTCCACTGGAAATTCATCGCTCTGGCTTGCACAAGATGTCAAGTTCAAATATGAAGGGCCAAAGGTAGAAGATCCGTCTTTACTTGATTCTGATACTGCTTCGTTTCCTTTAAATCCCCACTGCATTCATGTTTTACAGCTTCTTACTCAGGATTCAGACGTATTAACAACCTCTGACATTTGCGAGAGAGCACAGGCGGGAAGCAAGTTTAGTACAAGTATAGGTGCCTTTGTCGAAAAGAGAATAAACAAGGCTATCGAACGGACAAAGGAGGATTTGTTCGAATACAACTTTGTCCCATGGAAGTTTCACCCGCGGAGAACTCAATACGAACCGGTCGACGGAGGGAAGGAGGGCTCAATCAAAACCGTCACTCTCAAACTCAATAAACTCGATCCATCAACCAAACCAAAGGTCGGTGAGGTTGATGAGAGCTACGAATTGCAAATCGACGAGAACGGCGCAGCAACCATCTCGGCAAACTCATCAATCGGTATTCTCCACGGACTCGAGTCGTTCAAGCAGCTGTTCTACAAACATTCTACAAGTAAAGACGTTTATACTCCCTACGCTCCCGTCAAGATCACGGATAAGCCGTTGATCCCTCATAGAGGTCTCAATTTGGATGTGGCTAGACAATGGTATCCTGTCGAGGATGTCAAGAGAACAATCAATGCTCTCGCCATGAACAAGATGAATAGACTGCATTTCCATGTTACGGATTCTCAGTCTTGGCCATTGGAGATTCCATCGATGCCTGTAAGTCTCGCCTTTCCTTGTTGTTGTTTTTCCGATGGGGGTGTTGTATATTAAGAGCGCCTATAACAATATATTATGCGGCTCGGATGGAACACTCCATTTGGAAGGTGCCGCTATGATGGGCACAACTGCCGGCTCATATGACAGTTACTGATCTTCGTTCCTAGGATCTTGCAACAAAAGGCCGTTACTTTGCAGGCGCAACTTACTCTCCAGCTGACCTTCAGGGTATCCTTGACTATGCCTCTGATCGTGGCGTTCAAGTCATTGTGGAGATCGACATGCCCGGCCACACGACCTCCATCGCTGAAGCCTATCCGGAACTCATCATCGCAAAGAACAGGCAGCCAGACTGGCCTCTGTTTGCGGCTCAACCTCCTTCAGGAACACTCAAACTCGGCGACGATCCAAAGGTCAACGAGTTCAACACCAATCTCCTCAACGATCTCCTCCCGAGACTCAAGGAGCACACTTCCTACTACCACTCTGGAGGCGACGAAGTAAACGCGCATGCCTACAAGGACGATCCGGTGATTCAATCGGAGGACCCACAGAAGATTCAACCCTACATCAGCCGTTTTGTCAACCACATCCACGATGTGGTGAGAGAGAATGGAATGTCTCCGGTGGTCTGGGAGGAAATGGTTCTCGTGTGGAACATCACTGTTAAAACCGACACCCTCGTCCAGGCTTGGATTGACGCAGAGAGCATCAAGAGAATCACGGAAAAGGGCTACAAGGTTATCGCGGGTAGCTACAAGCATTGGTACCTGGACTGTGGAAAGGGCCAGTGGTTGGACTTTAAGATGAAGGATTTTGACCAATTCTATCCCTTCAATGACTATTGCGCACCTGTGCACAATTGGAGAGCCAGTAAGTGCCAACCTGAAAATTGGATTGGAATATGGCTAACTTGAGTAGTGTATTCCTTCGATCCCCTCGCCGGTCTCACCGACGAGGAGAAGAAGCTTGTGATTGGTGGTGAAGCACACATGTGGTCTGAGCAGACTGACCCTGCCTCTCTCGACAGCACAGTCTGGCCTCGAGCTAGCGCAGTTGGCGAGGTTCTGTGGAGCGGAAGATTAGATGCGGCTGGAAATAACCGTACTTTTGAAGATGCAAGTCAACGATTGGGAGAGTTTAGAGAGAGGATGCTGGCGAGGGGGATTCAGGCTACGGCAATCACGCAGACTTGGTGCCATATGCATAAGGGTGATTGCACGTTCTGGCAGGCTGGGAACTAAAGTGGGGAAGATTGGTTCCCTAGAGAATGAAGTACCTGAGTGGAATTTTTCAATGAATAATGTTCTTTACGAGTGCTTCTTGTCTGGTGTCATAGTCTGTTCCAAAGTTACTCAATCGCGGGTGAGTTGGTTTGCTCCACTGCCTTTTATTACTGAATTGGGTAAGCTCCTCGGAGTTCCGAGTTGAGTAGTGAACTGGTGCAACTGTGTCAACTGCGATTTTCGCTCGACAAAATCCCCTCTTGCTTTCACTTCATACTTCTTGTCGCTTTCTCGCTAACAAACTCTTGATCTGTTCCCCCCCTCCTAACCGTTTCTAATACACAAGCAAGCAAGAATGAAGGAATCAAAGATACAAAAACAGAAACTGGTGCAGCTCGACAAAGGTCCGCTTGGGTCGTTCAATTCCTTACCTCCAGAGGTGATCTATATGATCATCTCCTACCTCGACATCAACACTCTCGAGGCCTGCTCTTTCATCAACAAACGTATCCGCCCGATTGCAATCTCCTTCCTCAATCAGTACACCATCATCAACCACATCAACATCGCTGAAGTCGGTACCCCGTCTCTTGAGCTTCAATTCCAGAGGCCTACCGCAGTAACCGATTCCCCAAGAGCCTCCACCGAGGCTTTCCTAGTAGCCAATCCCCACTTCCTCAGACGCATCCACTACAAATTCACCTCCACCACCCCCACCAACTTCCCGCATCCACCACCTACCGAAAACGCCCCCTTCACCTCCGATCAAACCTTCCCAAAACCCTACCTCCGCAGCTTCCCCCGCCTCGAAAAAGTCACCCTAGACTTCCGCCACGCCACCCCACAAGCAAACTGGTACGCCCCCATTTTCTCCGGCGGCCACACAAAGTCCGCCCTTGCCGAATCCATCATCAAACCCATCATGACTCACCTAAAACGCGACGTCTTCGTCAAAATCATCACACCCTGCTTTGACGGCCAAGATAGCCTGCTGATCGAGTCGAGGCAAAAGGCGACTGGAATCAACGGTGTGCTCCGACTCGGGCTACCTTTGCCCGTAAACTGGGCTCGGAGGGACCGGAATCGGAGAGATAAGACGGAATGTCTCACGATCCGGTATCATCCTTCGACGATGCCGTTTACGCCGCCTCCTGGTCCAAAGCCTGAGCCGGTTGATCCTGAGCTGGTGGCACTGGTGAAAGGGTTTGAGGAACGGGGCAAAAGGGTGGGTTGGTTCCGACGGTTGTTTAGATGTTTCCGAGGGTCGAAGCAAGCACCACAACAGTCATCATCACCAGCAACGATAACAACCCAGCCATTTCCTCACCTCCCAATGTCTCTCCACAGCGTCCTCATTTTCCACGATAAGGCATGGTTCCGGCTCTCCAAACTTCATCTGGAGGGCGTAAGGCTTGTGGACAACGCCATCATAACAGGCCATGAACGACCGGGGAGATTGCGGCAGCGGCCTTTAGCAAGCGTTATTATATCGCAACGCGGCAACCTATGTTCGCTCGTCATAAAGAACTGCAACTTGCATACAAGTGCAGTGCAGAAAGCAAAGACTCGGACTGGTGATGACGGTGGGGATCTCTATACTGCATACATGCCTCGGTATGTGCCATGGGACTCTCGGCTCGAGGAGTTTATGGAGCAGTGGGAACGATATGCTTGGGAGGATGTTTTGCAGGGCCTCATGCAGGAGGTCTGGCCGCTGTTGAGAGAGTGTAGCTTGGAGGGGTTGATGGATAGTTGGAGTGGAGAGGAGGTCCCGGGGAAGGAGTGGACAAAGAGGGGTAAGAGGATGGTAAGTGATCAGGTTCTTCGAGAATTTGAGAAGGGAATAGTCGGACGCAAATGATATGGCATTCGCGGTGCTTACGGATGATTTACGCAACCGAATATCGATATATTTTCGGCCGGGACGATTTATGTGGAAGACACAATATATTTCTAGAATCCTCAACGATGCATCAGGATGCTCAGCTCCTTTGCACATAGTAATAAGTACTCAAGTACTTAAGTACATACGCATGTCATTCAGTTAATGACATGTAATCTTACTATCCTGGGCAAGATACATGTTATCCCCACATGGCCTAAACCTTCAAACTCCATCTACACCTCTCCAAGTACATTATATAAAGGTACAAAAAGAAACGAAGACTCAGTACCCTGCCTGAGCTTCAAGAAATATGATACAACAGAAAGAAACAGCCCCGAACGCCTCCAACCCCTCCCCTAAATGTACAAAATACTACCCCATCCTTCTAGCTCTGAACGTCCAAATATGAGACGAGAGTCAATGAGGTTTAGACAGCGACCGAATCAGTTGTGGTGGTAATAGGTGTAGTGGTGACAGGAACTCCGACAACAGTGGCCTCTCCTTCGGTAACCTCTCCAGCCTCCTTGACGGGCTTGAGCTTCAAGAAATTCCCTTCTTCCGTTTCTGTAGTCTCTTCTCCCTCTACAGGAGTTTCAACCGGCTTCAACACCACGCCACCATCGACAGTTGTCCCATTGTTCTCGAGAACTGGGGTTGGATTGTTTGGGACGGAGAGGATGTTTGGCCGAGTAGAGAAACCACCAAGAAATCTGTTGATTCGGTCGATGACTATGCTCTTCGCTGGATTTCCGGACGGTATGATAACAGAGGGTCCTTGTGGATTTGCCACGGGAGCAGCGAGGATGAGAGGAGCTAGGGAAAGGAGAGCGAGAAGCTTTGTGAATTGCATGTTGATGGGATGGGAATGTAGAAACGTCGACAGGTGTTTCCGATTTGGTGATTGCTGATCTATCGATAAGGTTGCAGGGGCTGATTATCGTGATGATATGAGGACGATTTGTTCAAGTGAAGCTTCTAGCGTTGATTGAAGGGCTTGATCGTATATGATGATTATGTGGTGGAGTTCAACTCTAAAGAGTGACGAGTAGGGTATGACCGATAGTTCTATAGAGAATTGCCGTCGATATGGTTGTAGCGGTCGTGGACTGGTTTTCGAGGTGATGAAGAGGAAAAGCCCAAAGGTGTGGCGATATCGTTCTTCTAATATACACCAGACGTTAGCATGAAGCAGTACTGCAAGGAGTTGAACCAACCTCAAAGTCCCTATCCACCGTGCGCATCTCACATCCCACCTTCAGTTAGCGCATCCACACCATCAAAGACGTCAAGGAAGCTCATGTGTTGCATATGCATAACTGACCACCGCTGCAGCATTAGCGAAGTTGGGCATTCCTTCAACCTTCCGTGCCGCAGTTGAGGAAAAGGGAGGATCGACATTTGTACTTCACAAAAGTCCACTCGGCCTATCAAATTGGCGCTGGCAGACAGCCACCCGCAAGCTCAAACTTCAACATCCCACGAAATCCTTCGTGCCTCAGAGTACTATCCTGCCATTTCTTTGAGCCGGTGTAGAAGTGGTTAGAAAGCGCTCTTTGGTTGTTCGGGTTTGCAATACACGGAAAGAATAGGCGCCTTTGGATTAGGCCCCACAGATTTTGAGGCCTTACAAGCCTTGTTGCGAGGCGATTTGCTGACGGCACAGCGGGCTCACCGCTCTGTGACGAAGCTGGAGGGTAGCGTAGTAGCACAGGCTTCCATGATGAGCCACAGAGTGCTCCAATACAGCTCTTAATTGTCGATGTGTATTCGCCCGCTCACACCTCACGCTTGATACTCATGCTCGTACAGCTGCATGAGAACTCTCAGATAGACCTGGGCTTGAGGAATCCTGATCGAATCGGTAAGTATCATGTCAGCCTTACGACAAACTAGGGACAGATGCCGAGGCCTAGAGTCATACGAACAAGGGCATAATTGGCCCCCAATTTGTGCACCTCACGATGTGTCTCTATTTGAGCTGGCCATTACCAGCCAACGCAAATCGTCGTCCCAATTGCACTTTTGTTACGGAGGAGCACAGAAGAGTTTCGGAGTTGCCCAAACAATACCCTACCCGCCAAAACAACCCTCAATTGACCAGAGTCCCGCAAGTGCAATCTCCACGGCCTCGAACTTCACCAGTTCCACAGTCAAGTTGGTTGGTGGTTGTGTCGACGTCAAAGGTGTGCTCATGTTTCCAAAGATAGCCTTGGTCCAAAAGAGGGAAAGCCGGAGCCTTGCTTAGCGCCCTGCGTCCGCCAAGATGTGTAAAACGACAAAACCTCCGTTTCACCCCATGCCTGTTTCAGCGTCACCAATCGATAAGGCAAACTGAACATCCCATGGAACATCTTTAAGGCCAAGCCTTGACCTCAAGCACGTCTATGGTATCCTTAACTCCTCTTTACCAGTGCTCGGAGAAACGCCAATTAGCACGGAGTCCGAATCAACTAGAAACAGCAACGGTGTAGAAATCTCATAAAAGAGAAACCGCCTTAGGACAACTTCGCGTGCTCTCACAACTCTACTTCAGTTTGAGCGGTAGAGATGAAGACGTCCGACGAATTCATCTATTCGACAATGCCTGAAGATCTTCCGCTGCAATAGTTGCGTCAACAGTTCGGTTATGACGAGATCGACACTCGGATCTGTCTACGCGCGTTGCATATTGTGATCAACTGTATCGAAGAGGCAGGGTCCACGATAAAACAAAGAGTACATACTATCGATAAGAGTGAAGCGCCCAAGTCGCCACAGTGCTCAACGTTTGATTACCGATTACCGAACGATAGAAATGTGATCACCCACGAGGGCCAGGATAACAGCGGATCGATATTTCCTCTCAGTCCAAGCCTGCTGGATACTTGCTTCAAATATCCAACAATGCCTCTGCGAAGAGCCGCTGCGATGGTTGGCATTACAAAACATACCATGATGGTATGTACTTATCGAGATTTCAGGATGAAACAATCACTCTCGAGCATCCGGGACATGTGATGCTTCATGCTGCTTCATGTACCACTGTACCCGCTACCAAAATCTAACACTGATACGTGAACCGTATCTGGATAGTAAAATTCCCATGATGCCGGTGTTTCTGCTCGTATGCGAGATTGTGAAGAATTGTTTCGCCTGCCTTGATGAACACCTTCCAATGGCTTCGGTAGATTCTGTCTGCAGACTGAATGCGTCCTGATGCTCAATCGTAGACACTCGGTAACCATCAAGATGATGATTGACAGGTGTCAACTTGAAGGCATCACGGCGCTTGACCACTATCCCGGCCTGCAACAGCCCAACCAACACCAACAACACCCATCCAAATCTCCAGATAGCCAGCAGCACCTTCTTCCAGCACTGATTTCATGGCCGTCATAGCCGTTTGTCCTTCACATCCATGAACGAATCTCCAACCCTCTGTTTTCCCGGTGACTGGATGCTCAACAGAACTTGTCAGAGCCGACGGGAATGCGAGTGTCACCCGAGCCGAAGAAGGGATAGGCGCTGGTGGTGAAGACGACGGGCGGTAGAGGAGTTGAGGGAGAAGCGAGACTGGTGAGTGCACAATTGAGAATTCAAAGCTGATGCGTTGTGGAGAGGACTCACGAGGTGGCAGAGCCTCCTATGGTCCAGCAGAATAGTCAGTACTTGAGCTTTGGAGGCAGGTGTGATCCGTGGGATGATGAGGGCAGCGACTCACCTCATCGTTTTCTTCTTCCTCATGCCCATCCATTGGCATCTCTAGGGATTCTTCTTCGTATGTCTCCTTTTCCTCTGTAGTGAAGCTCGCGAATGCCCAAAAGTTCAGGCACTCGAGTTTGTCGAAGATACCAGCATCGTCGTCCTCAGTTGACAAAAAGGTGAACGGGACGCTTCGTTTGTCCAGGAATTCCTCAGCAAAACAATGGATTTCGTTGGAAAACTCTTGTGGCGATAGTAGCGGGAAATTCCGAATGGTGTTGAGAGTTGTGGTGTTGTTCATTGGGAGATGTTCTGGATGAGTTAAGAAGTAAGGGCATCGGTGTGGCTCGGAACCATTGACGTGCAGGAGCAATTCTCCGAGTGGTGGAACCGAGGCTCCAGGCAGCAACAACAATGGAGTAAAAATTTCCATCATATCAAAATAACTTACCTAGGGGCTTAGCAAAGGGCGCACAAGTAACGGTGTTCACGGTGAAATCTATGACGCAGCACAGACAAATAGAAGCCTTCTTCAGGTACAGTTATTAGATTAGAACTCAAGATTAGAACTCAAAATCCGAAGCCGCTTCTTGCCTGGACTACAACATACACGGTAGCAAAGCATTGTAAAGACACCATAACACTATACAAAATTGAAAATGCAAAGCCAAAGAGAGAAGGATATCCAAGGTGAAAGCACAAATCAAACAAACTCCAATAAGTATCTACTGCCCTTCCCATCAGTCCCTAGTTTATACAACTAATCCGCCTACTCATCATCAGTAGTCCTCTTGAATCTGAAGCTCTCGTCCTTCTCGAATGGCACACCAAGCTCAAGCAACTTTCCAAAGGCAGCAGCAAACTCGTCGAAGAAGGTCTTCTCGTCGGCAGCATATCTCTCAACATGCTTGCGGAACTCCTTGTCCTTAACAAGGGCCATATCGGTTGGCAACATCATCAACGATCCAGACTCTTGGTCAACAAACTGAACTGGTCCCTTCCACTTCTTGTAGATCCACTTGGTCTCGAGCAAGATCTTGTAGAAGGAATTGGTGAAGTAGGTTGGGGAGAAGGTCCATGGTCCATCGAAGCCGGAGCGGTCTGGATGGCATCGGCCAATGGCGTGAGCTCCGAGCAAGGCGACAATCTCCTGGTCGTTGAAGCCCATGCGGTAGAAAATCTCGCGAATGTGCTTGTGTTCCTTGCTGGCATCTGGGAGTCGTCCATCAGGAGTGCAGGCGGCAACGTCCTTATCGGTGCGGCCTGGACGCCATGGAATAATTGGGCCACCCATCTCTTGGATAGCACAAACGGCGGCCAGAGTCCACAAGTCGGAATAGGTGATCCATGGATGCTTCTCTGTTAATGGCACGTCAGTTTCATGCTACACCTGCCGAAAAACAGCTTCGAAAAACTTACGTCTGATCTTCTCCAAAATGTCACGAGCCACAACGAGACCTGCGTTTGCACCATGTCCTGCCTCTGGTTCGAATCTCATCGTGGCACCGTTTGATCCGCCCGTCTTGGTCTCCTTGTCGTATGTTCCCGATGCGTGCCATCCCAAGCGCACGAGGACCTGATTAATCAACCAGTTAGCAATCTTTGTACTATCGATTCCAACCCTAAACAGCCTCAGCTTGAAGAATCCGCAGGGGCACCTACTGGAGCATAGCTTCCGTCATCATAGTCGTTGTCTTCAAGGATGGCAGCGATATCGTTGTACACATCCTGATAGTCCTTGAAGGAAGGAATCCAGCCCTTTCCGGTCTTTGGCTTCTTCGCTTCTTCGGGGTCGACAAGGTATGCGTCGAGAGCGCCAGAAGTGTATGCGTAACCTCCTCCTCCAAGAACGGCCACCGCAAGAGCACCTAGCAGCAATCCATTCCCTCCCTTCTTTGGTGCGGCCTCTGTCGACTGGAAGCGCGTTTGACGAGCTCTACGGAGAGGCTGCGCGGTTGTTCGTGTGGATGTGGTGTTGAATGTTGCGAGGTTGCGACGGAGTGTTGGCTTTGGGAATGCCTGGCGGGCAGTGGATTGGAGAGTTCGCGAGAGGAGTGTTCGTGCGGCGGTAGCCATTGTGAAGTTGTGCTGGTGATTAGGAATGGGGGGACGAGTGAAGGTACAAGAAAAGAGAAGGTTCAGACTACTACTTGGTTGATGAAGACGGAAAGTATGATAATACCGTATGGGAGAGGGAGGGTATTCGGGGAATGCAACGGGGGGGATGATCAAATACGGAAACTGTCCTTGGAGGGGTGGCCCGGTTCCTATATAAATCAACAGGTGGCATTAATAATGATGCACAGGCAGGCAAGATGCGGCAACAGAGTCTCGATGCCGGGGCAATCAGTAAGAGGAGCATCTCGTTTAACGGAGCCGAGTCCACCACTAGCATCATTACAAAGAGGGAAAGCGGTCCATGACCTTGCCTATGCAGGTTCCTGATGATTCTTTTGAACTTTGAATGGAAGTGGTAGGAAAACAAACGAGGACATTTATTCCATGACCCTGAAAATAAAAGCATCCGCACACAATTCTCGGCAACTACATCGAGCTCTCTACGTATTGCTCTAGCATTTCGGAATCAGACTGACCGTTTATTCCGTTTGTTTGATTAGGTATTTGACCACAAGACCCTTCCAGGCTGCAGGTCACTTTCCATTCTGCCTACAATTGTCGTTACCCGGTAAGATTATGAGCAGCATAGCATACCGTGGCTGAATTAAGCAAGCATACAGTGTAGTCCTTATCGATATGTTGCGGGTACCAGTAAACGGTGGCCTGCTGGACAGCTACCTAACTTACTTTACTTGACTTGTCTATCCTTCATGTCTGAGCCAGAGTTTACACAATAATACAAGATACGAAGTAGTTACTCGAGAAGTGGATTGACTCCGAGCCTTTGCATCACCAACCACTTGGACATACACTTATCAACGGATGTTATGATATTGCATCCCAAAGTACAGTACATATTGCTTACTTCCTCCAAAGGATCTCAAAGTGTGTTCCAGAAGCTTCAACACGTTTCTACAGACCACAAATCAAAGTCAAACCTCGTCAACTGCGGCAGGGCTGTCGCTTGCTTCCCAATTCAATCCCAGACCAAGCCCCGCCGGACCAGGGCCAAACGCTGGTGAGCCATCCTGGTATCGTACTTCGTATGTATCCCCACAAATCGCAAGTTCTGGACCTCACGGCTTACAAGCTGCATCTAAGGAACCGCCCCTACACTGCATTCCGTATAGTGGGTTATGCGACAGCGTTGCGGTCCCATGTGTAGCCGTCAACTAGACCTGTCTCGGTGAGGATGATGCCTCCTCCAGTTGCCAATTACAAAGCCCTTTAAGATAATTGGACCGAGGCTGCCTATGGAAACTGCGACCTTGACCGGCAACCACAACGTCGCAACGACCAGCCATCATACGAGTAACCACCTGTACTTGATGAACAGGGCCCTCTGTAAACTGAGCGAATAGACCTCCATACAAGCATTTATTGACATCATTATATATCTCTGCGAGTTCTACTTGTACTGAGGCCCATTTCACAGGAAGCTCTTCTGTGAGCGTGGCAACGATAAGTGCCTGCCAAAGAAACGGGCCTCGTCTTTCTGTGACGTCCACGTCCAGTAACTTCAACTACAAGTACGCAGTATTTGACCTGGTGTTTAGACGATCTCAGATCCCGATATTGTACCCTTTCTCGAGCCTGAGCTGAGCTGAGGTGCATGGTTTGCTACGTTTGAGCTGAGGGACGTACGACGTTCGCCTTCGAGTGCCAGGCCACGATGATCACTTCCGCAACATCGAATTGCAACAGTCAGCTCTGAGGTCCCGAGTCTTTGTCATTCCTCTGCCCGGTAGTAATGTCATACCCTCGCAACAATTTTTAAGGTTTGTTCCGAGCGTGCTCGCATCATTTTTAATGCAAACGGCCTTCTCCGTATTTCGTACATACTCTCTCCTTCGATTCCCTTCCGTCCTGAGTCTTGCGAATCTCACACTATCCTTTGTTCCAGCTCCAGAGAAATCAGGCAGCGGTTCCCTAGTAATCATAATCTCCTAGGAGTCCTTCTTCTTCTTAAGATACTCGCAAGTACTCGGCCGGCCATATCGCAAATTCCGTGGATGCTTTATCGATGGCAAAGGCTCACTGTTGCCACGTGACTCAGTGTATGCAAAGTTACTAAGCCCGCATGAAACTCGCGAACCTGCGGGTTGACGTTTGAACTGTTCTTCGAAACTTCTCGTCGCGTTCACCTTCAATACCCTCGAGAATTTCGACATTCCAACTCCACAGCCACAACATGTCAAAACGACCCGCCGACTCACCACTGGAGGAGACTGAAGTCGCCGGATCGCCCCGTCAGAAGAAGGCACGAATTGGAAATGTCATTGTGGGTGGAATGAGGCCGCCCGCCACGGTCGAGGATGGTGCTGAATCCGGGGAGGAAGCGGAAGGCGAGGAGGCCGCTGGGAGTGAAGGAGAGGAGGAAGAGGTGGAAACGGTCCAAAAGTACACGGAGCCGCCGGAGGGTTATTCGGATCTCTACCTCGATACCGTCAATCGCTCAGTACTCGACTTTGACTTTGAAAAGCTTTGCTCCGTGTCGCTCTCCAACATCAACGTCTACGCCTGCTTGGTTTGCGGAAAGTACTTTACAGGCCGCGGCCGCTCTTCACATGCATACTTTCACTCGGTGGATGTCGACCACCACGTCTACATCAACATTCAAACGCTGAAGGTCTACGTCCTGCCGGAGGGTTATGAGGTCAAGAATGAGACACTGGACGACATCAAATACGTCGTCAATCCTACATATACGAAGCAGGACGTGCAGAAACTCGACAAGCGCATCTTTGAGGACAAATGGGATTTGGCTGGCAAGAAGTACACACCTGGATTCGTCGGTCTCAACAACATCAAGCAGAACGATTACCTGAACGTTGTTGTTCACGCCCTCTCTCATGTCGCACCACTCCGCAACTTCCTCCTCCTCACACAGCTCCCTCCATCGGCGCCCGAGATTCTCCAACGCTTCTCCATTCTCATCCGGAAAATATGGAATACTCGAGCCTTCAAGTCCCACGTATCTCCTCACGAACTCCTCCAAGAAGTCTCTCGCCGCTCAGACAAGCGCTTCACTCTCACCAAGCAATCCGATCCCCTCGATTTCCTCCAATGGTTCCTCAACTCCCTCCATCTGGCACTCGGCGGCTCCAAGACCAAACCTCAATCCTCCATCATCCAAAAGATCTTCCAAGGCAAGCTCCGCATTCAATCACAGCCAATCGAGGAGAACTCACACGGCGACCGTCTCCGCTTCGAACCCTCTCAGCAAATCCAGACGACGGAAACACCCTTCATGATGCTCGCTCTAGACCTCCCCCCGCCTCCACTCTTCACCGACCCACTGGAAAACCGGGCCACCACGATCCCTCAGGTCTCACTGACCTCCCTCCTCAACAAGTACAACGGACAACAGACCCACGAGCTCCGAGGCCACAGGAATCGATACAGCATCCTTGGAAAACCGCCCCCATATCTTGTCATGCGGATCAAGCGCTTCACTCAAAACAAGTTTGTCTCGGAGAAGAACCCCACCATTGTTAGGTTTGAAACGGATTCGCTCGATATGGCTCCATATCTCGACCCGAGGCCCGATGAGCCAGTGTATTATGATTTGGTAGCCAATATTGTCCATGAGAGTGTGACGGGAAAGAGGGCACCGAACGCCAAAGGATCTGGGGCAGCTGGGACAAGCGCTGCGACGGTCGGAACGGCGGGTACTGGTGCAGTGGCGGGTGAGGAGGAAGAGAGGCATGTATGGAAGGTGCAGCTGAGGAAAGGGGGTACAGAATGGGTGGAAATTCAGGATCTGTTTGTGCAGAGCGTGGCTGGAGAGATTCTATTCTTAGGAGAGACATGTGCTCAAGTCTGGGAGAGGAGGAGGGAGTCGAAAAAGCACTAAGCTTGCTATATTTATAACGTCGCAAAGCCTCTTGTGTATTGCATATATGTTTGTTTCTGGCATCTTTGACCGGAATGGCGTCTTTCCCTGATTTTTTTTCGCTATTGGAGTTCTAAATATCTACTTGTTTTTATTGTTTGAGGAAAGAAGTACTTACCGCTTTGTTCTAATTAATATAAGCCATTGAATGAGTTCTTTGGGGTTGCTTGCTCAAGTGCTTCTAGTACTGTTTAGTTACAGATGCGCTGCCTGAATTGTTACCTCCTTCTTACTTGGTAGATAACGAAATATTAATTATAAGTGATATCCATCTTTCATCATCATCCATGCCTTGTGGCTTTGAAGCTTCGACTTCGAGAACATTGACTGCCAGTAAAACATAGACCTACAGTAAAACTGGTTAACTACTTTACTACCTAGGTAGTCTCGCTATACGTCGTATATGTCCTACAACACCGAGCACATTTAATTCAGCAAGTAAGTACTTACTTAAGTACTTGCAAGATGCGAGCAATATTAATGCAGAACGGAAATTAATTAGAGTAGGTAATTCGTATAAATTATATGTGTAAAAAACTGTCTATCAAATAATGTTCTATAACAACCACGACCCACTTTCCTCTCGGCCAGACATTCTACAAAAAGAATGTTGCAAAATCTCTTAAATCACCATCAGCGCGCCTTTTATAAAAGCATCTGACATTAATAAAGCCCCATAAAAACTAAGATTATCTCCAACCATAATAAAAAGAATATGTGATACTGAATCCTAAGCCCAGAAGAGAAGCATCAAAGCTCACACCAAAACACCGTGACACCTACTAGTTCTTCTTCACAGTAGAGTCCTTGCTGTGGCCGACGAGCCCATTAGCAGGAGTTGTGGTTCCACTTGCTGAAGCTGGTGTGGTCAACCCACTTGCTGCTGGGGTCAGCATCGAGTTGGTCTTATTTGTAAGAGTCCCTCGGCTACGTCTCTTCATGTTGCTATTGTTGTTTCTGATATGTGTGTTGTTTTTCTCTCCATCTCCACTAAGTGACTTCACCATAGCAACTGATTTCACACCAGAGCCCAACCTCTCGACGCCATTAGAATGAGTGGTCGTATGAGAGTTGCCCATCACCTTTGGTACATGAGGCTTGTTCTCATCGGACTTCTTCCCTGAGCTAAGAGGCCTGGCCGGCTGCATGCGCACGGAGACAGGTGGCTTTGGAGGCAACGAAGACGGAGGTGCTATGTTCGAAGCCAGCTTTACGATAGCCTGAGGTTTTGGCACAGCTGGTGCAACTGATGGGGTTGGAGGCGCCAATGAAGCCACCATCGCAGAAGCAGTAGTAACTGAACTCGTCGATGCAGACGGTGTAGCTGACGGAGCCGGCATAATCGATGTAGCTGGCATAGGTGGAGGCTGAGCACTCATGACTGGTAGTGACACGACGGGCTTGGGTGCAACTGCCACAACTGGAGGCGCTGATACAGTAGACGGAGCCGGCTTCACTGGAGCACTTGGTAGGGAAGCGGTCTGAACAACTCCATGGATCATCTCTGGACCGCGGTTCTTTCTGGAGCGTCGTCTTCTCCGTCTCTTATGCATAGAGCTTCCATTTGAATCTGTGGCGCCAGTAGTGGTGTCGGCGGCCTTCTGAGAGGTCAGTGGAACACCAGAACTGGTTCTCGAGACCGGTACTGAAGCATTCGTAAGGTTGAGTGTCGATCCATTGCGCGAAATACCACTGTAATCCGTAGAAGTGTAAAAGCTAGATACACTGTACGACCGTGGGATGAAAGGTGCTGCATCCGGCTTCAGACGAGAAGGAGACTCACTCCGACTATGCGACTCCGAAGCGCTCGGAGGAGGAAGGGAAAACCCAGAAAGTGAGTTTGCTGACTTTGGCCTTCCAATCGAAGCTGCCTTTCTTGCTTCATTGTCTGCTCGGAGTTCTCTCATTGTTTTCTTGACATCCTCATCGTCCATGTCAATCAGCAAGTCAGAGCGCTCTTGCTTGACCGGCTCTCCTTTCTCGTTCACGGTGTTCTTCGAGTTCTGTTGCCACAGCTCGTAGTATTTTCCCTTCTTTTCAAACAGTTCTTTATGGGTTCCGGCCTCGGTGACCTGACCATTGTCAATAACAACGATCTTGTCGGCATTCATAATGGTCGAAAGACGGTGACTATTCGCGTTAGTATTGCGATTACCACGTAAGAAAGTAAAACTTACGCAACGACAAAAAGGGTGCGACCCTTTGCGAGCTCCTTAAAAGCTGACTGGATAAGTCTCTCGGTACTAACATCAACCATGCTTGTTGCTTCATCGAGAAGAACAATCTTGCTATTCTTCAACAGTGCCCTAGCAATTGCGATCTATAACGTCAGCTGTGAAGCAATGAAGTAAAGGACATGGAACTCACTCTCTGCAATTCGCCGCCTGAAAGCTTAACTCCACGAGAGCCAACTTTAGAATGATATCCATCTGGAAAGCTCATGATCTTCTCGTGAACTGCAGCAGCTTTGCAAACAGAGTGAATTTCTACAGCCGAGTCAGTGATAGTTCAATTCATAGAAGTTTGGACCGCATTACCTTCATCTGTAGCGTCGAGCTTTGCATACCGGATGTTTTCCATGATAGTCTGATCAAACAGTTGGGGATCCTGTACCTATTAGAACGTGGTTTCAAATTTAGTAGGACACGTACCTGAGGAACAACAGAGACATGCTCTCGCAGACTGTCAAGAGTGATATCACGGATATCCTGGCCATCAATGGAGATAGATCCAGATTGGACATCATAAAACCGAAAGAGAAGCTTGAGGCAAGTGCTCTTCCCTCCACCACTCTGTCCAACCAGAGCGACAGTTGACCCACCAGGAACATTCAAGGTGAAGTCCTTGATAGTCGGCTTTCGCTCATCGTATGCAAAGTTAACCTTGTCGAAGTTCACTTCTCCTTTCGTGACAACCAGGTCATTGGCATCGGGCCGGTTTACTACACTAGCTTTCGTCTGGAAGAGCTCAAGCAATCGTTCTGCGTCTACCATATCGCCCTGAACCTTGCGAAAGAAGTCTGCAAAGAAGTGAAGAGGATCTGATAAAAGTTCAGTAAGATACAGGAGCCCAGAAGCCGTGAGGACTTACAGGAGAGCTGTGTCCAATAGGAAAGAAGGGTTACAAAAGTGCCGACTTTCTTTTGCCCCGTAGTGACCTGATGAACAGCAATAAAACTGGCAACGAGAAGACCAATAGTAAAGACCATACTCTGCATGATACCCACAAGAGTAAGACCCAAGTAGTAGCTCTGCTGTGCCTTGACACAGTCCTCGACAGCTATGAATGGTGAGCCTTCTGCCAGTGAACGAATCAGATTACTTACCTGTACCATAGCGCTTCTGCTCGTAGTCGACTCTGTTAAAGTACTATTGATGTCAGCATTTCCGCACTGTTTGCTATACGAGCATACCATACCTTTACTGTCTGCCAGTTTTCCAACGAGTCCCACATATAAACAACCTCCTTTCGAGATGCAGTATTGTAGTCCTTTCTGATCGAGTTTGCCTTGGTCCCATACTTTGTCGTAGTCCACATGTAGACAACAGATACAGTGGAAACCGTAAGTGCCATGTAGGAGCCGAAAAGGTAGTAAAAGTAGATGAAGGCCACACATAAATCGACGAACATTGGTGCAATGCGAAAGAGTATAGTATCGATGAAACCAGTCACTGATCTGCCTTGCGAAACAGAGACGTAAAGATCGCTCGTAGACTTGTTGCTATGGAACTCATGCGAGAGGCTCATAACATGGTTATAAGAGCGGGTAGTAATCGTTCGGTACGAGTGCTGCTCAACAGGGAGCCAAAGGTACTCTTGGAGCGCACTAATGCCAGACCCAGACGCAGCCCATCTGTAGATAACATAAATGGAAACCTGAATCAACGGACTTGCAACTGGACACAGACGTTAGTGAAGGTTACGAGAAGGACATGCTGCTTACCATCTCTGGACTGAGTGAGTGCATCTGTGACACGACCAAGCTGTTGGGGAACAAGAACATTTAAAGCTCTATCCGCAAGCAAACAAAGAGCCACAATCACCATACGGATCTGAAGGCCAGTTTGCTTGTGTGGCCAAATCATTGGCCAAAAAACCTGCACATGGTTAAAATCAATCCAAAGGACAGAGCCGGATTCATACCATAAATGACTTTGCATACGTCCACCAGTTGCCGTCCTTTGCGAGACGTTTCTCCATGCGTGCCTTCGCTTCTCGTTCCTCACGCTCATAATCCAGCTCATCAGGATCTCTTGCCTCCGTTGTTTCGCTTGCCTCAGCTTCCACCGAAATGGCACCGTAGGCCGTGGTTTGATTTTCATTTGTAGTTCCACTGAGTAGGCCTTGGGTCTCCGTTGGTTCGGATTGCGCTCCTGATTTCTCGTTCGCGAGGTATGGTCCCTTCCAGAGGACAACGAATGAGGCAGCTATGAGTGCAAGTCTGCAAAGTTTTCCAGCCAGCTCAATATTGTCGTAAGTGGTGAACGTGTTATCCTTGCTCTTGCTGTATGTATTGCCGAGCAACAGAGTTTCGAAAACCATAGCCAAGGTCCAAACGATCTGGAAGACGTACCAAGTGGGGGTAGCCATATCCACGAGAATTCCGGTGATGACACCCCACACAAGGATAGACGAGAGAGAGTAGATCTGTTGGCACCAATGTTAGTAGGAATTCTGAAGAACGAAAGGAAGTACTGCAAGCACTCACAATTTGATCCTCAGCTGCCCACCATCCCTTCTCCAACAAGGAATGGACAAGCAAAGTAACAGCTTCAACCACGTACGTGCCAATCACACCAACCGAGAGCCATGCGAGTGCCGGCTTGAAGATCTGTCGAGTCGGTGGGCGAAGCGTATGAAGCGAGCAAACAGCAAATGCCATGGACCCTGCAAAGGCGAGAAACAAAGCTATGGGAAATGCATAGTGAAAAAGTTCAAAGAGCTTTGCACTGCGCCCAGCATCGTGTGCATAGGCGAAGGTGGACTGCATTGCGAAGATGCAAGGTCCAACAAAGAAGAGGGGGTACCGAGTTGAAGGTAATCAACAAAGATGAGAAAGGCTGGCGAGGGAAAGTGACGATGAGAGATGGAAAGAAGAGATGGCGAGGTTAAAAGAAGAGAAGAGGAGTGAAGTGAAGAGAAGGCGGAAGAAAAGGTTGAGAAAAAAAAAGAGGAAGGGAGGACAAGAAGCGATGGATCAAGCAAGGAAGGAGTGGAGGGAGCTGTAAGAAGAAAGAGGACGGTTATGTGGTTCTCCTTCCCTTCTCGGTCAACACCACCTCCCAACTGCACCGAAACAACCGCTTTCCTCAAAAGACTCGTTTCAAGCCGAACCAACTCGCTCGCTATCCCTTTCCTCAGTATCCCAACTCCCCAAAACAGTAGTACCTAGGTAGTCTTTCACCGACCAGAATTGGGAAGGAGTATGCCTTTCTTAGTTCAGAAATTAATATTTCTCCTTTAGACCTGGGAACTCCGAGAAAGTAGAAGCGCTTGCTGGGTCTTGTTCGCTTCAAACACCGCTCATGCGCTTATCTGATTGCACACGCGCTCAAAGATCGTCCCCTTCTGTCATTCCGCGTTAGCAATAACTCCGTTACTACTACTACCCCGGAGGAGACGGGATACAATAGTCCTATGCTTCCCCGAGACTTACCGTCGTATCTTCGTCGTGAGCGACGTAAGGTGCCGCAAATTGTCAGTTCGAACGTTGCCGCAATATCGAGATGTGCCCCACTCAATACCAAGATATCTCCCGCTTCAAATTTCTCAGATCAAAACCGCCGGCACAATCACTGGTTCGTTAAATCGCAACCTCTCAACCTTTGTCGCATATGCCGTCTTTGCCGTTCAATTGTTTTTTCGGTTTCAACACGGGGTAGCGATGGAACAGGATTTGGCAGACCTGGATAACAGGATTCTGGCGCACGTCTTCTGTCAGCAAGGTGGTAGCTTTGGCGACTGAGTTGTTGAGCTTGTCAGTGACAGGCATCAAGAAGGGGCTGGTCCTCTCTTCTTAAACAACAACACTACTCGTATCTCGGACTCCAGGGCCAACAGGCTCGCACCCTTCTTGCCCTAGGTATGCAGCTGCAGGTTCGCGCCCAATGGTGGTATTTTTCTCTCTGACCATCCTAAGCCATGTGCTGACACGTTATTTCAGCAGTACACGCTTCTCACGACCAGAGGTAACATACATATGCATGCCCACACGGGCTGTGACCGATCATCTTCAGTTCCACAGAGTCCTCGATGCATCATCGTCTCGCATTGGTCGCTCCGAGCTCCCTCCCCACTTCTTACACACTATGTTGAAGGATTCGACGTCAACTGGATCGCACAAGGTTCACTGCTGTTCGCTTTCAGCTGTCAGTCCTCCTCCCATACCGAGAAAAAAAAGGCAGCAAATGCCAGAACCAACCGCTTGGGCTAACCGAGCCAAGTAAATCTCCACACAATGGCACGTCACTGTGAGGTCAACCTTCTACATATGTGATACTGAGCCCGCAATTTGAGGGTTTGGTGGCCTTCGTAACTAGCAGGGACTACTCATCCCAAGCAGATCCTGCGTATATGTACACGAATCGCTGGGGAAAGAGTTTCTTCTGGAGCAAAGCAATTCCAGGTCGAAGTTTCAGTAAGGAGTTTTGCATGAGCCATCTTCTGAATTCTGCGATGGATGCATCGGCAGTTTCTTCTTTCTCAGGATGAACGCCGGTTATCGGAATCGGTAGTTTGCAAAACCCAAATAATTCACCGGGTCGCTACGCTACGCAATGAACTGGGTCAACCTGCCTATTGTATGCATTCATGACTGAACGCATGAAAACAAAGAACTTCAAGATTTCAGTTAATACTAAGTAGTACTTAATCAAGAGATTCGCCAAAGATTTGTGTGCTGACCTCTGTAATGGCATCGTGGGTACGAGTCCACAAATATTATAATAAGTACTTTCTAACCCTGCATGAGAAATTGTCTGTATAATCAGTATTCGCTTCTATTTAGTACTTGGACACTTCTCAAGCACCCATCAAGTTGTAGCAAGTCACTGTGAATCGTCTTAGTAGTAGTAGAGGGCAGTCTGGCGGCCCAGTTAAGTGATGGAGTCGTGGAACAACACGCCCAAAAGCTTTCGAAGAGGCTGTTGTGTGCGCTGGCCTTCCACTTCAGTCAGCCTGCACCACTTTAACGTAGCGATTCGAAGCTACTGGTGTAATGTGGGCAAGCTATGATACACACTTATCTGCATTACGATTAATAAATCGGAGCTGGAGTTTTTAATGAAAATGTCAGTTTCTCGATGCGATGTCGTAAGCCCAGATAGCTAGGCTGCCAATTCAATTCAGGTGTCAGAAACTTTAGCTTGTCCCGACAGTATGGACACGAAAAGTAGCATCCACAAGCCGAAGTGGTTCTTTCCGCTAAGGGATAAGGCTCAGTTTGGTACGATTTCGGCAGTGAGCAGCTGTATTAGACGACTCATAATGGAGCAAGACTGACATATGATATGTATTTGAAGGGTGCAAAGCAAGTAAAGTACTTTACATAACCTTTCGACTATGTACTGATATGCATGTAATCATCACCGCCTGTGTGGCGCTCACTGCCTCCAGCGCTGCATCGATTCAACTCGAAATGCGCCTACCCAGGCCTCCGAGTTTGGCCCATAGCTCGTATTAGTGTTAGCAGTGGCACGTCAAACAAGATTCTATGCGACATACTACTTAGCTATTTTGTCTCTCTAACTGCACTGAGCTTGTGCAAGTATGCCGGAGCTTAAGTAAGTACTTACCTACCAAAAGTACTTACATAGTAGACAAGTAGGTACAAGCAATTGTACAGAGCGTAGTATTGGTGGTACAGAGAGTGGTAGCGTAGTCCGAATCACAATACTTATTATCAGAAAGCCAGTACGTATCGAAATGTGTACATTGATAGTACATACTAAGTAGGTTAACGTTCTTCGCCGGTAATACCGCAGGGCCAGGGTGAAAGCAGCTATGCAAGTGAAGTACATACATGGAAGATTAATCGTTCAAATATGAGTGAGTAGGAACGGATTTACAACAACTCCACGAATCGTATATTTTTCATCTTTCACCACAACCTACAACTACTTCGTATCAAACATGTGGTGGAATAGTACCTATGTACGAAGTATGCGCTGTGAAGGTTGAGAGCCCAACTGCCTTCGGTTTGTGTAACATAGCCTTGGCACGTGGTTAGTTAGCCCCTCGATTCGCCCAAACGGCGAGCCACGGACACCAAACCACCAAACCGCCAAAGAGTGCGGCGTCAATAATTCAAGATGTCGTCAACAACTACCGAACCGACCTCTTCGACACTAAATCCCAGCCATGACGAGCAGATCGCATTGGAGCTCGAATCAGCACAGCGAGAACTCTCGTGGCTAGTCAAAAATCTTCCAAATACGATCGAATCCTTTCGGGCTGGTTTGTTGGAATGCCTGCAACTCATCTCGCCCACGGAGGCTGGTTCTACGCTGGCCTTGTCCTCGCCCCGCTCCGAGATCCTCAAGGGAACGATAACCAGAGTCGGCACTCGAATAGAGAAAAGCGTAAGTCAGAAGCCATCGAGAGCTCCTTCAGTATGAAAGAGACAGTAGCTCATGGTTGATCGTTTAGAACATAACCCTCAAGCTCCCCAGTTCTTCCACGCCTTACAAGCTCACCCTTCTCCCTCCAACTCCAGATTCTCCGCATACTCATCCATTCGTCCTCTCTCAACTGACCGATGTCCAAAACCACCTCACGGCGTGTCTATCACTACTACCTCCACCTCCGACTACGAACCCGGAATCGCAAGCACCACTACAGCCCTGGTCGGACCCAATACAAACCCACGAGACCCTCCTGCTGCTCAAATCCAATCTCGAGTCCGCCCATGCGAATCTTGTAGGTGGTCGTGGGCCTGGTCGGGGCTTTCCTTATGAGGCTGTGGATGCCAGGGTATTCACACCACCATTACCAGAAAACATCGTTCTCGATGCCTGGATCAATCAGGCCGCCATAACCGTGGACATTCGGAACATTGAAAGGCTTCCTCATTCTGCCGTCTCCGCACAGTTTCCACCATCAATGCCCGAGCGAACAGACACACCACCCACTGGGCCAGAAACTCGCTTTGGGTTTGGAGGACGACTGGCAGCGGTACTAAGTGGTGCGACTGGAATAAATGTGACTGGCGGAGGTGCGAGGAGAGGAAGCACGAGTGATGGTGGAGAGGGGGCGGTAAAGTTCAGGAACGAACGGGTCAGGGTGAAAGAAAGGGTTTGCGTCGACAGTCAGGATCCTTGCCTAATGGCTGTCATGGCAAAGCTAATGGCTCTCGGCCATAATGTCGGCCTCATGATCAGGGCCCTGGAGGTTGTTGAGGGTGCTGTTGGCCTGGTGTGATGGTAAGAGCGGGGAAATTCGTAAAGGGGATTATATTGGCGTTTGTCTCATCCTGCCTCTCGCAGTACAAAAATACCACAAGATTTCCTCTGCGTTCACCGCTTCTTTAGTAGTCTAATTATTGTACTAAGAAGTACTAAGCAGGATGCTTTGCAATCAGAGTTGGTTCCCTCTGCAAACTCCAAAAATGAATTCCATCTGTCTATTCGAGATGATGTGATCATGATTGCTTATTATTCACATCTTTTCGCAACGTGTCTTTACGTGAAACCAACTTTTCATACTCGAATTCAGGTGTTTTTCTGCTCAAGGACAAGGTCCAAGTCGTACTCTGATAGTATTTTCCACAGCGTCCGCTACACCTTGTAAATCCCGTTCTCAAAAACCTTCAAGTACTTGAATCTATTATATGCGCCTATGTACAAAAAAAGAAAATCAACGGTATACCAACATGAAAAAAATCAACACTTTTTAAAACCAAGACCCCTTCTCCCAGGCTCATCCAGTCGTGCTGCCCAACATCGACCCTCCACACTCTCGTCACAAAATATCAACATTATCAAGATCATTGGGTGATGTTAAACTTCATCTTTATTCCCATGGCTTCCAACTCGGCATCAAGATACCTAAGAAAATGTTAGTACAAGAAAGAATGACGAAACAGAGGAGTGACTTACTTCAGAACATAGGGTATAGCGACAACCGTGGTATTCTCACCACCAACAAATACATTTCCCATGCCATCCTCCCACGTAGCACCTTCATCCTCCAAGCCCGTAGCCCTCTCCGCACATCTCCTACACCTCATTTGGCTTTCAAAGCCCACTCTCTTGATGGTGGGCGAAGTCGAGGATAATGAACCACAGTCTCTGCATATCCACGTTTGCGTGTAATCCGAACAATTGAGCAGACGATCTTGAAGCAAGTAGGCAGTTCCGTGAGCAAGCAAGGAATCACGTTCCATCTCTCCGACACGGATACCTCCTCCCTTCTTACGA
The DNA here is from genome assembly GCA_003788565.2 of Ascobolus immersus RN42. Lineage (NCBI taxonomy): Eukaryota > Fungi > Ascomycota > Pezizomycetes > Pezizales > Ascobolaceae > Ascobolus > Ascobolus immersus. The sequence continues at coordinate 276,733 of ML119667.1, read as the reverse complement.
CCCTTGATAGGCTGATGGGTGAGCTTGTCAATTTTACCGGTCGTTCTGACCTGGAACTTGTCGTTAACCATGTGTCTGAGACGCTGGTAGTAGACGACACCGATATAGATGTCGGCGTAAAGCTCTTCGCCAGTGATACCCGAGTACATTGGTTCGTTTCCATGGTAGTTGTAGCCAGCCTTGCGAAGCTGCTTACCGAAAAAGTCGGCTGCAGTGTTCTCTTCATCAAACTGGAATGGTGTGCAGTTCTGCGCAACTCCGTGAAGAGCTCCAGCTTTACCAGCGAGAGACTCCACAAACATACCGATTGTCATACGAGAGGGGAAAGCGTGGGGATTGATGATAACATCGGGTTGCATGCCGGTTTCTGAGAACGGCATGTCGATAGCCGGCCATTTTTGAGAGCAAACACCCTTCTGTCCGTGACGAGATGAGAACTTGTCACCAATCTGAGGTGAACGAGGAACTCTCATTTTGACGGTCACCTGTTGTGGCGGATCATCATTGTTGGCTACTCCACTGTTAGCTTCCCGGTTTATCGGTGTTGGCATGGATCTTACGCAATATTCTGATCTCATCAACATACGCCTGTTCTGTTGACTTATATGCAAACACTTTGTAGACTTCTTCACCAATATCGTGATATACCGCTAGAGGAGAACCGCTCTTGAGTTCAACCCCAATGGCAGCAAATCCATCGAGGTCAAGCACATCGAACCAATCGTCTACAAGCGACTTGTTGGTCATCTGCAAAGCCCTCTTCCTGTCCTTCTTGATGCTTCGAATTTCCTCAAGGAAGTTCTCCTTTGCCTCGGCATAGGCATCCTCGGCCACCTTATTTTTGGCTTCAATTTCAGCTACCTCATCCTCGCTGGCCCCCTCTGGAATCTCGATTAAGGTTGGTGGTTTTGGTTGCTTAACCTTCGAAGGATCGTGCAACTCGAGGATCTTGGCGATTTTGGAGCGCGTACCAGCCGTGAAGCCGAACTGGTGCTGCAACTTCTTCGACCTTGTCATCTCTTCCTTCCAGCCCAGAATTTCTGTCTTGTAGACCGTTCCGTAACCAAATCCTCTTTCCCATGCCGACTTGTTGATAATCATAGCGTCGTCCATGTCGTAACCAGTGTATGAAATGACAGCAACGACGGCGTTCGTACCGTTCGGGAAATTGTCAAGGCCGTACTCGTGGTACAATGGCGAACGTACAATGGGCGATTGTCCCGTTTGAAGCCTGTAAAGCTTGTTGTCGTCTCTAAAGGTCAACGATGTGCCTGGTGTTCCCATTGTCTGTTTTCCCATCTGGCACTGGTACATATTTCTTGGCGATTGATTGAAGTCGGAGAACGGTGTCATGTTTGCGACTATCGAAAGGATATTTGTTGGCGTGATCTCGACATGAGTTGTCTCACCGGCCTCGATCTCCTGTGGTTGTACCGCGATTGACATGTACGGTTGCTCGAACGGACCAACACGGTCTTCCTTATCCAAGGCAAGGTACTTGACGGGTCTAATCATTCGAGCCTGTTGTGAGAAGAGGTAAAGGCCGGGATATTGACCCTTGTTGGTGACGGGTACGTAACCAATCTCGAGTTCGAGAGGAACGTTGTTGATGCCCTGGACCTTGTAGTATCTGAGAGTGTCCGCAACCGTCTTTGTCTGTTTCGTTGTGCACCAACCCACTATCCGTCCATCAAGCTGAACACAGTTGGTCGCGTTAGGCGGTCTAAATGTATCTGGAGGGATGACACCCAACGAGAGGAGGATATTGTCGAGAGCGGAAACATCAACGCATGATGTCAAAATTTGGCATTTGTGGGACAAATGATTTAGCAAACCGCAAGGAGAACCATCGGGGGTGTGAACTGGGCAGAGGAAGCCTGAAGGTTTTGTTAGCAGTAGACAGGAGTCGCTAGGAAGCACGTACCCCAAGACTCAGGAAGTAACTTTCGAACAGTGGTGGTTTTCATCTGAGCGAAGAAACTACCTCTGTGGACCATTCGGAAATGACTTATGAAACGATAGAAATTAATCTTTTCAGCGACAACAGTGAATCCAGAAACCTGCTGCAAGTCCAATCCGGACGGGGAAACCAGGTTGCCGGTCGAGAGGAAATACTCGAGTGCCTGTCCCATATTCTCGTTCGCCTTGGGTAGCACACCAAGGATATAATCTTTGGAGAAAGAATTAAGCTTCTTTTTCTCCCTCACATCCTTCCTGATAATCACGCGCACTTCGTCCAGATATCTCTCTATTCTCTCCTTGATGATCATGCCGTACAGAAATCCTCCGAGAAGGATCTCTTGATGTTGAACAGCATCTGGATTGTCCGGTGCACACTCTCCTGCCACCAAGGAGTACAGCTTTCGAATCATAAACCTGGGCAATGGTTAGAAACGCACAAGCTGGATGTTGAGCAGCGTGAACTCACAATAATAAATGGAACTTATCTCGGTCCTCGTTCAAGTGCACCAGCACAACCTTCTTTAAAAAGAGTTTTCCCACTTCCTCATGCGACATATCTTCGCTAGCAGCTAGAGGCCTTGCGAATTTGTCACCCAAATACTGCAGCACCTCCTCCCGGCTGTAGAGGTCATACTTCTTGTATGCGCGTAATAGCGATTCAACACGATCAGTCAAGAAGGTGTTGTCACGCTCGCCAGTTGGGACTAGTTCCTCAAAGATCTCCTTGTCACTCGTTTGTGTCAACGCCTTCAAAATCATCATCACCGGAACAAGGTACTCAGCCTTCCTCCACGAGAACCTGAACATGACATTTCCGTCGCTGAGATAGTGGAGTACTATCGACTGTGACGTTTGGTCCGGTCGAACACATCGAATCTGGACACCCATGTTCGTGTACGATGGGCCACGCTTCATAAAAGAACCACGGATGAGGGCCATTGGATGGTTGCGTCTTTGCACGACAAGCATTCGAATGATTTTTTCGATGCCGTTGACAATGAAGTATCCACCGAGTTCTTCCGTCTCCTCCTTAGCTGCGGCCAACTGCGCCGGTGAAAGGTTGTTCAAGTGACAACGATTAGAGCGTAGCATTACTGGGACCAATCCCGCATCCCTATCGAGAGTATGCCACGCTCCGTCGTTGACCTTGTACATCAGCTTGAGGCTCATCTTCGCACGATAAGTAATGTGACGTTCCCGAGCCTGTAAACAAGATATGGTCAGCCCCGTGCCTTTCATTATCGAACTGAAGAACATCTCAACAAGGATACTCTACTTACTTCTGCGGGATAAATCCGCCTTCCAATTCCGATTCTCGTCTTGTCCTTAGGCCCCACTTCTGGCTTCGAGATGTAAACATCATGCACCTTCACTACCGAAGTCTGTCAGCACGACGTACCATTGCCATAGGTCCAGAATTACTTACAGGTAAGCTTGTTACCGAATGGTCCAGCGTCGGGCGAGCCATCGAAAACGACCTTTGTGCCTATGTCCTGGCACCCCAATCGCAGAAGTCCGCCATCGAAGAGCTCATTGAAGGATTCGAGATGAGGGAGAACGGCGGCTTGGAGGGCGGGAAACGCGGATTTATCCTTGGGTGGGTGTGTGAAGAGCTTCTCTCTTTTGAGAAGGTCGAAGGGTACTGAGATGGCCGGCATTGCTACTCGACCGGTGCGAATGGTGGTGCGGATGGAAAAGAACAAACGAAGAAGAGAACAACGCCGCAGGAGAATTGGTTCTCTTTGCCCGTCGCAACATTTTTCTGTGTAACCTCTCTTATCGATAAGCAAACTGACTCTGGCTTGGCAGCTGCAGTCTTATCGCGCAAGTGCGGATCTGATTAGCTTGTCCGCATGAATTATCTATCCGCCATGGCCGCACCTGAGGAGAGTGATATGTAAGGGCAGATTATTAACTGTTGGGCATCAAGCCTTAAAATTTGGAGCTCTTCTAATCAGGATGGCAGTACTTGTGGTATGAAGAGATCTACTCTAAATGTGTAAACTAGCCATATCATGGTTATTGTACAATACAGTCTGGGGAACCCATGCCCCAGGAGCTTTATGCTTAATTTAGGGGAAAATAAAAAGCACAAGTGCAAGTACTGCAAACTTTGTATGTATACTTATTATCAAGTTCCATTATCATACCGAGAACAGCACGAATATAATTATGCTACTAATAAAGGGTGCGGTCCGAGAGTCTCGATCCGGGTAGACACAAAGCTACAGGAGGACTTTAGAGTCGACTTTTCCAGTATTAAGACATGTGCAAGTGGAATAGTAAAACGAAAATACTTCTAGTGCAAAGGTCGTCGTTACAACTCGCCCATTATCCTCCGGGGAGGTGCAGTCCGTACTAGTAAGAGCGCGCTCATCCTGTTATGCCTGAGGAAGCCAAATAGTACATAGCACAAAGAGTACTATGTATATCAGTCCGAAGTTCCTGAACTCTGATAACCTCTGTGCACCACACTGTTTTGGAATAAATAAGATTGTCGAGCTGTTACTTTACATAGAGCTCTTCCACCTGTTGACGCAAATATCAAGATACCGATGCCATGACAGTAGCGGCTCCTAGCATAACCAAGAGAGGCTCGTTTAGGTATACTAGGCACTCCAGCATCATAATCGACGAATGGTATCCGAAAGCCAATAACCATCTACTGCCAGAAGCCGCGTTATATAGGTCTGCCCCGGGAATGAAACTGCGGAACTATTCAGATAGTCAGAAGGCCGATGCTTCACAAGCTCCTCGACACCCATAGCATCATATAGGCACTTGCCAGTTGCCAGTTAGGAAAACAATCGAGGAAAGTCTTTTGAGTTTGAATCGACTGCCTTTTCTACTGTGTTTGCCAGTGCTCCGTATCGCGTTTAGTCTTTTAACTCATGTGTTACCAGGAGTAAAACTTCAGAGTCTCCAAACGAAAGCGTTATGCACCATTTTCGGTGTGAGCTCAACAGGGAAGGAGCTGACATCTCACTGCCGAATTTTGAAGCTGCACCTATTTGCTAAGAGGTCATGTGTCATTATGAGGATCTGAAGTTTCCGTCCCTCAAGCGCACCAATTGCACTGAGATAGAATGGAATACGATACCAGTTCTTTGCCAATCTGTGACTGTACCCATCACTGGCATGTAGTAGTAAACTGTTTTGAGTAAGTAGACGTACAAAGTACGGTACACGTGCACACTCGGTGGTGATGCCTGAAGTCCAGTGATCTAGGCAACTCCAAATCTCATTTGCGGGCGATACACATGGTTCGCCTTTATTGATGTGGCTTCTAAGAGCAGCAGCACCTCTTTCGATGGAAACGGGCATGATGCAGGACCGCCGGGCCTCGCAAGCGAGCATAACAGACTTCGACATTCCCTTGCGAGACGAGTCATGGAAGGGAAACAGCATATGTTTCTTCCGAGCAAGGACCGAAGGGTTTCATGAGATGGTAGCCACTGGAATTCCTCTCAGGTTGTTGGTTCTTGCAGATGCAGGCAGAGCTGTGGATGGAATTGGGGCAAAAATGCTGCGGGAAACATTTCAACTCTTGTCCGCATGAGATGCATCTTTATGCCGCCCATGTAGGGATTGCGATAAATACCGATCCAGTTGCGGCGTTGGATAATAAGCCGCACCAAACTAATGAGATGCTCATCTGATTTTTTCCAGGAGATGGATGTTCCGCCCTGCAAGTAAAGTAAACTGTGATTGCGGGTTAGTTAGTGGGTGACCAATGTGATTCGCAAAAAAGCAGTAGTACCGTACCGTTGGTGAAAGAAAAATTTCTCTCAGCAATCATCAAGTGCAAAGCTCCATACAAAAGTACTAAGAGAACAGTCCAAGTAAGTACTCCGTATTATTGTGTTGTTTTGCAGTTTTCTCTGTCGTCGCAAGGTCTTTTGTCGCTCTTCTCAAGATTTGGGCGACGTTTGCATACAAAACTCTCTGGTGAAGGTTGAAGCGAGAAAAGCTTCGCTAAGAGGCGTGCACCTGCCCAGCTTTCTGGCCACCAGTTACCTCATCTCCATCCCTACAGCAACCATCCTCGATATCTTCCTTCAACCATCTCATCACGAAGGCCTAGGTCCAAAGAACACCGGCTTCAACGCTCCTCATATCGATTACAAGCTTGGTCAGCCCTCAATCTACTCTTTACGAACGCACTTCAAGCGACGGGAAGCTTCAACGCCCTCAGATATCCGCTCCGACACACCCCCAAAGGGAACAAGGGGCAGCACACAAAGACAAAGCAGAGGAAAGTTGGTGGTGAGAACCCGGCTGCATCTCCGCATCGAAGGCTGTCCCCGCATCTGACAGGTCCTCCTTGTTACTAGCAGTCAAAGGGAATACAGAATCGAGAGCAAGCCCAACACAGCTTCCGGTGCATGTTCCATCACCCCTAGTCGGCCAGACAAAGAAAACGAAGAGAAGGGAACCGTCCTCCGCCCCATCCACTCGACCCTCCACAGAGCGGCCAAACAAATACCTGCCTCCCATCCGCCTCCGCTCTCTCCATCTCCGCACTTCTCTCGCATCCACCCACACAATCATCCGCTCATCATCCATCCTGTCTCGAACCCTGATCAACAACCTCCGCACAGCCTGAGCCATCAAGCCCCTGGTGTGAGAACCATCGACAGCATCCATACTTCTCTGGCAAGTCTCGCTCTTAACCCCATTCTCGTTTTTGGAGGCCCTTGCTTTTTTTCTGCGGCCAGGGCTGTTCTAGCCTTTCCCACCCTGCCATCTTCTTCCTTGCCCTCCTTCTCGCTTTGGTGGAAACGCCAGCTGACCGTCCTCTCTCTTGAGCAGAAACCATCACTTTTACAAAAACCTCCAAGAACACCAACAATATGGCGGGGATATTCCGAAATATATACGATTGGCTCCTTCGCCTATTCTGGTACGATAACCCTCCGTTTATTCGATGTGTTATGTTTTCGCTACATACGGGTCCACTGGTCAATGGAATCATGAGGAGATGCATAGCCGAGCCATCCAGGTATGACGTGGCAGAGGGCTAACATATCTCGCGTTACAATACATAGGGCGACTGAGATGGATGTTACCGTCATAGGGCTGCAAAATGCTGGGAAGACGTCTTTACTTAGAGTGCTTGCGGTAAAAATTCTCTTCCGTCCCTCGTGTTGACGCTGGTTGAGCCGTTTGGGCTGCGAGCAATGATCCGAAATGCTGGGAATGCATGCTGACGTGGTCATACAGGGCGGAGAGTTTACGGTAGAGTATGTCGACACTGTTCCTGCATTTGGGTCGCCTTCTAACCCCTTGTTTAGTTCTATTCCCACAGTTGGGTTCAGTATGAAACGGCTCCAGAAAGGGCATGTGGCACTCAAATGGTATGGCTCCCCTCTATGCGAAAAGGTACATGGGAACAGACTCTAACAATCACCTAGTTGGGATTTGGGTGGACAACCACGGTTTAGGGCAATGTGGGAGAGGTACTGTAGAGGTGTAAATGCCATAGTGTAAGTTCATCTCATCGTCCGTGTCTACCCTTCAACTGCTAACATGACTTGTCTGTCAGCTTTATCGTGGACTCCGCCGATCCGTCACCCGATAACATTCCACAAGCAAAGACCGAGCTGCATTCGCTCATCAAGAACACAACACTCGATGGGATTCCCCTCCTCGTACTCGGAAACAAGTCAGATCTTCCGGACTCTTTAGGTGTTGATGATCTCATTGTTCAGTTGGAATTGAACGAAATATCTCGCCGCGAGGTTTCGTGTTATTCCATATCTGCAAAGGAGGAAACCAACCTGGATGCCGTCATTCAATGGCTCATCAACAAAGCCAAAAGATGATTTACCTTGGGAATATGCTTGCTTTCTCATCTATGGATTGCTTTTCTCCTGGCCGTTATATTTCCAGACCGACTTTCGCATTCACCCTCGGTTCTAATTTTTAGCCATACCTGGACTAAACTACCCTTGTGATACGAATTCTACGCTTCTTTTCTTATACACCCCCTTCGGCCTTTTATTCTCACTGGTTAAATTGTTTTCATCGCGATAGGTCGGGTGTTTTCTGCTTCTTTTTGTCGTTCAAGAGTTTTTTTATGCTTAGCGGTTCTATTTTAATCGTTGTTGTTCAGTTTCACTTTATCTTCCTTTTTAAGTGCTTTCTTTTTTTTACTCTTCACGTCACAGTCTGGCTCTCTTTGATGGATTCGGCGTTGTCCTCTCTTCCTTATTTATTTTTATAGTCATCAGTTTGTGCCCCTCATTCGGCCAGCTTCCTTCATCTCTGTCAGGTTCAAAACGTTTCAGAAGGTTTAGCCCCGCGGCTCGCATCTACAGTTTTAAGCTCACGCTCTGGAATTATGGCTCGGTTTCCCTTTTTTTCTTGTGTTTGTCCTTTGACCGGCGTGTTCTTTTAAGAAGTCGGCTCTCTGAATAATATTGTAACAGTTGGGCTGTAGCCAACCATTGATATGTACACTTGTTCAAGTACGGGCCTGAATATGCTGCCTCATTCAGTGATAGCCTACCGGTGTGGACCAAACAGATTGTAATACGAGACGGCTGTGCTCGTGCGCGTGTATTTGGGCGCTTGGTGAGTACATACTCTGCTTTGGCAAATTCTACTTGGAGTTTGTCTTTTGTCGCAATTATTACTCTTTCCGGTAAAGCGGAATTTGTCTTCAAGCTTATATTATTGGCCAATCAAGAAGCTGCGAGCATTAAAGGTGAGGAGTAGAAGAAGAAGAATTAAGTGCATCTGCGGTATTAGACGGCAATTGACGGAGCACTCTCCTGTAGATATTGAGGTGAAAGATAAGTCATTTGTGGTCATTTTTAAGAGTTGCTTTAATTGCCATCAAATGAAGGGAGGTTTCCTGTTGAAGCCAAAGTCAACGGTCCCAAATTTTGCCTTTCCATATTCAGGTCCACGTCAGGAGCCTCCAAAGATGTCATTGAATTCAACCTGTGCGGCTGCGCAGCTGCTAAGCAATTTACGGTAGCCCAACCTAAAACATTGCCCCTGGCTCAGCGCAGTGAAGCACCAAGTTCTTTACAAGTAGCACTCATTAATTTGAGCAATCAACTTGAAGATGGTATACGTATTGAGCTCGCAGAGCTTCTCGTCAGAATAACAATACAAAAGGTAGTACTGGTTTTGAGCCAAGGAAATGCGTATTAGACATAACCCGAGCCAGTACGCGAGGTGCTCGACACTACTTACAATGTACTCTCAAGTCGGTCTACTTCCTAGATGCTGAAAGTTGAAGTACCTTAAGTAGGCATACTTATAAGCTTAGTTATACCTTATCTAATCTTCACTTCTCCTTTCATGTCCACATGGCTCAGAATTCCCACGCCAAACTCATGCACTCTCGCCTCGGGGTCGCCTAAGGGGTCTGTAATCGCTTGCATAGAGAGGCGAGTGCTCCTGAATCGATCTCAAGGGCAGGCTTTTTGATATGCTAGTCACTTAGTTCGGAGAACCCCAGCGTGTTCCTCAGCTTAGTATGTACCCGAAGTGGCGAAACCGACCATTCCGAAAGGACGATTGGATGTCTCAATCCATTTCTGAAGCTCGAACCACTTCCTCGCCTCCTGTACTCTAGGTTAAGTGTAGTAGAGTGCGGCCATTACAAGTAAGATCTCTAAACGAAGTACAGTCTCGTTAAAGAATCGATTGATGATAATAATTGGGAAGCTCAGTACTTAAGTAGATAGTCGGACGTCGATATGCTAAATTTGGAGGTGCTTAATCCGCTCCGAACATTGGTTTAATTGCTGCCTACGAGTCCCATCTTCCTCGAAGCTTGATTTGGGCTTTTGGCGGTTGGATGGAGTCGCTAACGTGGAGTGTGAATTTCGCTTCGTCGGCTGGCGGTCATGCGAACTGAGTCGCAGTCTCTCTCCGTGTGGCACCATGAACTCAAGCTGGGGCATTCGGTCCGGGCCAAGCAGGGGTGCAGAAACCTGGAGCGCTTACTCGTACAAGTACATGGAGAATTCCCGATGCAAGTGAGCTTCCGAGGAGAGGCTCTGGCATAGATGCGTAGATACCGGTCTGAGGGAGTACTTGGGCACCTCTGTAAGCACGAGTTCTCCATTAACTACCAAGCAATGCTGAAAACCTGTACATACTTGTACAAGTACTTGTACATATACATACAAGGTACCCCCTACCTGTTCAAGTTGAAAGTAACTTGTCACCAATGCAAGGGAGGGAAGGGATACGGATTGACAATCATGAAGTTGGGAGTATGTGACAGCAGGCCGTCTCTGCAGTACTAACAAGTACGAATAAGTATCTAATTAATCAACACACTCTTGATGGCGCAAGAGTGGACGAGAAAGGCGCTGGTTCAGATAGTAAAGTAGGAGGCAGGACATGTCGACAAGAAGGGTATCACAATCTCACAAAATCGGTGGATATGATACTCCCTGTATGTACTTCCGGAAAAGATAATGGGATATCATACCTGAGCAGCAACATGATGTGCTGCAACATATCCAACTCTTGTCCAGCTCATCGATCATCCAGCCTAGCTACGCGCCTCAAGGCACAATGTTGAACGGCCTGAAATGGGCATCGCAACTTGACGGTTGACGCCTCACACAGAACCAATCTCCCTCCACAAGTGGCACGAGGGCATCGGAATAACTTGGGGGGCCAATTAGATTTGGGCCAACTACTAGCGACGGATACTGAAAGGCGTTGAGGAGAGATTTGAAGTCGATGGCCCATGGGAATGAATGAGGAGAGGTGTTCCAGAAAGCAGCCAATTAAGGTTAACGGTTTATGCAGAGAACTGGCTGTAGAAGATCAATATACAAGTATTGAACAGACTAACCAACTAGGAAACTTGAACCTGGTGGGAATACCAAACTAGTAGTTTACCGACATCTCGAGATGCTGTGCCTGACCCAGCTTGATTAGAATTCATGCAACCAATCCCTCATTATGTGTCCCTTTCTTTTGGCGCAATCGCTCAACTCCGTCTCGTCTTTCTTTGCCCCTTCAGAAGAAGGAAAAAAAAAGTCCGAACGAATCGCGGTTCCTGGAAGGATTGCATCGATTGTAAGAGCGCATTGAGCAATCTCCACCGATATGCCGATTCAGCCAAGATCCTCTCCTGCTTTCCTCTCTTTTACCCAGCCCAGGGGCTCGCAACCTCTCCTTTCTAGAGGCATTCGCGGTAGAATTGGGGAAAGCGCTCGGTCGGTTGTTAGGCCGTTTTGGTGATGGCTTTGGTTTGGGGGTCTCATTTCCAGTTTAAGTGGGTTCGATGTAACCCCTTTAAAATTGCTGCGAGCTTTCAGGGCTTTGTTCCTCTATCGGCCAACTCTCTTGTTTATATTCCACACCATCCGCCCTTCCCTTCCTTCTTTCCTCACCCACCAGCTTCCCAAACTCCAGTCACTCTTTTCAGACACTCACTCACTCTCAACAACCTTCACTCTTTCGGTTGTCCAATCTACCCTCACAAATCCCCAAATCCAACATTTAAAGTAATCTACTTTCCACCACCAAACCGCAAAAATGTTCAACAAGTCTGCCGTCATTGTTGCCGCTATGGCTCTTGCTCAGCTCGCCGCTGCCGGTCTCAACGCCTTCATTGAGCCAACCACCGCCCAGGTCATTGAGGCCGGAAAGCCATTCGAGATTACCTGGAAGGCCGATGGAGGAAAGACCGTCACCATCACCTTGAGAAAGGGTGATTCCAAGAACTTGGATACCTTGGAGGATATTGCCAGTAAGTTTGCACCGCCTGTTTGACTGGACGCGATGGATCGTGATGCGATCGCGACTTGTGCGGGGATATTTGGTGGTGTTTGGTCTGGTCTGCAATTATGCCTGGGCCTGAAGGGGAGAAGCTTCGCTCGTTATCGCTACACGGGTCGCGTTTTTTGCGCATCGTCGTACCCCTGAGCAACAACAAGCGATCTCCCCCCTGAAAATTCCTTTTTTCGCTTGCACCAATAGCCACGAGACCTCAGACCACCCAATCAATCCCTTTCGCACAGATCATCGCTTCATCAAAGCTTCAGGAACAAAATCGCTAACACACTTGCTACAGGACAAGTTGAGAACACTGGAAAGCTCCCATGGACCCCAGCCGGTGACCTCGAGAAGGGAGCCGACTACGCTCTCCAGATCAAGGATGACGAGACCGGAGAGATCAACTACACTGGTCTCTTCTCTGTCAACTCCAACGTTGAGGCCTCCCCAGACAAGCCAAAGTCGACCACCGTCGAGTCCACCTCCACCACCTCCTCTTCCGCCTCCGTCCCAACTCTCATCACCTCCGTCGTTGCCGGAAAGAACGGAACCTCCACCACCATCACCAAGCCATCCCCAACTGGCAACAACTCCACCACCACCGCCAAGCCATCCCCAGTCAACGAGTCTGGAGCTGAGTCGCTCGTCCGCAGCCCAATCGCTCTCTTCCTCGCCGTTGCCGGTGCTGCTCTCTACTTGCAGTAAATGCACTCTCTTCTTCTGCGCCCGTGGTTTCTAGTTTAGGAACGACGGGTTAGGAAAAAGGGATCCTGTTTCTTGGAATGCATTTGTTTGTTTCTTCTTGGGTAGCGGGTGTAAATAAACGGTAGCGGGTTGTCTTTATTGTGTTGGTACTTGGATGGGAATGGTATGTCTGGGATATTTATTTTAAACATCTTGTTTTGTTTATTTAAAGCTGGAACGGTCGGGAACACTTGCAAATGCACTGCATGGGATTGGTCTGGATTTCAATAACGAAACGGAATAGCCTTTTAATCTAATCGCATTTTTTGTTTGCGTTCTTGCCTTCTGGTTCCAGTCCTTTCTCAACAGCGTTTGCATTTGTTCAAGGAGTTTATATATCATCGCTTTATGGACTGCATGATAGACTTTCAGTTTGCTTATTGGTTCTATGTATAATTTACTTAATGGTTAATATGAAGGCGGTGGAATTATAATTATTAAATGGGTTTTATCCTGCATATGAAGTGTTCTCGTTTGATTGCTCGGTTTCTTTTAGAATGATCATGTTTTATCACTCACTATAAGTTGCTTAACTGCACTCCATCCTGAATGCTTCCAGTAGTACATAATCGTGTACAATGCTTAAGTAAGTACTTCTTCAAATGTACTCCGGAGCTCCGAAGTAGATACCACGGAGTAGAAATGCTACCTGATGTTATTTGTGATTATCCATACAAGGACTGAGTACTAGGTAATCTATGAAGGTTCTTAAACCGCGCTATACATTTACGATACACAAACCATCCCCAAATCCTCGCTGTAATTCACTCTCGATTAAATACTGTTTTGAGAATGGTTGGATCCAACTGTTCCTTATCGCCCGATATTCACCCACGCACAGACCACCCACCCCACTATCTTGCCGCCTTTCGCCAAACCGGCGGACCTCTCACCAAGCTTCAACACTGATCTGTCAAATGCACACCACCTTCCGCGCATTGCCCCGTCTCGCTGTCTCACGACAACCGCAGCACATCCGATCATACCCCATCTTCCCATCCCTCATCTCACGCATCCAAACATCCCAAATGTCGACGGAAACCGACGGCCCACTTGCCAACCGCATTCGTGAACAGGTACCTACAATAACACTCCCTGGCCCGAATCATGTCCTTTGCGAACGCTTCCTGCAGCACAACCTGAATCAACGACCAAAGCTGACCCAATGTGTTTGACAGCTCACAGCCGCACTGAAGCCACCAGTCGAGATCGAGCTTCGCAACGACAGCCACAAGCACGCGCATCATTCTGCCATGGCCGACCTTCACTCCTCGGAAAAAGTCGAATCGCACTTCCACCTCCAGGTGTCGTCGCCAAGTTTCGATGGGATGGGGAAAGTACAGAGGCATAGGCTTGTTTATGGGCTGCTGAAGGAAGAGCTGAAGGCGAAGGATGCTGGTGGATGGGGACTACATGCGTTGCAGATAGTTGCAAAGGGGAGTGATGGCAAATGATTGGGGCTGATCCGGATATGGTATGTCAAGGCGAGGACAAATGCAGGATGCAGGTACAACCCGTGGGTCGTATGTACATACGCATAATCAGAGTACGCCGCTATGGAATACTTCCTTTCGGCAACGTTTGAAGCACAGGACGGGGCAGAACTTAGAATCAGTCATTTCATCCGTACTTGAGCACTGGTTGGCAACTCCCTATCGAGCATTCCTTTGTATATTCCCAGAATGATTGGATAGCAATGGACCACCATTCAGTGGAAGAGATGCATACATAACAGTCCTCTAGCAACATCACCACGCGCTCCAAAGTTCCATCATGCTAGCATCACTTCTAATCTACCTTCTACGCCATACGCATCCAGACCATTTACCCATCCCCTATTCCATCTCACCATCTCATTCCCGAGCTCTCGATTACGCAGGGTACCGATTTCGGAAATCCAAGGGCCCATGGGTAACCCATTCTTCCAGAGTCGGCTCACTAATAGACTCCCTTATATCTCTCTCGATGGCCTCACCAAATTCTCTCTCCAGCGAAGCATTGTAGTTCCCTAACCTCCTTGCCAGCAACCTTAATATCCTCGCCAGCATTGCGCAACACCTTCTCCCTGCCAGATTGGCGTCAGAAAGGCTGAACAACCACCTGAATCCTTCCCGTGCCACCGTCAGATATTCTTGAATTTGTTGATCATTGGCCGGCTTCATTCCCGTTGTCTGGAAAATGACTTCTGTGAGTATGGTAGCCTCTGATGACGTGAGATAGTACAGGAAGCACCACCAAGGAATGGTGCTGAGACGCTCCACGACCGTCAGAGGCGGACCAGCAAGCTTCTGGATGTTGAGAACGGCGTGCTGAACGCAAACGTCAGCGTGAGTCGTAATAAAGTTACGCATTTCCGGTGTCTGGCGGGCAAGTGTCGTCTCGTGGCAAAGAGTTGGTCGAAGGATGATCATGTTGGTATGGGTGTACCGGAGAAATAGGTCATTACGCTGTTGTCAGCCCGATTAGCGTCAGTGTTTTAGGTGGCAGAGACATATGTAAATATGAAACCACCTGTAGGATTGTTACCTGACGACTGGTTTCGTCAACCAAGTCCGACTTCTCAAACCGCAGATATTCGGGAAGAGAAGCCTTCCATGCTTCAACCTTCCTCAAATAATCCTCGATAACCCGCTTCAACGTTTTCCAACTGCCCTTATCAGCTCCATGAAGCGGCGCATACAGGTCGGTGCATACGCCTTCGAAGATGAGATTCATCTTCGCCACTGCAAGAAAGTATGGATCGACCGGAGCATCTGTGCTGGGATACGAATTTAGGAGTTCATATCTGATTGACTGTGGAATAGGTGCATTGCAGTCGGACAGTTTAATTGAAGGCGGTCGGCCCGTCACCATCGCTAGGAGCGTCTCCAGATACGATAGCGCGTACCAAGTCCGGTTTCGCATTTCTCGTTTGTGCGCCGATAATGTATTCGTCTCATTGCGTAGGTGAAGGCCAAGGCCATGTGCCAAACGTATGGCCAAACCGTTCGCATTCCAAGCCCTGTAGAATAATTAGCCAATGGCTCCAGACCACACTTCTGTATCTCCACAAGTTTTTGGAACTACCCACCTATTGGCCTGCTTTGTAGCAAGCAGGTAGAGAGAGGCCAATCCCATCACCTGAACTTGTATTAAAGTCCCAACCCGAAAGACGAGCCCTCCATCGAGGGCGCCTAATATTCTTGCCCTGGTAAAGTACTCCACGTGAGTCGTACAGTCCTCAATCTGGACAGACCCGGCTAGATCCTCAAAAGTTTGCCCTAACGCAAATACTAGGTTTAGCATCGCAAGCCAGCCCCATGGTCTCCGCTGGGCATCCTGTTCCAAATACAATCGATCATACTCTCTGATGAACTCCTTCCGGTCTACAAGCGGACACAAAGGCTGACAGGATTCAAAATAGCTTGCGATTAGCCGATCTGCTAATATCCTCGGTGGTATAGCAAAATGGTTGACGGGGGACCCTCCAACCGATATGTCCTGATCGTCCACATAGTAGGAACCGACTAAAACATACGCCATCAAAAACTATTCACCGATGCAAGGAAAAAGATGAAATCCTTCACGTACCTTTCGATTGCTCGAAATACAGCGGTAGATCTGGGTTCGTGATACCACCAGTGGCATCGTGGATATCTGAGGCCTCCTCGCCATGTTCCAAATAATGGAACAAGAAGGAGATCCAGCAGACATCGCTAATTTTGCCCATAAAACCTGACGGAATGTTGACATGAGTCGTGTTAATATCATCCATGACTCTGTCCACAGAAGAATCCATCGATGCCAGGCCACCTTTCAGCCTAGCAATATGACCACCTTCAGCTACTTTCATGTGCTCTTCCTCGTGCGCGTAATATCCGTCATCACTGCTGTGACTATCGCTGTCGCCTTCATAGACGCTTATGGATGCACTCTTTCCCTTTTCGGATCGAGACGAGTGATGACCCCGTTGGGTCATTGCCGACTGAGAAGTCGATGGAGAGTGGGTGCCCAATGAACTACTTCGACGAGGGTTCTTCAAGATACAGAGATACCGGTCTAGTCAGCAGAGCAAAACATCAACCATAGTCTAGAGGCCGCTGGGGGTGGGGGAAGGGTCAAGAAAGACTGAACACAACAATGTATAGATGGAGCACTAGGCACGAAAGAATCCATAGTAGGCAACGGTGAGCCATCACTGGTAGCACATACCTCTTTGAGACTGATTTCGATCTGCTTCCGCTTGTCATCGTCTGCCAATGGAAGCAGTTCCCGTAGATACTCTTCATATTGCTTGTTGCGTGCCTCAAGTTCGTTAAATTCATTCAAACGTCTATAGCAAACACACATATCCATGTTAGTCCCGTTTTCCTCATAATACGGCCAATTCGGAGATACATGTAAACGTGACATCCCCGTTTCTCCCCCCATACTAATGCAAGCAAGTTGCGACTGTGTCTCTTCAAAGCCAATCTCCTTCGTCGTTTCTCTACAGCCTCTTCTTCTTCTCGACCCCATTCTCTGATATTGGAATGGCCAATATACCATACCAGGGCTGTAGGTCCATGTGTAAGCCGTAGGCGTAGACACTGCTTCTTCCAAGAGACTGACAGTATGGGGGTAAAACGAAGGACAGCGATTCGTTGTGCAGGATAACAATCATGCAGGCCGCACCCAAATACCTACTTCTTCGTCTTCTCTCGTTTGCCTTCGCCGTAGTGACATTCCCTCTGGGCTGTCCGACAGGTTTTGCAGGTCGGTCTGTAGTGTATTCGAAATGCCGGACAATATACCGACGCTACCAATCAGATAATCTTCTCCTTTTCCCAAGATGTGTTTTTGCAAGCGTGAAGTGGTTGAGGGTAGAGGCGGGATGGGATGATGATGGGGGGAAAGAGAGGGAAGAAAGGGCAAGAAGGTCAAGTTGATGAACAACATTGTTGGCTTTTTTTTGGAGATTATAGTTATACGAACCGAGCTCCATCACACTAGAATAAATAAGAGTTAGCCAATAAACGCCAAAAAAACGACACAACCCTCATCGACCACTCCAGATCCGATGCATCGATGGACTCACTCTAGACTTTTTCCTTCTGCAGGGTTCACAGGCATGCTGGACCCTTTGCCGACTGTTGTGTTGATCGTGCGGGTAGGGCGCCTTGCCTAGTGGCATCTTGCCGTGAGAGGATCCATGAGTGTTGCTTGGTTCACCAAAGGAGAACTGGTAGTAGCCACCTCCACTCATCGTCCAGAGACGGAGGAGAGTTTGAAGAGGGAAAAGAAGGCCGGAGCGTCCGCAGGCGAGATGCTGCGTCCTCTACCAAAGTGGGTAGAGATTGGTGATGATGGTGCGGAGTGGATCGAGAGAGTGCGGAGTACGAGTGCGGAGGTTTGAGGCCGAGGATTGACGGGTATCGAAAGTCGTAATGGGGATCGAGTGTTGGACGAAGAGAAGAGGTGGTCTGTAATGCGACTACAAACTCCGCAAGTATACTTCTTTGGAAGGTAGGGTCTGACGTCCGCCAAGTCAGTAAAATTGAGAGGTGCATTGAAGGGAAGACGGGGTGTAAATAGACTTGGAAACTCGCAGACTCACCAAACTCACCTCAAGATCTCGTTTACGGTGCTGTCCGCCCTTTGGCAAAGGCCCTTCTTTCTCTTCCTACTCACCGAGCCATTAATATACTAGCGAGGATTGTCGCAACTGCAACCACTAGTCCGAGGCTGTCCCATCTTTGGTTTGTCGACAAGAAATCGTTAAACGTCGTTGAAATCGGGAATTTAGCGGCCATCGCTCGTGACCGGATCTGTTCGGGAAGCTTCCTGCATGGCCTGTCCTCTGACGGCCCGCTCGTTGTTTTCCCATCAAGGGGTTCGCGGCACAATTCACCAACGAAGCGTAGCCAAAGTCCGGATAGGACCCTGTGCATGAGATGTCGGGGAGAGGAGAGAAGTTGGAACAAGATCAAGATTCCAAGCTGTCGATCAGCTATGCTAAAGTCAGTAGTATTCTAATCCAAATAAATATTAACTTCGTACCTTTTTCCCTGAGCCTTCCAAGGTTCTGCATGTAGGTCAACCACAGAAGCGCAGGTACTACTATCAAGTACTCTGCCTTTTTTTCTCTCTCTCTTTCTTTCTTTCGTTCAGAGTCAAATAAAACACATCCACGCCGTATCGATATCCGCATGCCGCAAAGTGGCATACTTGTACATCTCGTATGTACTTACAAGAAGTACATACATATGCCACTTCTTTTTTATATGCAGGTTTATCCCTTCCGACCTGCCAATGCAAATGTCTGGTTTTCTCCGAGACCCTGAGCAAAGAGCATGGAGGTGGGTGAATAAAAATGGGGAGAGAACTCGAGTGTTTTAGAGAGCAAGCACTTTAGCTGAAAGCCTTCGTGTGGCGACCACTTTAACAAACCTGCAAGCGACCCTAAAGTCTTTTTTATTTGCCACCTAACATCTAAAACTCTACCAAGTAAGAAGTAGGTAAGTACCCAGGAGGAGGAGGAAGGCAACCAGATGCAAATGATATTGATCTCTCCATCTAATCTCGAGTTGCACAATGGCAGTTGCACTGGCAATCGCATTTTGAAGAAAGACCATGTTGAATCTTGCGGTAGTACTTCCAAGGCCCTGAATAGGAAAGGGGTCCCTGACCGGACGGGATTAGCGCTCACCAATCCGCCGTTTGTCTGACATGACATAAGGCTTCCGAAACCCCAAACGTCTTTGCAAATACCCGAGAGGACCCTTTCCCTCTCCAAGCGAGGTCTTCGCGTCTAGATGACAGAAAATAGCAACCTCCAGACAGTTACTGACGATGGCAAAGTTGTCATTGGGAGCTATGTAAGCCCAACCCTGGGAATAGTACTTGTGTTGACGGCACTATCGTACTAAACGTGCCATCATTGCCAGTGCATGAAACAGGTTGCAGGTATGTATGTAGATTAGTTGAACTTGTCCTGCCCACCAGTCAGTAAGTAAGTAACTATGTACACAGAGCACCAAGCCTGGCCATGATATAAGATGCCACAGAAGCCTCTAATATGCTTTCTTTTCTCTTTAGCTGTGCTCTCATCGACCTTCCCACTTCTTGAGTTTCGTTTCGCCCGGGTTGATCCCATCCTTCACTTCATTCATAGAATCACTGGTTGATTCGTCCTTTCTTTCCAACCACTGTCTTTACCATTCGGAACCATTGCCAATTTGTGCTGGAGTTGATCTCGAGCGAAACCCAACTACGAAGCTCAGTCTGTCGTCAATTGCCCGCCTCCTTCCTACCACCAGTATCAACGCAACGCTAAACACAAACAACCAACCAACATTGGACTTTGTGTGCATGATGAAAGCGTCACTCACCGCCATTTTCTTCCTGGTCCTTGCGTTCGCCAACTTTACTGTCCTGGCCTCACAACATTCGAAAGCATACCCGAAATCATCACGGATCAGTCGAGATACCCACCATCGAGCTCAACAAACCATCAAAGTTCAATATCCAGGCGAAACCGCCCAGCCTCAAGTAGTCGGAGATATGAGGTACATGGCCAAGATCATGGGAGGTGGCCGACGACATGCTCGGCCTTCTGCTGGTCGAGTTCTTCGAAGATCTCATGTTCGTGCACGAAGGTAGCTGGTAAGGCGTGCAGGGCGTCCATCTGAGTCGGCTACCATTGTATGCTACAAGGCCCGACAGGTTGAAGGTGCAGGGTGGGCCTCGGAAGACAATCTGAGAATCGAGGGACTGAAGACGAAGAAGAGCGGTATTGTGTCGAGGGGTTCCCAGCTTAGCACTTCTTGTGATGATTTGGATATACCAGTTTGACATGGTTCCATACAGCCAATTTGATGGTCTTGTCTGAGAGTGCTTGGTCTGAGCTTTGTTGCTTTGTATGCCTTGTTCGAGTGATGATGATGCTGATGCTGATGTTGAAGGCTGTGATGTGCGGGGATTGCGTGGACTTTTTGTGCATTGCGTAACTAGACGTTGTTGGTGCTTGTGTATCGTGTCCATTCGTTCCCTATTGAGCATGCTTCGTCCCATCTGTAATGGACTGTCTACCTAGACCCAGTCATTGATGTGTTGTACTGCTCCAAGTGCAGTGTCGAGGATTGAGGAATGAAGATCCGCCGTTTCTCCCAAAACGGTGGGGTTTCACTCTTTCGGTTACACATAAACGAGTTTATGTTTTTTTTAGATGACCTCCTTGGCGATTGCTCAGGCGACAGTTGGAATGTTTAGTCGAGTTTAGGGCGGTTTGAACCCTTCCCAAAGCTGTTTGGGGTCGTGATACAACACCATCTCGAAATATCCTCCCACCCCCGGCCCTTGCTCTCCCCCGCATATCTCACTGCGACAGTCAACGATAAAGAGCACGAGGTTACGCAGTCATCTTACGTCCCCTGGTGTGTTTGCCGTACACACTTTTTTTCTTCTGCGCCGTCACTTTCTCCTTACTTTTTGCTGCTCTCCCCGACGATCGATTGCAACGGAGCCTCGCCTTCGGCATGATATAGACTTCTTCAACTCTTTCTTTCCTCACGACACATCGCCATATCGACCCGACACCGCGCGCTATCGATACCACTGCCTGCTCAGGCTTACGCCCAAACGCTCGCGCATCAGCCATGTCGTCCACGAAAATCCCCGGCATGAAGAAGTTGTTCAGTCTCAACGCCTTCAAAAGCAATAGCAGTAAGTTGGGATGAGCTCTGAGGTTCCCCGCTATTTGTTTTGAGCAGTGATTGGTGGACTCGCTCGCTTCAAAGGAACACTACATGCTAACGACTCTGCGCGCGATCGTACAGAAAGCGGGAACGCAACTAGGAATACACCCGAGCCACAACAACACAATGCGGTTGACTCTGCAACTGCTGATGATACTCCGGAGGCGAGGATAAGGTCCGCTATGGTTTGTGGGCAGCTCACCGTGTCGACCAAAACTAATCGAAATTGCTGTGCAGCTCGGATTCTGCCATGCTGGAGGCCCAACCAATACAGTAAGTATTTTCGCACTCCACTAAATCACGGGCAAATGTTCGCAGGCTGACATTGCATCTCTGATAGGGAGATGAGGTTGCCTTTCTGCCCACAATCGTCGAAATGGCCGAGTCTAGTCCAAGTGCTGCCCGAGAAGCAGCCCGAGTGATCCGCAAACAAATCAGTCTGTCAAACAGTAATCGGCCATCAGTACAGTACAACGGTATTATGCTGCTTCGGATACTCTCGGATAACCCTGGCGCTATATTCACGAGGAATCTCGAGGCTAGCAAGTTTCTGGCGTCCGTCAAGAAGCTATGGGAGGATGGTCAGGACCCCAGCGTTCGGCAGATATTCTGGGAGACGATGGATTACCTGCAAGAGAACAAGTCTGGGATGGAAGGCCTCACCTCAATCATAGAATGGTGGAAGCACGAAAAGCTCCAAGCCACTCAGCCGGTGATTGCGCAAAAGAAGTCCTCGGGCGGTGTAAGTGTGATGGTTCTCTGGTCCAAGAGTGATTTGGCTAACTGCTGGCATCTGTGTAGTTGTCGAGGTTTCATTCTACAAAGGGGAATAAGCAGGCGAAAAGCAGGGCTGTGGTGCATCCTATTCAAAGTCCGATTCCACCGGTGGACCAGCTTGTTAGTCGTATCTCGGAGGCACAGGCCAGTGCCAAACTCCTACATCAGGTCATCTCCAATACGCCCAAGCGTGAAGTCGGGAGGAGCGAACTTGTCAAGGTGGGTTTCGTCGGCAGCTTGGTCTTATGAAACTGCTTTTCTAATATTGTGCTTTCAGGAGTTTGCAATCCGGTGTAAGAATGCGTCAAAGTCGATTCACTCTTACATTACCGCCGATGCCGATATCGAAGAGAATCTTCTCACAACACTCATCGAGACACATGAGCTTCTCAGTGTTGCGCTTACTCGTTATAACGGACTTATGGAAGCATATGAGCTACAAAGAGCCATTGAGAAGAGTAATGGAGGGAAGGACCGAGCAGTTACACCGCCGCCAATCGACGATATTCCCCTCGACGCGGATGGATTCCCGATAATAACGCCACCATCCGAAGGCTCTCGTAATAGTCAGGCTCAGCATGGAGGATTGGGATATTCGAGCTTCCCGAACAACAATGATAGAGACATGTTGGATCCGTATGAGTATGGAAAGAATCCATTTGCGGATGACAATGGAGAGGGGTCGTCGAGAGCTTATGCTTACGACGATGACGATGAGCCGAAGCCAAGGATAGACAAGGGCAAGGGAAGGGCGGTGGATTCGGATGATGGGCGTGACCTTTCGCCCATTGATACTACTGGTGTTAACGGCAGTTCGAGAGCCAGGGCTGATACCGTAGACAGTGTAGTATCTCCGGTTACACCAAGAGACTATGTATGTACTTGACCTCCTTGAAGCCCCTTGCTTAACAGATCCTTGATTAACATATTGCAGAGTGAACCCTTCTCACCAGCTCTTCCAACATCCACAACTGGTGCTCTGCAGCCTACATCCCAGCCGCCACCACCGCCTCCTCCAGCACCAAGAGAAAGCAGTTCCCGTTCTTCATCCTTGTCCTATCCGTCTCACCCCCCTCCACCTCCTCCTGTCCCGCAGAAGAGGACCGAGTTGCCTTATCCTTTGGATTAGAGTAGCCTAGATGATCGATCGAATGCTGCTCTGCTGCATAGCATGCGATAATTGGATCCTTGGTGGACTGGCGTGCTGTGCTTCAAAGTGGGATTAATAATCTTCTGACTGGCTACTAAGTACCACGAACTGCCTGCTTATGAAGTTTATGGCGATGCCACATTATGGTGCCTATGAGACTCGATTTCTTTTGTATTTTTGGTATTAGTTTCCAGCCTCTCTATATTACCCTTTCTTTTTGTTGTAACTAGCTTATATTCCTCTGGAGACGCTCATATCCTTCGATTTTACGAGTTTGGTTGGTGTAATTAATGTATGATTTGCGATGGTCATGACATCTGACGGAGTTTTTAAATGTGTTGCTCGGGTCGGTGTCAATTGGATTTGTGTACATGTACAATCGAACACGTTCAGGCGCCGTTCAATTCGCTCTATGCACTCGACTCGAAACGTTGGAATGTTTTGTGTATTTTCATTCGTACTTGTACCGATTTTGATATCAATTAGGTAAGTACGTAGGAGCTGTAGTGTGCTCACCATTCATAATTCTTCAAGACGAGTATTCTAAACTATACTCGAGGAGATGAATCCAGGCATAGGACCAAAGGTAGATCGAGGTCCTCCAGGGAAGTAACGGCGTATGTAGCTACCAACAGGTGAGCTTGTGGAGTTGGCAGGTCAACTTTCCGAAAGTGGCATTGCTGGCCTGGCAATGGGCATGCCACAGTGGCGTCCGTTGGACGAGGTAGAGAATCGAAGACCGGCTACTTCAAGATCGTGAGTTCCTGTGGGATCGTATGAATGTGGCTCTGGCTGGTCTAGTAGGCTCGATCGTTTGCATTATCGAGCTCATGAGGTGTGGTCTTTGCGGAGACTCATGTCACCGGATGAGGTATAATAGCGACATATGGTGGCTGAAGAAGTTCAGAATTGTGAGCTCATGAGGCGAGTGGAGTGAGAGATTAAACAGTAAAAGATCTCGTGCGGGTCCGGCCTCGATGAGAGAACCAATATGTGACCGTGTATTGGACATGCTCCAACTCATCCCAGTCTAAATATTTCCGTCGTGGTTATGTCGTTAAAGACTGGGAAGTCCGTATGAATCGAGCATCTCGAGATATGTACCTAAGTACTTGTACGAAGGTTTAAGTACATAGCATTGCGATGGCAAATCCTCACCCCGATTCAACTAGTGAAATTCGGTTGGCACAAACAACCAGACCCTGCATAAGACTCGCGTGGGCTAAGACAAATGTCGCTCAGTGATCGATGGACCAATTGAAGAAGCGGATGCTGGCGCCGCGATGGGCTTGCCAAAGATCAAGATAAGATACATAGATGCCAACTTGTATTGATGATTGCCGAAAAGGGAATTAACTTCAAACAAAGTGAAATGAAAGAAAGCCTGCTCCTACATATAATTGCGGGCTTGAGCTTCAACTTTTAATTTGCCAGCCATAAAGCGTCTTCTACAAAAAAGTGACTCCATCATCTAAACCCAGTTCCTCATGAGGGAAGCTAGTCTAAGTAACAGCCCATACCAACTTTGAAGCAGCAAAACGAAGATATGAACCATCTTCCAGGAACGTTCGAAAATACACACTACCTTCCAGTCATACATATGCAACAGAAGCTGATATAGCCAGTATCAAGCATATGCATCTGGAACCGGTCGTAAAAGGTCCCATATCATTTCCATTCTACGAGCTTGCCCTGGCGTAAAGTCCCCAATGCAGTGACTAAAGTTACGATGGTCAGTAAGGATTTGAAAGGCCGCATTTGCTTGCCGTTTGCAACACATCCCATGTCCGGTAGGATTGAGACTCACTCGTCACTATAGTCCATTGGATTGGTAACCGGATCGTCGCCATCGAAGCCCTCACCTCGACAGGTATCACGGCCGATTTGGCAACCCCGAGCCGGCTCTCTCTCGGCGGGCGTATCTGCAACAAAATCACCGCCTTTGTATGGATCAAGACTGCATCCTTCGCTGACATCATCACCCCAAGTATGGAGGAGACCGAGCCAGTGGCCGACTTCGTGTACTGCAGTCTAGAAATCGATCGGTTAGAAACCAGCAATACACCAAGGCTCAGAACCATACCTTTCCAAGACCAAATTGTTTATTTGCATACGGGCCTGGAACTGTACTCCAATCCAGCCATACCCCATCTGTCTTGACCTCGTCTTCCCAGGGAATCATCAAAGGTGGTGACGCCATGCCGTACCACTTGTTGTTGGCGTACGCATCGACGATATAGATGTTCAGCGTTCCGTAGTTGCCTTTGCGTAGTGCTCCCCCCATAGACAGCATAGAAGCCAACGATTCCGCTCTTGACCACCCACTGTTGTTTGTCCTCGTAATACCAATCAAATCAAACTTGAACCTAGGCTTCAAGCTCGCGAACCCCTCATTAAGAACAACCATCTGTTTTCGGAGCAGTTTGTTCGGGATGGTGGCATGGATACTGTTGTTTCCAAAGACGACGTGAATGTAGACCGGTATCTTGATTGTGCGTGTCCGCTTGGGGGAAGGATGTGAACGCTGTGACATGTGCGGGTTTTCCGTATGTGCTTGAAGTAACCGATTGACTTCAATGATGGCTTTCTGGTCTTTCGTGCTGATGCATCGTCGGTCTTCAACTGCCTTCCGAGGCAAGGTAGTGCTAGAAATGTAAGCAATACCTATAACTCCGAACATGAGGAGGCGAGTGAGCTGCATTCTGAATGTGAGAGAAAGCTTAGAGGGCTGTGAAGTTGTTGAGTGCTGCTCCAAATCAATCCCCTCACTCGAGCTAGTGCCCACTATTTATAATTATTCCTTCGACGTTGGACGTTCCTCGATCTTCATTATGAATGTTGTAAAGAACCTAAACGGAAAAGAGCTTATCGTAGTCCTCTCTGAGAGTTCAAGGAAGTCTGCTGCGTCTGAGAAACACAAGTGAGGGGCAATCAGCAGGGCCCGTAGTCGAAACGATGAAACATGTATACACTCCTTGCAGCGTGTATTTCAAAGTAACCGTTCCACCATTTTGCTTTTTATCTAGTGTTGGTAAGTAAGGCTTTACGCAAAGGTACTACTTACTAGTTGAATTCGGACCTGGACCTAAACATGATGAAGCTTCCTTGCCCCAGATGCACCGATGCTTTGCGACAACTACGGTGTCAAAAGCGATCGCGCAAAAGGAAATCTGGGGAATTATAATATTACTTCCATCGTACTTGCCGACTGACCAATTTATATTTATGTGCTACTTCTGGGAGGCGTTAGTGCCGAATGTACAAATAGAACGATCGACTTACTACACAATCCATTCTCCACCATACGCCATCATGGCCATGCTAAAATACAGCATTCATCTCGCCAAAAGTATACCAGAACCGGTGGACTACCCGATATACAAAGTGTCTGGGTAATCACCGTCCCGAGTCGGTTAGCTGCCGTTTGACTCCCTTACAAGTCGGGAGAGTGCATAGAGGGTGCACAAGCTTCTGTATTCTTTCCACGCAGTGTGAAATAGTCGTTAAGGAGGGATCATGGTACTGTATTGGACATCAAAAAGGGTTACGGATTCCATACTCCGGTCGATCTGATGAATACCCCGATTGGTTTGTATTCAATTAGCAAATAGCATCTGGCATGGACCTGCTGTATTGTCCACACCTTGAGGTTTTCATGTGCAAGTGAAGCGCCGATCGATCATGAACTGAATCCGGAAGCCTTTACCGCCAATGCCAGTGCATGAATCGCCGCATTTGTAAGAGTTCGTGCCAGGGACCACGTTAGTGAAGTCGATTGAAGAGTTCCCCGCTCGAGTATGTCCATAGACTCCGTGGTTAAACTAGGTAAAAACCTGGTAGCATTCTCTTCCAAAGGGCGACTGGGCTGCCGGTATTGACTTCAAATACCGGTATGCTAGTAGCCTCTTCTGCAGCGAGCACAACGATATCGTTGCATCATCGTACAAAACAGCGGGCCGGCCTGATCACTTCTCGTCCGATCATGATGTAATGCAAGCTGATTCCAGTATCCCTACCGTTATTCCACAGACCAGACAGATTGTAAAGAGTGGTAGAAGCCAAAATCTAGAAACCTGCAGAGGGCTCACTTGAATTTGTACCAAGCTGTGGCTTGTGCATGAGACATCCTTTGATAATCAATGCCACAGGAGTTTCTTATAGAAACAACATCTGATCTCAAGTGTAGACAAGCTCGGATGGTGTTGCAACGTTGCTTCGGGCACTCCACAGGTGCTGTCTTCACTACTTCATGGATAACATCTCGAATGGTCAGTCAGTAACGTGCATAGGATGATTGAACAATTCGCTTGCCTACCTTCTAATCAACCTGTCCATTACATCATAGAGTGCCACATCGAATTGTAGAGGAAAGACTAGCAATTCCGAAAATGTACGCCGGCTTTTGACTGCGTGATGGACGACAGCAGCTGCACAGGATACACGCATTAAGGTATGATAAGTGCACAGCCAAACACCGATGGCATGCCCCTGGTTGGTACTACTTGCCCACATGCATCTTGCAGATGAGCATTTTTCAGACCAGATTGTGATTCCCTCAAACTATCTCCTGTAAGCACGAGAGTATAATTCAACATGCACTGTCGACAATACTTGGGTCCATGCAAAGCAAAGCGGAGTCAACCATCAA
The DNA here is from genome assembly GCA_003788565.2 of Ascobolus immersus RN42. Classification (NCBI taxonomy): domain Eukaryota; kingdom Fungi; phylum Ascomycota; class Pezizomycetes; order Pezizales; family Ascobolaceae; genus Ascobolus; species Ascobolus immersus. The sequence continues at coordinate 248,979 of ML119667.1, read as the reverse complement.
TATGAGATGGAAAGCATCAGCTATATGTCTTTTCTGACCGGAGCCGTAATGCAGCCATGCTCATCAACAAGTCTTCTACCAGACTCCGACAGTTTCTCCTCAAAACTCAGATGCACTTTCCCATTATTCTATAATATAACCATGGTTAGCAAGCCACACACTCTCTATACCTAAATACATACACAATGTCCTATCCCCGTATCTCAACGTACCAGGTGCATCATCAAGGCGCCAGGAGAGCTTTGTTTAAACGCTGTCCGACTCTGCACCCGGCCCATGATTCTCGACCTACGAGCCGTACAATTCCTGCACATCAATCAAGCAACCCAACCTTGAAACCAAAAACCCAGCTGAAGCCTGAACTTGCGAATTATCGCTATGCGCGCCAAACCGGGGCAGCGATGTGCACCATTGTAAAAATGGGTCGAGCTTAATTCGAAGAATATTGCGTACTCGGCCCAGCGGAGACATCGAGTATGTATTTGACAGTTGATCTGGGAGATTGTCATTGTTCGTAGGCTTGGATTGCAGGACCTACTTTGTACTTGTCAATATTAATTTAGCGAGATTCTGAGGATAAATAGGAAATCCTGGACGCCATCCGAAAGCGGTATGTACCGTCGGGCTCTCATAGCACGCCCATAAGGACAAATACGGCTGTGGGTATAACAACACCAGCTGTCAACAATCCAACGAGCATAACCTCCCATCCACCTACCATAGCCTTCCCTTCCATGATTCCTCTTTCCCATTTCCAGTACTTGATTGCTGCAACAACTTGGAGAACGGTCGCCATCCCTAGGAGAGCCACGCAAAAAGCAGGAAATATATTGTGACCAAAGTGCTCGACGGGACCGGAAAGAAACAACAGCTGGGTGATGACAACCGCAAACATTGCTATGGTTGAAGCGGTTCGGCTGTAGGCGAGGAAGGTTCTTTCTAAAGCTTTTGGATTTGTTAGCAAAGGAGGGCAAGAATAAGCTGGCAGAAGACCATAAGACAGTTTATCCGAACCCACGCAGTAGCAAGAGGCTGAATATCAAGAAGAGATACAAAAGCCAATAGGGGAGCGGAAGCAGCCTGATGAAGATCCGAGCAACATCACAAATCACGAGTATTCGTACTTCGGATAAACTCGCTGCAATCGATCCTCCCATTGCCAGACCTCGGGATGCGAAAGCAAGAAGTATGTACGAGTAGTAGTCCCGGTGCCCTTGACTGGAAGCCGTAACGACGGAGGACAATGAAAAAAGCCGGAGCAAACACTAAGAAGGACAAAAGCTAAGTACTGACCAAAAAAGTCCCGGATGTCAGAGCCGGGCGGTATTTGACAGGATATGCAAGTATTCCAAAACTCAGTAGGAGGCCACCACTGTGTCGAGTTTAAGTTGAGTTCCTCCCGTGAGTTCGGTGTAGGCGAAACCCCGTCTGAGTATTCCGAGTCCGACGTCTCCTCCTCCTCTTCTGACATTTCATTTGACCGAACCGGTGAAGGGATCCTGAGCTGGCCGGTGAGTTTGTCACGACCCGGTCCTCGGTTGTTGTAGCTGTAGGATAGCCGTCGTCTAATCCGGGATCGCGAATGTCGTAGGTCGGTTAACTCCATGCTAGTCGAAACGGCGTGGTAACTTTGGAATCTATGAAGAAGGGATGTTTGAAAGGTCCTGGCATATCGAGTGACGTTCAGAGGTGGTCGCTAACGCGTTGATCTTGCAAGAAAACGATGGGTCGACCTGCGTGTGGGTAGGGGTATGCGTGGCACGTGATTGGGGTCGGATATGTCTCCTCTCGGCTGCAGATTCCTCTTTCAGTCCTTAAGTCACATCCCCTTCAACCTTTTGAAGCTTTCGCATACTCGTAGGTAAGTACATATCTCCACCTTTCAAAAAAGCGCCCTTTACCTTATCGCTAACCTGCCTATTACCTCTGATAAGTACTTACTTAGTCATACGACTACGGGTCCAAAGTTAATTATAATACAGAGTACGAGCCTCGATCGAGCCCTCGGAAACGTCAGTTCTGGCAGAACTTCTCGACCGAGTATGAATACGAGAGACGACCGGTTTAGATACTTAGGTAAAGTACATATCTAAACAATTCAACAGTTCCTTTGAGCCTCAGAGACGTATGTATGTACACAAAGTTGAACCGAGCTTCTCTAACTCCTGGTCGGATTTGCGTTTGACGGCATCATCCGACAGGCAGAAAATGCGACTATCCAGGCACAAAGTATGCCTGTTTGCCTGATAACGGCGGCGCAATTGCGCTTTGTCCACGCCACCCCCTCCATCTGATTATTCGTACTTAGTACATACTTGCGTATCTAGCCGAAGTTCGGCTTGCTCTCTAATTACACCGGCACCAACGTTGCAACGAGCATAAATGCTCCAAGCAAGGTTGCGAGACATGTACCTTAACTTACAATTCCAGAATTCGAGCTATTCAGAAGTACGTGGCATTAGGAAACCGATTACATGAGTAGCAAATCAATAGGAAAGCCATGGAAGCAGATGAGCTGGACCAAAAAAAGTATAAATTTTCGCTCTGTAGTATCTGGAACTGCTAATACGGATCTCGTTACGGCTCATTTATAAAGTACATTTTCAAGTTGAAAGACAAAGCTTTTAAGGTAGATACATCATGTGTACCTAGGTACATTTACGTGAACGTGAGGCACAAGTAATACATGACCCACGACCTACAAGTAGCTAATAAGTACATAGGCTTAACTTTGTAGACGGATGAGTGATAATTGGCTTCCAGCAAACCGGAGATGCTGGCGGGGACAGTTTTGCCAAGGATATGGCGGGGTTTAGGCCCGCCTTTCCGCCTATAACCGCAGCATTCGAAGGTTATATATCCACGATCACTTCAACTATGCGTTCAGTCCAGACCCTGGAACCTCTTTAAAAGCTGTCAAACAAAACCAGACAAATCCCACAGTGGTTTATCCAACACAATATACATCTTCAACCAATAATCAGCAACGCTCACCTCCGGAACCTAGCCATCTCTCGTTAGATCCAACTTTCGACTATTCTGACCTTCACAGATGGAAAGCCTGGACCTCTACCAACTGGTTATCCCTACTCCTTGATGTGATCTTTCGGTGCTGCTTTGCCGTCTTCCCCTTTCGTTAACGCGCAGCCGATATATTCACCAAGCACGTTTTGTTTATGCGTCGCTGCACTACGGACCGCGATCCGAAGTGTTAATCACGAGCGAGCATACCTAAACACTCTTCAACATGACAACATGTACACAAGAAGTACTTTTACACTTCGTACAAGCAAGTACATACGTACTCGACGCATAAAATGATTGTGACTGAGCTGTGTCTAGGTTACACCATTGTTGACCTGTACTTTATTCTAGAACACGCGTCTGAAGAAGAGCACGTCTCAACTGGATATGCGTGCGAGTGAAACGATAACTATGATCTTCCTGACGGTAACGTGACGATGCTTCAAAGGAAACAATCGGACGTTGGGCCACTTGGATGCACCTGCTTCAAACCTGCTAGTCAGGGTGAATGCTTGGAATCGCTAGAAAGCTGCCCGAAAGCAACGCAATCAACACCTGCTATGGGGATGGAGACCCATATGATATGAAGGTGGATAATATCAGCGGAGGCCAGAAAGTGTATATTAATTAAGTATAAGGTGAGTCGTTTTCTTGTGCTGTTGCAGTGGTTGTTGTAAACTGAGCTCAAGACTGATAGATTGCAATGGTCTTCGATCGGCTCGTTATCGGGTTCTAGACAACCGTTTCAAGCCATTGAACTGATCTGGTCTACCGTCTGGTTTGACGATCATACCCATATGCGTGAAGCATCTAAGGCTATTTTGCTCCACTAGGCAGACAAGACAATATAAGGAACAGGGATTGAGAGGGTTGTTAGTCTAGTGTAAGGCTAATGTACCCATCTACCTCCTACGGTCCTTGGGATACGGGTAACAGGACATCCCACTTGTGGACCCCCCCATCGATGCACCTCCTACAGCTAGCTCGCTCTTCCCGCCGCATCTCATCTCACCGAGCAAAGTATAAAGAGGACGCCCTCCATCACTTCTCGCTCGGAAAGTGAAAGCCGGCCTCCATAGCTCAACAGCCATTCCGTCACTGTTTCGGCAAACAGTTTGACCTCACAAAGCAACGCCCTCCGCTTTGTCCTTCAGCCCTATCGAACTTTCCCGATCGTCTATCACCGCTCGCTCCCCTCGGTACCGTGTGCCGAACCACTAGACGATTACCGCACTAGACGCCTCGCCGCACCTGACATCATCACCGCACCAATCTTCTCCACTCACCACCAACCGTTGCCAAAGTGGGTTGCAACAGCAGCAAGAGCAAGAGCTCACACCGTAGGAGTCGGTCGTCAAGCTCAAGTGCTCCGAGAGAAAAGATTGAAGAAAAGATGCCAGCTCCAGTCGTGCAGGAGCTCGCCTCAAAGGAGGTCACCAATGAAGACAGAGTGCTCAGACTCATGTCGAAGCTATCTCTTGAGCAGAAGGTGTCTCTCTTATCTGGAAAGGATTTCTGGAGAACCCAAGATATTCCAGAGCATGGAATTCCTTCCCTAAAAGTCACTGACGGGCCAAATGGTGCAAGAGGCGAGTTCTTCACTGATGGCACTCCGGTAAGCCTACTCCAACCTTCCGAATTGGACCTTGCTAACAGTCGCATAGGCAGCTCTGTTTCCTTGTGGCATCTCCCTTGCTGCTACATGGAATACCGACCTCCTCCATGAGATTGGTGGTGCTCTCGCAGAGGAGACAAAGGCTCGACAGGCGCAAGTTCTCCTTGCTCCGACGGTATGCCTTCACAGGTCACCATTGGGAGGGCGTAACTTCGAATCATTCTCGGAAGATCCGTTCTTGACCGGAAAGATGAGCTCGGCTTATATCAAGGGTCTCCAAGCCGGCGGTGTAGGGGCTACGATCAAACATTTCGTTGCAAACGAACAAGAAACGTGGAGGATGACTGTCGATGTTTCGGTGCAGGAGAGAGCTCTGCGGGAGTTGTATCTGAAGCCATTCGAGATTGCCATCAGAGAGGCAGACCCTTGGGCGGTCATGTCGTCTTACAACCTGGTCAATGGAAAGCATGCTGATATGAACGACTTTACCTTGAGAAAGGTGTTGCGGGGAGAGTGGGGATTTAAGGGGTAAGCAACAATTCCTTTGCCAAAAGAAACCATTGAAGGAAACTAACTCTTGCTTCAGCGCCGTTATCTCTGATTGGGGAGGAACCAACTCCACAATCGAGTCGATTGAAGCTGGGTGTGACCTCGAGATGCCAGGACCCGCCAAGCTGCGTGGAGAGAAGGCCCTCCAAGCAATCAAAGACGGAAAGCTGGATGTGAAGTACGTCGAAGAGGGAGCGGAAAGGATTCTCAGGCTTGTCGAACGTTCAGGAAGATTCGAATTGCCAATTGAGGAACCAAAGGAGAAGGCTATCGACACGCCCGAAACAAGAGCACTCATTCGGAAGGCCGGCGTTGAAGGTCTGACCTTACTCAAGAACGACAACAACGTCCTTCCAATCAAGTCAGACGTCCAGACCATTGCCTTGATCGGCCCGAATGTTCATCAAGCGATTGCTGGTGGTGGAGGCAGTGCCTCGTTAAAGCCATATTACCTCACAACTCCATATGACAGCATCAAGGAGATTTCTGGGCGTAGGATTATTTTCGCACAAGGTGCTCAAACCGACAAATGGTTACCGCTCGCCTCCAACATTTGCAAGACCGAATCTGGAAAACCTGGCGTCACACTCGAGTTCTTCAAGGGTGATAAGCTTGAGGGAGAACCAACGGTTGTTCAGCATCGGGCCAGAACCGACCTCTTCTTGTGGGACTCTGCTCCGGTTGAAGTCCTCCCAGCCTACTCGTTCCGTGTGAAAACATCCATTGTCGCACAAAGCACCGGTTTCCATGAATTCGGTCTCTCCAGTGTGGGCCCTGGAAAGATGTACATTGACGGTGAGCTCTTCATCGACAACTGGGATTGGACAGATGCTGGAGAAGCCATGTTTGAGAGCTCGGTTGAGGTCGTCAAGGCGTACCAGCTTACCGAGGGCCAGAAAGTCGAAATTCTCATTGAATCCACAAACGAAACTCGCCCAATTCCTCCTCCGAATAGCTCGAAGCCTTCGCATGGCTATGGCGGTTGCCGTATCGGGTACGCCGAGCGACCAGATAAGGACCTCATTGCTGAGGCTGCTGCTGCTGCGGCAGAGGCAGATGTTGCTGTTGTTATTGTCGGTCTCGATGCAGAATGGGAATCTGAAGGCTATGACCGTCAAACTATGGATCTGCCGAAGAATGGGAACCAGGACCGACTGATTTCTGCTGTCGTGAAAGCAAACCCACGCACCATTGTTGTCAACCAATCCGGTACTCCAGTTACAATGCCATGGGCAGATGAGGTGCCAGCCATTATCCAAGCCTGGTATCAAGGTCAGGAAGCTGGTAATGCTCTCGCGGATGTGCTGGTCGGCAACGCAAATCCGAGTGGAAAACTGCCCGTTACCTTTCCAAAGAGACTGGAGGACAATCCAGCATACCACAATTGGCCCGGAGAAGATCGACATGTTCTCTACGGTGAGGGCATATATATTGGATATCGCCACTACGACAGGGTCAAGGTCGAGCCACAGTTCGCATTTGGCCACGGCCTGTCCTACACTACGTTTGCCTATGGCTCAGCAAAGATTTCATCAAGCACGCTTTCAGACGGCGAGACACTCACCGTTTCCATCCCTATAACAAATACCGGTCTTTTGGAGGGCAAGGAGATTGTTCAGGCGTATGTTCGTGATATCAAGTCAAGGCTACCAAGGCCCGAGAAGGAATTGGCGGCATTTGCAAAGGTTGATTTACAGCCGGGTGAGAGTAAAACAATGGAGTTGAGCCTGGACAAATATTCCGTTGGCTACTGGGACGGGAAGGAAGGGAAATGGGTTGCGGAGCAGGGCGAGTTTGAGGTGCTCATTGGCGCGAGCAGTAGGGATATCAAGTCGAGTGCTTTCTTCGATGTGAAGGAGACGTTCACCTGGATATTCTAGGCACGGGTCGGGTCCGATAATTGCTGATGCATTTACCGTACTGCGGTGGTTCTTTCAATTTATGCACTTTGTCCTACCCTTTCAGTGAACGTTTTTGAGGCAGATAATGTATGCTTAAGTACGAAGTATGGTCATTTAAATATGATGTGACATCTTTTTATTTCTAAGTATAAGTGATTAAACACCGACTTACTTAGGTATTCAAGCTTGTTACGTATCGCTCGCAAGTGACAATGGGAATCTGTTCGGTTTACTAGCAGAAAATCAAGTCCGTTATAAATGTAATTTCGAGATGAATGCTATAATAGGCGCTAATAGCTCAGTTGGGAGAGCGTACGACTGAAGTAATTCGGTTTGAAATCGTAAGGTCACCCGTTCGATCCGGGTTTGGCGCATTTTTGCTATTCCTGGTGATTTATGCCGACATGCTGGCGAGTTCGTTCTTGTTTACGCAGCACTTGATAAATAAAGGGCTACCGGAACCAGCTATGAAGTATTACTTACTGTACTTCCTACCATCACGAGCATATACTTGTTGTGGCTTGGACTCTCCTAAGCTTATAAGCTTCCTATCTGTAGCGAAGCTTTATGTGCAAAACTTCTGCAATTTGCCGCAGTGCTTAAGCCGGACAATAAGGTCTTTTCCTTCTTAATTAAGAATTGTGTACCGACGAGGGACGAATACAACCACTCCATGATATCAACTGATCACGTGCATCGAGTGCTAGATATATTATCTCAACCCTCCAGAGCCACCTATTCGCCGTGACTGGAGCTAAGGCAAGCAAATAAACAAGCTGCAGTGTGCTTGCAAGCGCTTGTTACAAGTACAGGTGGCTCTATACTCATACGTCATTTGTCACAAAAACACCATGGTACTATGTCGGACCCATGCAGTTCACATATCTTTCTACCGGCCCTCTAACGCTGTCGACGTCCTGCAAACTGTGCACTGCAGGGCTCAACTACCCCTGTGACCGTAAAAGCTTAGTCGAGAAGACTGAAACCGTTGAGAAGCACTCAGTTGTACCTACATAAGTTGATGGTCCTCGACAACGTTAGAGTTTGTATGCGGTGTATATACAAGTTGGCGTATTAGGTCGAGAGATATGCGAGCTTACCGCGTTACTCTTGTTTTTTTGCATCTCTACCTCGATCAGTTACAAAAAATACAAGAATGAAGTAGTACATACTGATATATGTTACCATAGGGGTGGTAACTTGGGGATTTGACAGCTTGATAGTGTGAATAGGGCGAACCTTGAGCGGGAGCTAGTACTTTTGTAGCCAGACGTCGAAACCATGTAGCTTTGCAGTAGGGCAACAAATGCAAATGGTTCCGATCTTCCGAGGTAGCCGAAAGTGGGTAGATTGCCCAAATCACAACTTCTCAACGTTGCAACTGCTCAATCTCTAACAGCCCACAGCAAATCAGCCATACGGAGGCGTAAAAGGTGTACAACCAGGTATGTACGTTGTCGTGAAAAGTCTTGTAACTAGACCGTCACCAAACCGTTGGTTCTGCGTCGTGCATCAAGCTGGGCGGGGTGGATATGCGCATCAAGCGTATCGTTGTAACAGGATGTAACTGCAGCTGGATAGTCAATGGCCATATGGGGAAGATAGTATCAGAAGCATAAGATCCAGAGAATATCTGCTCAATCACGGTTACACGTTTTAGGTCCTTGGGAGTAGAAATTTTTCATCGATCCCCTCATTTGAACCCTAGATGCCCGTACATAGCATCTCAGAGATCTGCTTCTGCATGGGTTGAGATTATCTCGCATGGTTCCTTGTTCTGTCAGAAGCGCACGCCAGTTATACATGCCTTTCCCTTCAGGTAATCAACCTTTAAATCGTAAAAACCAGAGCTAGCCTTCGGATGCCAACTCAAACGAATGTCCGTTCATACATATGAAAAGATCTACTTTAGCCCTGCGCTGCGGGTTCTGCTTTGCAGCTAGGTACTGTGAGAGGCGGGACGTAGGCCAGGTTGCGTAAGGTCGATCGAGGTTATGGCATTCGGCATGCCGCTTTGCTCGAAACTTCCATAAAATTGTGTTCGGGAGACTGTTGGCAGAATAGAAGAGGTATCTGTTTCAGACTGAGGAGTCAGCATGTGGTGTCGAAGTTTTAGGTAAAGTACCTAACTATAATTTTCTGCGTCGATGTCGGTCTAGGTCTACCTCTAGGAGGACAGCTGGGGAATGCTTGTGGTAGATGGAGATGTACCAAAGTATAATATCGGCATGAATTGCAAAATTGTGAATAATCTGACGCTCTATCCACTCAGTTTTCAGAAGATGTCATATGTAGCCGGCATACTGTCAATGCGGGGTCAAGTACCAGACCCAACTGCCCTGTTAACTGATAGGCAAACCACAGGTAATGAGATGTCATTCTTCGCCGGTCGTTCCAAAGGGGATAGGCCTTGGGTAGAATTTTCGAGCTCGAGGAGGCGCCTGTATGAGATAGCATGGTTTGACTCGATTGCCTTCGTACTTGCTGCAAAGACCAGTTGGTGACCTCAATACCGAGCACATCGATTGGTACTTCAACTTTGAACCTTTTCGCAAACAGGAGCCTCGAAGATCTGATCGACTGTCTAGCCTCACGAACCGATCCCCGCTGGAGGGAGAAAATTTTGAAAAGTGACTCTCATTCGGTAGAACCATCTAGCGATGACTTGCAACGTCGTAGGAACCGGGGATGCCTATGGGGATGCACTGCCAACAAAGGCACGCAATGTTGATACAATGGGGCCAGCGTTTCGCATGAGAGGAGCTCATGTAACAGATGCCAATCGTGAAACGAATGAGGCCGTTCCGGCTCGGTATTGAAATGGCGAAGTATGCAGTGACGAGCTTTTATTATCTCCTGTGGCTTGGGAGATGACTTCTCACGGTATCGATGGCGAAGAGCGTAACTGTTGTTCTGACGAGTTCGAGATGTTGCACAAGAGTTGGGTGAATCTTGTAGATTTTGGTGGGGTGTGTAAAAAAGGTGGGGGGACCATGTCCGAAGCGAAAGGCGCCAACGACGTGTCGAGTAACCTAGCAACTGCATTGACCGTCAGCAACAAATTCAATTCAAAGGTCCTGGGTACTATTTCTATGTACTTGTACCGGTACTTTGTAAGTAAGTACTGGTACATACTTAAGTAAGTACACGCTTTTATGTACTTGACAGTACAGTGCTACCTTTCACCGATCGCGAAAAGAACGGTACCTGTATACGTATACATTGTATTGCCACGGTACATATATTCTACCAGTATATTTTCTCATTGCGCTTCAGCTTGGTCGTATGGGACCGGCTGGCCACACTACTTAGTAGTTATGTCATATAACAGTAAGAATTTCGGATATTTGGGATTCGAGACTCGCGCTCGAGCAGAGCGGCCGCAAATTGGTATCCGGCCAGCATTCATGTAGTCCTTTTTCACTTGTTCAGCAGTAGCATCCTGAGCATATATGGTCTAATCTTCGGAGCTTCAATGCGGTATCTAATTACGTATCTATCGCGAGTTAACTTGTACATAACGTACCAGCCTACGCCAGCTCTTGCTTGGTACCATTGAATTAGATAAGAATTTCGGGCTCAAAGTGCAATTGTTTGAGAAAGTCCTGTGTTGTATCGTTTCAGAAAGTTTAAAAGGTACAAGTACATGAAGTACAGCGGAGTAGCATCGGCATGCCGGCGTTTGTGCAAGTCAACAACTTCTGACGTCGACCCCGGTCGTTGAGCAGCTGTCACTAGGTAGCTAGATACGTATTAGCACATGCGCATCCCGTATGCCGTTATGTACAAGCTCATGGCTAAGCTTGCGGGCCATGTGAGCTTGTGGTTCGCGACCCAAAACTGAGGATGCTTAGTGTATGTGCATCATCTGTCAATTTAACAATTATTTAAGAGTATGTAGTACAAGTTAACCGCACGTCGGTCCATCTTTGCATATCGGTCAAGCTTATGAATTCACTTGTTCTTGGTAGTTAACAAATATAAAACACCTAGAATGAGCTAAGTAAGGTAAGTACTTATGTAATCGCAAGTAGGAATGCATCTAACTATGTTGTATCAGTGACCGGTTATTAACATTACTTGAACATTGATACTCCCAGCCCGAGTATTGGGTGGATATCTAAGTGTATCGAGAAGACACATCCGTCCATTGATCAAATGAGCTTTGTACCTGTACTATGTACATCTCAACACCTCATGCATGGGGCTAGCCGATGTGAACTATACTCGTATAAGGATCCGATCCAGCAAGATAGGTAGCAGCTTAGCTCCCGCATCGCGACATGCGACAGACAAGCTTACCTGTAGCCGAGGACTCGTTGTGGAGATGACTTTAACGTTGTCTGCATGCATCTCTGATAGTATGTATCGGATCGGCTGGGTTAGTCGTGCCCAGAAGATCCAACCGACGTCAAAGCGTGAGAGGACAAGTACTTGATCAGCTACTTTGCACAAGAACCTACATTCGAAGTAGCCTCATAGCTGATTGTAGCTCACATCTGATCCAGCTTCTTTCGTGCAGTAGTTCTTTATCTTAAGTGCGTAAGTATATGTCCAAGTTGAACTGTGCATGTTGATGTCCATGATATCCGAAACGAATGGTTCGATTGCCATGGACTTATGGCCGGTGCCTGACTTTATGAAGCTGGTCAGAAGTATATGTCTTCACCTCACTTAGGCTCACTATATAAGTCCAACTTATAAGTTTAGACCTACTAGATACTAAGTAACTTGTAGCTATTGTCGAGTAGGCGACTGTTCAACTGAGAGTTGAAAGGTAAGAGGCTTGGTATCTCGGACGTGCCAATGTGCGGATAGCTGAACTGATGCTGCGGTGATCGGCCGGAGTGTGGGGACGGAAAATAGTGGGTACACATTCGGACCGCCGAGGTTGTTCTGCTCCAGAATGTCTAGATTATGATAGCACCTTATAGAGCTTGAGATATCAGCTCTTTACCTTCTACAGTTACCTCCGTACCCTCAAGGATGAGTGCACGTGGGCATGACTATAACGTCTATGCAGTACTGTACGACGGTACTACCACACCCTCACCCTGCCGCCTCTTCAAACAGCAGCATACTTGTAAGCGAATGCCACAAAACCTCATTGTAGTTGAGTATATTTACGAGACTGCCGCCTGCTTCAAGGTACTGTTAAGTGGCCAAGGAAGTACATCGTACTTGCTACTTAAGTACTTAGGTATGCCTTTTATACTTGAGGTCTACCGAGCTCGAGTGTATGTTTTTCACTTGGTATCATCAGGATGTGCTATGTACTTGTACAAGTAAGAAGTCCGAGCATTTAGTTGAGAGAATTATTGCTGGGAATGCTAGGCTCTAGTTAGCACCCAAGCTGCACCTCAGCACAAGCTCCCCCCGCCTCGTTGTGGTTGCCTTGCATGCGGCGTGCGCATACATCTCATGTATGCACTCTAACTTAACTAACCATTGCCGATTTCGGATTAACCACATACATAAAGTGTGGAGAAGAGCCATCCCATCCAAGCCTCTTCCATGACGACAACCGATGTCTTGCGCTTTGCGGATGCTCGAAATAGAATCTAAAGGGATTGGAGTGGAGTGATTCCTGAACAACCGAAGCTGATGGAAAGCTTTCTACATAGCATTAAGTAACTAATGTCAGTACCTACCTGGAATTGATCAGCAATTAAAGTGTGAATCGAGTAGTTACTAAGTACTTAAGTAACTACCTCATGATGCCACCTCCCACGATGTCTCCACGAAAGGACGACCATCTGTTAACGTTGTCTAGTGCCCAAGTACTTTACTCAAGTAGTATAACTGCACTGTAAGGATAAAGGATGCAAGTGCTTGGGAGTAAATGACATGGTTATCAACACGGGTTAATGTGTTTCGCTTGCGTGATATGCGGTGCCTACCTGAATCGCGACAAAATCAGTTGATTCAACCAAGAGACTATTTGCTTCATCGTATACAATTGCATTCATGAAGTCGAGAATCCGAATGCCCATCGGCCATCGAGACTGTCTGCCGAGTGAATCAACCCAGCATCGCGGCGCCGATCCGTGATCCAGGGGAGATACTTCCCCTTCATATCTTGATCTAGCTCAGGCAGCCGCCCACTCCTACATGGCTCCGAGTGCCTCATTCCGCTTGGATCCATGGGGGGGCCTGTACCGTTAGGAGACTCAGATTTCATATCATATCAGATCCGCCAGCCGCCAGCTTGTTAACATTAAGGAATCTTAAATGAGATTTGAGGATAGCTGAAAGCGGTCGAGACTAGGCACCTTTGGGGTCTTCCCCACAAATGTCCGTATTCGAAAGTCTCCTATACAAGTTAGAATTGATTGCATACGAAAGGGATTGTGAGACAGGAAACAAATAGGAAAAAGCAACTAGTACTGCGGATTTCCAAGTGGATGGAGATCAGGGATGCAGACAGCAGACCGCAAAGAACTCTCTTCAGCACACACCCCCAGCTCCGCCAGTTCGGGACGGCCTTGTTTTCGCATAGAGAAGCCTTTAACGATTCCCGAAGTTGCTAGAACTACTTCTAGCTGGCCAAACCGCAATGACATCCGAGCGTTTGATCCCGAAAACCGGGAACTTGACGTACTCATCGGTGCTTTGAGTGGCCCCAAACAATCCGATCAACATTTGAAGTCCGGCAATCAGACAGGCTACGTACCTCCATCGGCCCCTCGGAGATAATAGTACATATCGGTGTAGACTCTATGAGAAGCTCTAAATAGATATCCAAGATATTTGCTCGACCAAATGGTAGAGAGTGCCCTACTATGCATCTGCCGTGCTTCCGTCCGCCTTCAAATTCGGTCAGTCTGGTACGTTTTCTGAGACGTCAGCTAGCCAGTCTGGTATTCATCCCATATTATGTTGAGAACCAGAAGCTCGCCTTGATTCAAAATGGCTCTGGATCCGGATATCGAGATGTTGTTCGCCAGTCCCATTTGCATGTACTCAACGTTCCCCTGATGCTAGTACATAGTACTTAGTACATACGTACTAGGTCCTTAGTTGGCGGTCAAGTCCCTGGCCTGTTGTTCTATTCCCCAAAATACCAGCATCATAGCAAAGACATCTCCTTGAACTGCGTGTATCAGAGCCACCGCCGTCAAGTAGCCAAAGGAAGACAAGACACTCGTACTCGCCAATTAGCACTGGTCAACCTCCTTTCTTCTCTGGTCATTTGCAGTTCATCAGCCACCAGAGCTGCAAAGTCGACCATGAAGACCGCTATAATGCCGGCCGTCATAGACATTGATGCACTGAGGCGAGCAAAGTGCAACCAGTTGAACAGTCCATCATTCGCCGTCGTCCGTTTGATGCTGAGATTGGCTCATCCGTCCATCAGTCTCGGTCTAATTGACCGAGAGGCTTTTCCGTCTGAGGACTGACTAGCGCAAGGTGATTGAGCGACGAACGATCCAAGCCTGAGCTTGGGTCTGTTTCCAGCTCGCCGGGCTTGAATTAATTCCCACGGTTTTTGATGAATTAATTGCACAGAGATGGATAATAAAAAAGCGAATTGGACAAATAGCGGACTTGTGCTGTAGCTACTCTATAGTGGAAAGGCTGCAAGCTTGCCAGTACTTCATCTTGTGCATTCAACCTATGCAAGCAGTCTGCCACCGCAAATGCCAGACTTTTTTTTCGTGTGGAATATATTTTTTTTGTGAATCGTTGTCGTTTCGACATTATTTTGTTGGCTTGCCATCTGAAAATCGAGTGAATTTCGAATTATTTCGAATCTGACGGGTCAGGTAAGAACAGCATGGGGTGAGAGCTGAGATCGATGCTGCAAAGGGACCATTAGGCGGCCAATGAGTCGCTTCATGGGCCAATTGAGTTGCGAACCAATTGAATTGAGACGGCTCGCAGCGTAAAGCAGCCAACTCGAATGCAACAACGAATTTGTACCAAGTTCGGCATGAAGCGGTACAGGCTTTTCAGTACCATCTACAATTTGGATAGTCACTTTACAAGAAGTACTGTTACCTTTCTCACAAAATACCCACCGCTCTACTGCTGTCGATCCCGTCCCAGTTTGAAGCGAAGCAGCATCACCAAAAGGCAGGGCGCATATATTTCATGCCAACGGGAAAAAGAGAATTCGAAGCTTGTTGAACTCGAAAGCGGAAACGGCAGAGGAGGAGGATTGCAAGCAACATGATGCAGCGGTAAGGCTTCACGCAGCAGGAAGTACATACTTACTTTACTTCTTAGTTATACAGTCTCAGAAGGCCAGAGAAGAGCTGAGTAACTCCACCAGAACCAGAAAACAAGCCCTTGTCGATTGGGAAAAAAAAAAAAGAAGTTGACGATAATTGGAAGCGGTCCGTTCCAATTCAACATTCGAGGGTTGAGGTTTTGTTGTTCCAGACCGGTCGTTTGGCCAGAAATCCCATCGATTCGATCCCTGTCATCGATCACCTGGTCCATTCCGAACCGGGACTCTGAACCCCCATACTACTTTCCAAGCCTTCCTTCCATACCACCCTCCTCATACTCGAAAGGGCGAACCACTTACATCTCCACGGCAACTTTATTTATAAGGTCATTGCTTCTTCTTCTCCATCGTACATACATATTAGCTCCTTCATCGCCTTTTTTTTATATTTGAACCACCGTCATTCCCCTCCATTTCCGCTTATATCCTTCCTATTATCTCTCACACTGTCCGCCTTCCACTTGTCGTCAACCACCATCAACCAAACTACCAACAACACCACACTTGCCTACCTACCACCCTCGTTCGAAGCCATTGAGCATCACCACCTTCACTACAGCAAACAACAAACACTCGCCGTCACTACCACCACCCTCAATTCCCCTTCACAATGACATACGCCAGGGACCAAGCTCCCCTTGCACCCGCTGATCAGGCACAACTGGTTCGACGACAAGCTCGTGCCGGCCTCCTCACATCCTCCACATCCGGCCTCGCTCCAACAATACAAGCAAACCTCCTCGTCCTTCCCGCTCGCTATGCCGCCGACTTTTACCTTCTCTGCCAAAGAAATCCAGTACCCTGCCCTCTCCTCTACGCTACCGAACCAGGACAATACACCTGTGCCCTCGCAAAGGGTTCTGATATCCGGACAGATATCCCAGGCTACAATGTCTACATTGATGGTGTGCTAGATACACTGGAGCCAAAGGAAGATATCATGGACGAATGGTCGGAAGAGCATGTTGGCTTTCTCCTCGGCTGCTCCTACTCGTTTGAGACGGCATTGGTGAAGGCTGGATTCACTCCTCATCACATGAAGCAGAACAAAGCCGTACCCATGTACACCACAAACATTCCCTTGATTCCAGCCGGAGTTTTCACACGAGGACACTACGTTGTTTCCATGAGATGGTACAAGCCGGAAGATATCGAGACTGTTCGGGAAATCACACGACACCCTCGCTTTGTTGCCCAGCACGGCGAGCCTATCGCCTGGGGATGGGAGGGCGCCGCCAAGATTGGTGTTTTGGAGAAGATGAGAAGACAAGAGGTCGACTTTGGAGACTGGGTTGCCGGCGATGACGGAGACGTTCCAGTCTTCTGGGGCTGTGGAGTTACTCCACAACAAGCTGTATTGGAGAACGCAATTGAAGGTGTTGTCATGAGTCACAAGCCAGGGTAAGTCCTCTACCGTCCCAATTGCACATTACTCCTCACAGGAGAAAAAAACTTTGCACTTCTGGACCAGAATACTGACGTGGACACTTTCTAGGAGCATGTTTGTAACCGACATTTCAGAATCCGAAACCTTGCCACCACTCAAAGTGCCCAAGGGTCTTCAAAGCCTCATTCTCGGTTCATCGTCGCTATCGTCAACGCTATCGCCTAACGAGGAAGAGCAAACTAACGAGTGCTCACTCCGAGCTTCCTGCATCAGTTACCCATCATAGAGCGTTGGCGCTTCCGAAGCAAGCCGACTCTCATTGAGCTGGCGACTTTCTTTGCACATGCGTTCCTTTTTCAACACCACATTTTCTCAGCATTCCTCGACCATTCTTGCATTCGGAGTTTTTGTTTTTTTTTCCCTGGACGCACCAGTTTCACTATACCGGCACTTGTCCAACAGTCATCATAATATTAGGAATTGCACTATACACGGCGTTTATCTTTCGATCTGCAACATTTCGCAGTCTTCGCATCTCGTTTCTCATCTCTCTTTTTTCTCAAGCTTCTCTGGAGGTTTTGGCTCGGTCATTGGCTTTGGTTTTTCTTCTTGTCCTCCGGCTTTCTAGCTTCTTCAACCGTCCCGTCGCAGATCTGGACTCCCTCCCGCAAAACATTTTTCTCGATTCAATCCCGGCCAGATGGGACGTCACAGTTCATCGCTCGGATTTTGATTCGTGGTGTTTGCTGCACCTTTCCGCTTCCTTCCATCGAAAGGTTTCCATCTCGCATGCAGCACAAGCGATTGGTTGTTTCACCTGGACAGTGGCGGGTTCATGGATGCCTTCGACTCCTTTGTTCGCACTTTCTTCGTCTTGCATTGGCTCCTTTCAGATGGTCACATTCACCAACTGGGGCGCAATTGCGACGTCGTCTCAAAGATGTCATGAATGACTCCATTGCTCACTTCTTGCGTGAAGGGCATGGAATCGGCGTTCAGTGCATGCATCCTTGTGTGCGTTTTGGAACCTTGCGTCGGTCCAGATGCAACATCCCCTTTCAGTTGGGTTAGGCGTGGTTGGATCTAATGCACCCCGGCCTGTTAGTTTATTTTTAACGCTAAATCTGGGGTTGGGAAGAGCGGGGGCAGAAGTGGGATCCACAACGTGCTTTCATGGGGAGATTTCTCGACTCAACCTCTGCTTCGGTAGAGGATCGCATGAACGGCAGCGGAGGTTGCTTTTTTCTTCATACATACCTTTCACCAGCACTCTTTGTATTCTTCTAGGTTTCCTTTGTCGCATTTCCTCTCTCCTCATCCATCACGGGGAGGGTCACGTTAATTTGTTTTAATATTGCATTTCGCTGGTGGCTAGGCTTTGCTTTTTTGTCGCGCTTGCTTGGGATGTCGAGATGCATTTCGTCATTCCACAGCTTCATCCTTTCTTCTCTATTTTGCATTTTGGGGCATTACTTACGGGTGTATTTGTTATCTCATGGGACAGGTTAATCTTTCTACCTTCCTCGTCCTCGGTTTCGTTTTTTGCTAGCACTTGCACTGCTTTTTTCCCCCTTGTTTATCGGGTTGCTTGCCTTATTGTTTGCTTCGGATTCAATGAGGATAGAGAGCAAGTACCTAGAAGTACGAATTAGGCATTACACTGCCATCGATACACTCTACATAGAAATATATGACCATAGAATCATACCATTATTCACTTTCATCGGACAACTTTATATGATTTCGGCCTTTGACTACTGCATCATCTGTCTACACTTGATCGTGTGTTGACCTTCAGCGACTACTAGCTACTGCTATTCTGACAATGCGGTTCCTTTGAATCCCGTCTATTGCATGGGAGGATCCGCTTTGCCATGCCGTCAGCATATCATGCATGCCAATGCGAAACTATCCCTTAAGCAAATGCCAGAATCAAGATATATCTTGATTTCTGTGATCGATCGCCTCGATAACTACGAATCTATCGCTCGCTTGTATTGATAGAATCACTGGCACGAATCCCAGCTGCGATTGCACAGTATACACCCCCTCACTAAGTCACTTCCTCTAAGCCCCACAAAGCAAGTCCTTCTGACTCTCCACAGGCAACTTCAATTGAACCCCCCAGCTGCCAGGCTCCTACGAGACCTTCTTGCGCCCAATACCGGAGACACTGACATCATAGTTCGTGAGAATCCAAGGTAGATCGGAGGGTCATTTCACACTGGTCTATTGCTACTACTGCACGAGGGCACCTTGGTGTTGTAACAGTGTGTATGCAGTGCGCAGAGCGACTGGTGCAATCGGAGCTGTTCCTTGATTCAGAGGCATGCAGTAGAAACGGTGTTTCTAATGCACAGAGGGGACAACTTGCGACGAGTGTGGGGCGGCCTTCAGGGCCAGAAAGTTCCTATGTGGACTGGGAGATGTTGATGGGGTCAACTGCCTTGGAAATAAGGTCGCGTAGGGAGGGGGTCTGGCTCTGGAGGTGGCCGGTTGATGAAATGTATGGATGTAGATCGTAGACGCGTAGCTGAAGCGGTGAGGCAGGAAGAGGTCTGTTTCCGCTGTCGTACCCGTGATTGGGTCTGGAGTATGTAGAAATGTTGAATAGAAAGCCATGCAAGAACGCTGCGCTTGTTGTGAGCCCCAGTTTGAATAATAGGGTCGCGGCTGTCGATCACGATATACTTGCGGGTTTATTATGAAATTATCGAGTAAGATTCGGCTACGTTGTGGTTAGCGACTGTAGCCGCCTAGCTAGGGAACAACTTGGAATAGTGCCTACCAATCACGCCAATGCCGAAGGTCTCGGAGAGCCTCATTGCTACCGATGCCGCTCGTGTCCTCCGTGCCTTGTCTCCCCTATGCATACCTCTTGGAATCCGGACCTCACTAATGCTAAGGCCCATCGAATACGAATTCAACCTTCTCGGTGGTTCTTCGGTGGGCAAGGGGCACTCGTAGAATACAAAGAGATCTATCAATTAAAACCGATTAACTGCCCGTATAGGCCACTCAAATCCGAAACGAAACAACCATACCAAGTGCCCAAACGCTCCAATATCCCTATTGATCCCAGTCAGTACCCATTAGATCTTACATAAACACCGCCACAAACATTTAAATTGAGGTCCGGCATCCAGGTTTCGAGGGCGTGGGGTGGTGGTGTAAAGTAGCACGGGTACGTAACCGTCTGTCGCATGTTTTTGATTGCTTCCCAAATGAATAGCATAATTCCCCTATGTATGGGTATAAACTAAGCGTGGGGAGACAGAGTCATAGCAACGCAACGGTGAAGCGTTGAGTCTCGACACCAAATTACCGGAAACCCTCAGTGGCGATTTAATGTAAAGTGCGGCTCGAGGTCGGAAAAAGAAAAGCTTCCGAGTCGTCATTCGTGGTATTTTCTGCATCTACTGCATCTACCGTCCTTCGAATAAGGCGGTGTGGCCTTCTCCGGACCCATCATCCAGTCAACCTCGTCCATCGTCCAGTCGTAAACGAGCTCTCGGCATCCATCGAATTGCCCAACGATGGGCCACAAGGGCAAGCTCCACAATTGCACAAGTAGAACAGGATTCATACTTGTCGATACAGAACATCCTGGTACCGTTTGGGGCAAATTGGTCAAGCTTTCCCCAAGCTGACCTTGAGTCGCCCAGCCCAGCTCTCCCAGCTTTGAAGTTCGAATTCTGATCCACCTCAAACCGGAAATTTGAAGCGCTGATGGGATTCCCTACTAGCGCCGTCCTAAGCGTCTCCCAAAGATCGCGGCTCGGACGCTGGTGCCTTCGGATTGGACAGGGGGTGCAGTGAAGATGAGTGGGACCGGCGCGGTGGGATGAGATGCGACCAGGCTCGTACTACTAGTCTCCCAACTGTGGGGTGCAGCAATTTCGCACGATCCACAATACTTCCGTGCGTGAGCCATCGGATTTTGTATGCGATTTTCGTGAGATGTATGTTGTAGCAGATTGAGAGTTTCGGAGAAGGGTTTCCTGGGCTTTCCACCAAAGCATATTAGCTCTTGTTTGACAACCCTGAACTATCTACAATCTGGACCTTTCCCTTCTTTTTGCATCCTCCATACGAATTGAGAACTTACCAGTGTTTCCAAAACCAAGATGAAAGACGACGAACGCCTCATCGGTTATCCAGTCCTTTCGACAAAACAAGGTGTGGCGAGTTAGGAGGGGCCATCTTGGTGCTCATCTTGGTAGAGGCCCGGTGTGTCCTTCTGTGCCGTGATCATCCGGACGTCGAATGCTCGTACTTGTAGTTATGCAGCGCTCGTTCTTGCATCGGTCGGCACCGCGCATCGGTGTTTGCTCTCGACTTGGTGGAGTTTCCATCATCATCGAGATCTGTTTCCATTCCAACAACATTTCGCGACCGCTTCTGGACCCGCAAAAAGTCGTCCGTATATGCAAGTCTGCAGGCCTGCATGAATGGATCGATCAAAGGCCATCTGCACCTCGTGGCTTCGGCACTCAGTGTTCATCGGATGAGCAGTGCATCTGTTTTGCGGGAGCGAATTGCTTTTCTGGCGAACTTTGTCAGGATTGCGTTAAAGCCAAATGTCCGACTAAGTTGGTGTGAGCTCAATTCGGTCGTTTGGGTAAGGCTGTCGGTCTTAGGCAGGACTACTGAAGTTCGGAGCAAAGCCTCGAGCTGACGGCACGAAGCGGATGATGATGGCATGTTGTGAAGGGGGTGATGGCCTGTTCGGATCGGTCTGCCGCGGCTTCTTACGGGTACTAGTCGTGTCCCGAGGTGTTGGTACGGAAGTAAGTAGCATAGATGGTGGAGGGTTGTTGTAAGAGAAAACTGAGAAATTCAAGAGGACACGATGACGGCTTGCTCCGCGGCAGTCAAGTTCGTCTATTTGGGAAAGCCCCGTTTGCAGTGGGGGTCAACTCCGGTAGCCTTCCAGATGCTGTGACTTCCCGAAATGATTGCTTCGAGAAGCATCATGTCCCAGACAGCTTGCGAATTGCACCAAGTCATCTTTACAATACCGGTGGCTGCCCTGTTGGCTTGGTCGCAGAACTCTACTCTGTCCCACTTATACAGCTCGTATGTAGAATCAAAGGGTTCGCGCGTTCACGAGCCTCGAGATGAGCCTTACACAAGCGAGATGTCTGAACCGCTCGGCCGGAGATTAATCGTCTCTGTGCAAATCAAAGGTCTCAAAGTGTACCAAATATATCCCAAACTTCTCAAGACCATTGAAGTTAGCTCTTGGTACGATTCAATCATGTTATGTGTCTGTACGAGTAAGTACACTGCGTATCCGGTCTCGAGTCTACTAGTAAATTCTGACTGACCTATGGACAATCGAGTGAGGCGCCGAAGCAGGCACGCTAAAGCCGATTAGGAAATATTCGCACTGCGAGTCTTCCACGAATATAAAGTCAACTGTGAAAAGTACCCCAGTATCACTATCAATGTACTTAGTATCCACGAATAATGCTGACTGTGGTTTATATAGGCTCCAGCTTTCATTGAGGATTTAGCAGCAAGTTCTAGTTGCAATTCATGTTTCAAATCCCAGTATATAACATCCAACTGCGACATCGAGATATCTTGCATTGCAGAAGAGTCAGTGGCTTACCGTTCAAAACACCTTGGGACTGAACCTATCAGGATTCTAACATTTCCAAGTCGAGGACAATCTTTGAGTTACTTACTGTCTCCAACGCTGCTGTAACTAGCCGTGCACTAGAGAGTTGCACCCTGTTATGCCGTTCGTATATCTTACGTACATATACGTCAGAACAGTACTCGTACACAGTTGTGCTGAATGCCAATAAAGTATCTATGTACAAACACACTGTAGTATGGCCGAGCGCATTGTATGTACATATTCATCTCTGCGTTGGCATAGTCGGCGATTAATCGATTGAGGGGGGAAGAAGTTCTCGAAGTACGGACGAACCGAGTCAGATTTGAACCCATGTCTCACCCAAACTCATGGCTTATGACTTGTATTTCGATCCTTTGCCGAGTCCAGTACTTAGGTTCATGTAGCGGGTCCGTTTTTGTTGCCAGAAACATTGAAGCCATCAGTGCGAGAGAAGAGTCACGATAGCTGTTGTTACCACGGTGCAGTGGCTGCCCGAAATACTGTTTTGCATATATGGGCTGGATACTTGGTGATACGGGAAGTTGCGGAACCACGCCTTTAAGAAGCAGACGAACCTCAGTTGGTGCCTGAATATTGCTACTTGGGCTGGATTGGCCTGGAGTACTCGAAGAAAAGCAACAGGTAAGGGAAGGGACACTGCACCTGCATCTGTACATCTTTGTAGCACCGAGCTCAACGTTTTGTGCATTATAATATACCGACTCGAATACATGTTTCTACTCGTACCCACAGTTTCAGGTCCGTCACAACAGCTGCCCGCGTCATATCGAAGTACTCAGTACGTAATATACTTGCATCAGATCAGTACAGCAATTAATCAGGATTCGGAAATCAACACGATATTACATGCTTTACGACACTGTTGCTTCCTGTGGCTGTGCCAGTTTGTTGTCTCCCTTAAGCCTGCGGGAAAATGCTGTTTCTTGAGAGCGCATCTATAGATACTTCTTAGAAGTACTTGGATGTTGCTTCTCCATAAGCCTCTTACTGTGTTTTGTCTGGATTGGTCAGACAGGCCAGTGCTTGGAAGGCATTTACAGACGCCCCAGAGCGGCGTCGTAGCCACGTTTCCTAAAAGCTCATCTTTCTACTTCGATCGAAGGTCATGGAGCTCCATAATCCAAGGTGCAAAATAACCGAATGAACTGGGCACTCCTATTAGCTACCTCCACGTCTCTTTTGACGTGGAACATCCCATATGCGAGCATCATCATAGCAAAACTTGAGCAACTCGAGCATTCGCGATCCAACATGTTGATACAAAGTACATCGTGATCACCCATCAGTATGTACGGATATGTACCTACGAAACATGCATATGTTCTGCATGCTCGTGCCACCCACCACTCTTCAGACCGCATATGGCAACCGCAAAACATCCCAAACGCCTTAATATACATCTGCCATCACAATTAGGCAGAGGTGTGTGTACTGCCTCCACATTCTAGTGGTTCCCAAAATCAAAATCGTGTAAGAGAAACGGATATCGGAGCGTGGCGGAATACCAGGAACTGTGAGGAGCAAGAGTGGGGTGATCTCTTTGCTGCAGATGCATGCAAGTCGACACAATGGATGTATTTGGACATTTGGGCGGTAGATAGTGAATGTACCGAGTACTGTATACCGATAAATGCCGCCGGTACATAGTACATACCCTCGATACGTGGTGTCGTGTTCGGCCGGCGGATTTGAATGAAACAATGTCCGAGACATCGGCTGTTGCAGCCTGCAATGTGGGGATAGTTGACCTCAGCTTGCATCCTCTTCCTGAGCATCCATTAGTTGAGGTGATTGTTGAAATCTGGAAACTCACCTGCTTGTATCTTCGATACGAGGCCCGAAATCGTGAACCCAAAACACGAGCTCCACAAGGGCACCTATCGTAAGCGAACCCTGGGATATCAAACTAGACTGTTGAATCTAGGATCTCAATATCAGTCATCGCCGGTATCGAATCACCCTTGTTTCTAAATCTTCCAGATACCTCACCCCGCAGTACATATGTACCGTTGTATCGGTTACGCCGTCGTGTCCTTGCACTTCACAGCTGTAGCGAATATAAGGTCAAGGCTCGATATGAGAGGCCAGTGTCCCAACCTCAGAATTCGAGAAGCGAGGTAAAAATCAAGCGAAGCGGCATGCCGAAGGAGGTGGCTGGAGGCTGGAGGAGTAGAGAAGCAGCCAGATAAGGGCCAGGGTGCAGACCCTTTGCCTTGTAAGGCCCTAGACCCGCGGGTGAGGACGTGCCCAAAGCCATGGACACGGTATCGTCAGCAGAGGTAAACCGGCAGCAACTTGAAGATGTGGCTTTAGGGAAGGCAACATACCCAAAGGAAGCATTATTACCTTTCACAGAATCCTGCCAACCACATTTGCAGGGAAGGTCGAGGGTATACGTACAGGTGCACGTCTGAGTTGTACCGCTCGTGTTGTATGTAGGACCAAGTAGGTACTGTGGTGCAACGTTACGAAGTACTTACTTGGGACTGTCATTGCGCTACGGTACACATATCACGGGGCATTCGGTGCTAACCGACTTGGGCAACGGCCCACAGAAGCGCCCATGACGTCACTGCGAATCACGCCTCATCCATTTCGATGCGACCCTTCCTCCTTCCTGATGCGCCGGTTACGACGTCAGTTATTTCCGTCTTGACGTAGTGGATGGGCTTCTAGGCAGGGAATACCAAGGGCAAACAAGCATTCTGATCTGCATACGTAGAAACTTGGGACAGCATCTCAGATTTGCGGGGTACCTATTAAACCCCAGTCCTTCTCGATTATTCCCTCCACACTTCAACAACAACCACAAGAACTACCAAACTCCATCACCAAACGTTACAACTCAGACACCATCCTATACCAACACAGCAACCATACACAATGGCCTCTTCTACCGGAACCCCAGATCTCTCCAAGACCCCTGCCGCCTCAAACTCCGCTCCTTCCCAGATCCATGGCCACATGCAATACGTCAAGGGCGTCGTCGAGGTACATAGATTCCCTTCGAGTCTCCCCTGGTTAGATGGGATTGTGTGAACACCGTACTAATACTTGTACAGGAGAAAATTGGAGACTTGACTGGATCCCAAGCCTACAAGGAATCGGGCGTCAACGACCAACAGCAAGCTCGTAGCGAGATTAGAGCCGCTGCCGCAGAGCACCCATCAGATTCACCCCTCAACTCGGCACAGCATACGAACCCAGGAATGTACGACAAGGTTGTTGGAACTGCTGAGGAGAAGATTGGAAGCGCCGTTGGCTGCCCTGGTGTTCAAGGCTATGGGAAGGACCATCTTGGTGAGGAGCACAGGAAGAACTTGTGATTGGGTTGTTAGCATTGTTTAGCAGGCGTTAATTGTTGGTTTTCATTCTTTCTTTGCTTGGGGGGATAATTATACAAAGTTTCAAAACAAAGTTGGCCTCTCTGGTGGTTTCTAGCGTGACAGGTTGGGTGTTTGTATCATCGGATCGGAAGGTTTGGGGAACAAAACTCATGGCAAAGAGACGCATCGCAAGCTATTGCACATACATGGAGAACAATGAGACCAAACACATGAGTGGAATTAGTTGGCCCCCAGTGCTGACTCTCGACCGAAGTTTGGATGGAAGCATTCCGAAGGCACAGAGTTGTTCAGTTTGCGGCTTCTGCCGTGCCCTCGAAGGCCCCACTCTTCCTCAACATTATGAGATGTACCAGGCATCGGTACTTGCATATGACAAATAAGTAGTGAACTACAGGACGCGACTGAGATACTGATGGAAGCTTCGGTGCTCTTTACCGGCTGCACTCCAAGCTTGCAAGTAGAAGTAATTTGGAGAGGCCATTACCAATTCATCACATGCTCATAAAGGACGCGACGACTGCTACCAAATACCAAGTACTTTCTGATTATCGACCAGTCAACTGGACCTCCCTAGATCCTGTACGAAAGAATCAGAAACATTACTGTGAGGAGAAGGCCGTCAGATCAGAAAGAAAGCGGCTGAAGAAAAACCAGCACAAACTGAACGCAATCTGCCACGGACACACCTACTATACTGATTTAGCTGTAGGTACTTCAGTACAGTACCTGAGTTTAAACGAAAGAAGAAGCAAAGCGAGAAGAAGTATGCATGCACTAATACGGCGTAAATATGCTAACTTTTCGCAGCCTTATCGACCTTGAGTACAATCTATACAACGATGACATACGGGTTTTTGCTTCGACCGGATGTTTCAGAAAGAAAGCTAGATTGGATCAGCTCAAGAGTCGCGATCCCCCGTATCGAACGTTGAAACCATGAGCTTCTGCTGGTAGCTAGTTTTGATGGAGGGGCACGCAATGGTACAGCTATAGCAAAGCCATTTATAGTGGAACATTGCGAGCACAGCAGAATGGACATGCAAAGGGACAAGAGCAGCCCTTGCATGACCAGATGCGAGTTCACGGCTCATGCACCATGGCACCAGTTATTACATGCAGCCTGAACAGCTGACGGCTGCAATAGGGCGAGATTGTCTGGTACATACCAAACTTTCGTGCATACTCTACATCCTGTCACGGCTAGGACAGTAGTATCCTTTGTACGCGTTCTTGACGACTTGGTACAAGTCATGCCCCGCTCTCCGCATCTCTTTCGCCATCCCCTTGCTTCCTTCAATGCAGTAACGTGGATTTGCAGATTGATTGATCGTTTGATTTGAGAGGACTATAGAGTAGTGTATGTGCGGGTACCTGTTGAGCTGTTATATTTCAAGTTCGTGTCAAATTACTCCTAAGTTACGTACATATGCTGTCAAACTTGACCAACTAAACAGCACACACATTGCTCGCCCAACATACGTACTAGATCATATGGTCACACTTGCGCAGCTGAGAGATATAGATACCTTGTCTTACCGTTTACCTTGTCTCGTCTTAGGACGCTTGGTGGTGAGTGACCCAGTTATGTTTCATGGGAGAGAATCCCCATCAGAAAGCACTCATTATATCCAGGAATCCAGAAGGGAAAAGCGGCCGATATACTACAAGCTACCTAGGTACTTAACATATAGTACTAGATAGGTATCTTGATGAGAAATTCATCACAACAACCCGTCGTGGCCTAGGTGGCGGATGGAGGATAGTAATTACTGTGCCTATGCTAAGAAGTCTGCATACTCCATTGCTAGCAGTGACTGGTCAATACAGAGGCTCCATACTTTCCACGGCCGGCAACGATCGATCCTGGGAATGCAACGGGACGACAGCGTGTCTGAGAGATGATCATAATCTTGTTATTCATTATATATTGTGCTGCTTATTGACTTGGAGTAACCATACTTCTGAGTATATCCATCTAATAAGGCAAGACGAGAGGAAATCATTCCAAAAAGTTTAAAAGCAAGGTACGAAAACAAAACAGGGGAGGTATAATCGCTGGCAAAAACAGAAAGGGACGAAATCCATAAACTCCGTAGCAAATCCCATATCCAAAACTCCAAAAGATCCCATAAGTATACACAATAACAGGAAGGTGGGAAAGTAACAAAGGAAATTTCGAAATAGCAAGATAGGATAAGGTCAGCGGTCATGAAGGGTAAGGATGGGCATAGATTTCATGAGTCCATGATGTGCCGGCCTAGAAGATTCCTTGTGACGGCACCAAGTCAATGACGGACAGAAGCGTCGCCGATACGGTACTGGTAGAACAGTTCCAAAAGTGTTTCATACAAGCCATTCGCCTCTTCATTGACGCCTATCGTAGGTCTGAAACATCGGTTGGCAAAGAAAGATCCTCTTCCGAATCTCCATCCTTCCGTTCACGGGAAGAAATTGAGAATCTCCGTTTCAGTTTCGCTTGGATCAGCCGTGGATTTCTGATGCCGTTGCCGATATTAAGG
Organism: Ascobolus immersus RN42; assembly: GCA_003788565.2. Taxonomy (NCBI): domain Eukaryota; kingdom Fungi; phylum Ascomycota; class Pezizomycetes; order Pezizales; family Ascobolaceae; genus Ascobolus; species Ascobolus immersus. Next base: position 220,754 of record ML119667.1, on the reverse strand, counting down.
AAAAATTCCTTGCAAGCTGGTAAGGTGGTGACGATATAGATTAGGCCGTTCCAGAAGCCCTGGCAAGGCAAGACAAGTACTGCTGCAAAGTTGAGTCCGAAGTGGGTCGAGTATGGTTGGAAGAGAGTGTAGATTCTGTTGACGCTGGAGGGCAACTATTATTGTGTTAGTACCAGTCATATTTCCCATATAACCTGTCAGAATTGACTTACCCATGTAATGAGAAGAGCAAGGAAGAAAAGAAGAGCACAACGACAATATGCCCACGCGGCAGTGTTTGCCTCAATCGCGCTTCTCTGGCGCCACCGGGCATCCGAGCCTCCCTCAATCGCCACACTGTAGGTGGGTCCAATTGCTGGAACAGCCTGTCCTATGATCGTATTTGTCTCGCAGACTGTCTGAGTCTGCATCTGGATGGAATGATTTGTGCCTACGGCCCCTGGTTTGACGACGGTTGAATCCCGGTATCGCGAGCGGGAGACTGCTGTTTCGCTTCCGCTTGCCTGATCCTTTGCAAACATACGCAATGACCCACGAAGACTGAATATGACCCGTCCAGCCATCAAGTATACCGAAAACGTAAACAGCAGGACAACCCAGACAGGTCCGTAGAATGCTGCAATTCTGAGATATTGCCAATCCGCCGAGATCCAGCACCATAGAACCGCATTTCCATACAAAGGACCCTTCGATTCTGTTTCAATAAACAGAAACACGAATGCCGGAATCAGTGGGACGCCATAGCAAATGATTATGTAGGGGATTTCGAGTTGTTGCAATCGACTAGAAGGGTACTTTTTGAAGACAGTCAAGTATACATTCATGGCCATTGCAGAGCACTGATGGCATTAGTAAACCGCATACTGTCTTGTACAAAGGTTCGACTTACAAAGAGTGCATCTGCAGGCAGGAACCACTGGATAAACATTGCTTGCATCTTGCACAGCGCCGATCCGGGTCTGGGATCCTGAGCCATGAGCGTAGCAACATTCGTCATGATATTTCCAAACGCAGCAAAGAAAGCAAGTCGATTTATCGGTCTGTGAAATGATCGTGAGGTGCAGAAGGTGATTATTATGAAGCTGGCACCAAGGAGTGAGAAGACCGATCCTACTCGAGCAGTCGCTTCCAGTATCTCCAACTCTCTCTGAGTCCATGTCATCGTGAAGAAGCAGACCTTTCGCCTAAGCGAAGAGGCTCTTGCTTATTGCTCGTCGAGAATGCTAATCAAGGCCAGTTGCTAAAGGAACCCTGAAGAAGTGTTAGCAATGCTCGACGTGTACTCTTCAAGTTTCGTAGGACTCCTCAGTAGAACATACTTTGATTGATTGTCAGGAACTCAACAGAAGGCTGTGGGATACGGATGGACCAGCTAATCACTGTTCCCTCCACCTAATTTTGCGATTATCCGAGATTCAACGACTGTTAAAAGAGATCGGGAAACTTCGAAAGTTTGGGTTTTGTGCGAATTGATAATATCTCGTTTGTCGTATGGCGCTCAAAGGCGGGTGTCTGTGACGGCTGGCGCCCAGTGGTAATTCGATCCGAGGGGAGGACGGCTTGTCCACTATGATCTCCAATTCCAATCTCCCAAATGTTCCGTCTATTACACGACTGTTGTTGCTATCGTCCCAACCCTTTCGTCCCTTTCAACTCCCTGGTGCTCCGACTGTACGGATGCTGATGGCCCGGTTGTGAATGCACCTTCAGCGACCAAGTGGAAATACTGCAAATTCTAGTAGGCAGCTACAATCGGATCGCTACTTGTGTGGTGTAAGATTTCGAATGCAGCGAATCCCAAAGCTGAAGGCGAGTCTCTTGAGGCACTGTGAAGGGCATAAGCGCAATGTTATGTCCCTGCTAAAAAAGATCCCGACGGGTTGGGTGGAAGAGATGGCCGTGTGGCTATTCTGTTTATGCGAGAAATATTGTCGACAGTCCGACGTGATCGAGGTTGGGGGGAGAGTCCATCCATTTAGACTGTTTTCAGTATTGGCCCCTCGTTCAGAACTGGGTGAAATCATCTGCAGCATTCCTTATTACCCCAGTCTGGGAGGAGGGTGTGCGGTTCGAGCGTTTGCTTGGTCTGACGGTTGACGGTTGTGCGAGAAAAGCAATATGGATAGACTACTAATCCAGAACAATTGCTGCCCAGACGGGCTGTCTGAACCTGAACGAATCAATCATCCTCTCACCAAAAGGCAGTTATTTCTATTATTACTGCCATGTGCCCAACGGCCATGCGGCTTCGCAGGACTCGACATTTCGAAACCACTGGCATACATACCTAGGAAGTACTTGACATGTACCTATGTATGTACCCTAAGTACTTGGACATCATATTAAATATTGATTGTCCTAGTCGACTACAAAGTCGACGTCCTGCTCAACAATGTTAGTGGCTTCAAAGGGCTCGTACGTTCGAAACGAATTTTCGCTCTACTACAGAACTTGTACGTTCGAGATAATCGAAACTCCCAGAAGTATGCGCCCATTGTCGTAGGGTTTAACTGTCCTGGCCGAATTCAACTGTCGAATCTTTTTTGAATGCAAGGGATTCATTATCGATACTGCGCCGTGGTCATAAGTAGTATGCAGAATTGATACATCGACCGCATTCCAGCCCTTTGCAGGGCAAGTTAGAGGCCAAAAATCTGCATTCCTGGTGCATGTACGACAAATGTTTGTTTACCTTACTGCAGAGACCAGCAAGAGCTTCTGATTTAAATTTGGTTCACTTCTATCATTCTGCCCAGTGCATGCTGCACCACCATATTAGCAAAGATATTTGCCGTTCAAAGACCTACCGTCGCACAACCTCCGTGACATTATATGAAGTGTAGCCCGATAGAACCTTGAGGTAATATAATATGCAGTTACATATCACCGAGAGCCGCTCCTTCACAATTGTAAGCATCTCGTAGTGTACTGCAGTTAAAGCATCCGACGGACACATTTTTTAAACCAACTCCGAGTCTTTTGTAAACAGCTTTGGGAAATCATATTTGAGACGTGGTAAGAAGTACTTAGCTGTGCAGTCTACTTCTTGCGCGCTTCATATTTTCTGTGCTTGTACCAGGTCGTTAGATCATGTGCGTAATGAAGTAAGGATGGGACAAATACGAGGAGGATCGAGTGCTGTGCCCTAATTTCAAGTCACTTAAACAACAGCGATTTACTTGTCAAAGCAGAAACTCTTTTACCTCCACCCCATGCCTGGCCAAATTACCTATAACCCAGCGCTCTGAGACGCAGTTAATATATCGGCACACAAGATGGAAACACCAAGCACTTTGAATCTCAGCCTCCACGCGTGGATTTATATTATACCAGGAGATTACTCCTCTGCCGGGCAGTGTGCGCAAACCCTGGGAAGTTGTTAGATTGGCCCTTTGCTTGAACTGCAAGTACTTACGAAATCCCAAGAGATTTTGAGGCAAGACCGGTGTGCTGTATGAAGAAGTTGCTGACTAGTCATCTACATATGCAAGCAGCATAATCTTGAACCAGTGACCATACGCCGTATTGGCTGTATAACTTTGTAGCAAATGTACTTACGCACCCTCCAGCTCTGTCCACTTTTATGTGACGTAGACACAACTGCAAGAATATCGAAGTGCTAGACTATCGTATGTTTGCAGAGCCAGGGCAACGATCGCTCCGTAGAGGGTTGACAGCACTAGTTCGTACCCAGATCCTCCTGTTGCAATGACTGCTTTCCTTCATCGAAGTATGTAGACTGCGATCAGCACAGTTGAAACGGTTCAACTTAGCGACGTATGTAAAACGACCCTTGCCGAGCGCTTTGACGTTCGCTAGTCATTTGAGTAATCCCAGACTGGGAACGCCGCTTTGTGCTTCCTTGGGACTGGAAGCAAAGAGCTGGGATTACTTCATTGGAGCGCGTAATGGTCCAGAACACTGCAGCTCTGAGGCAAGAGAAGACATCAATATTTCGTCTGCGCTTCTCTACCGCTCTTGGTAATATCCTCCCAGCTTCAACGGTCGTGGCAAAGTAGAAGTAAATACTTGCTTCAAAGCCATATCCCCTTGCTCAAATGGTTGAATGTTCCTAAAGCAAGCATCGCGAATCTAATGGGATCGAACAAGCAAAGGATTAAAGTTTGGCGCTGACATCTACCGAGAAGCTAACCAGCAGGAAGGCAACGGCTTTCCTAATGCGACCTGGGAGCTGGCTGTCCAGTGTCCAGATATCCATTTCATTGGACAACAAAGCTCCTAGCGCAACGTCAAGGCCCAAGCTAATTGCGGCACGTTAGCAAACCCCACAACTGCCTGCGACCGGCGACAACCTCCATCAAGCATTTGTGTGTAGTTATTTTCCTTGAGATGAACTTGATCGAACTGCGCCGTGATATATACCTGAATACCCACCTCGAGAAACCTTCATAGGTAGGACAAGCCAATGACTCGGACCAGGTTCATGAATTCTTGCTTGAATTTATGTACAAGTACGAGTACTTGGTACTTGTCCATGCTCGATCATCGACTGCATCCTCTTTCGAAGCATCAGATGCACATGAGCAAGTCTCCACTTTTCGACGATCTTCAGAAGGTGGCTTTGAGTGGTTGGAGTTGGTTGCAAGTTGGAAGCGAGAGGGTATGTGCGCTGTGTCCTTGCGTTTCTCGCCAGTGCCCAAAGTGCAAGCCACAGAGCACAGTTGAAGTATGAAGCAGGAGATTCAGGGACAAGCGCCATGTGGCCTTGACGGGAGTGACGTCCAGCCAATGCCCCTTGACGGATGTGCTTATGCGTTGGGTACTAAGTACTTAGTATGTACTAGCACATGTCACTGCTTGATCCATAATCAGTAGAAAGACAAAAAACGTTATACTTGTATAGATTCCGCTGCTACATTTGCTAGATCTGGTCAACGTTGGCTTATTCAAGAAACGGAGTATCAGGGTAAGACTCACTTATACTTCCACTCGAGTTGTAATCGCACGCAAACAACAAGAAGGCATTTTCAGTTTACTGTATCATGTTTTCTTCCCGAAGGGCTTTGATACTTTAAGAGGTCCGGGAAGTGTCGTGCTTACTACGAACTTGAAAGGCTCTTATTATTCACCCTCAGAAAACACCAGCTGCAGAGTTGATGCAACCACAACTGTCAGCGTTGACCAACGTATACGCTATGTATAATGGTTCTTTTTGAGGAAGCTAGCGAGAAGGCGTAGCAAGACAGGATTGTAGATGAGGGCAGATTTCCTGAGAGTGTCTGGTTCCATATTCGTTAGTCCTTTTCGCTCCAAGTAGAGCTTCTTAACTTTACTACTGTAGACCAACGGATAGTATGCGTGCCTGCACCACGACAAATACATCCGACATTCAGCAAGCCGCCAAAGGAGTCTAATTCCGCTCGCGCGTCTCATGGCCATATGGAACAGTGTCACGTCTTGGACGCAAAGCTCCCAATATTTCCAGATCCCATGAGAAGAGAATCTGTGACATCCCGAAAGTTCAAGGCAAAGCGCCGAAGGCAGATGTCTAACCGGCTGACGGAAGACGCTTGAAGCCCAGGCAAGTCAGCCGAGAGGCCAAAAATCCCGAGCTGGCGAGTAGTTAAAGGGTAAGTAAGCTTGAAGCGATTGAACGGTGCAGCATCACATAGTATAACTTCCCTGACGTACTGTACATTCAGCGAACGTCCTCCGGTCCATCAAAGTTGAGCTGGGCTGTTATCAGTGTCAGCCTCCAAAAACTGCTTCGAAAGAAAAGTGCTTACTGCCTAACTTGCCTTGCGCTTACCTTTGCCAGCCCAAAGGGAATATATTTGAGCACATGTGAAGTACTTCGGTATTGAGAGGCGTCTTTGAACAACTCGCGATCGCCTCCTTGTCCCTTGTGTTTCTCCTAACCTGAAACCGTGAACCGGTGATGCTTCAAAGTGTCCGTGCAAGCTGCGTATTGGCCTGCTGCTCGGCTTGTATACAGCATCTCTGCTTGTCGCAATTAGTTATCATACATGCGGGCAGTGATAGAAGGGCCTGGGTATCTTACCATGGTAGCAAAGTATCTCCAGCTGCACTCAGTCATTGCAGTAGTTTGTACCTGTATCTCAGAGATTGTGGTACCCGATGACGGGAATGCAGGGAATATGTATGTGTGTTCGAGTTGACTTCCGGCTCACTCGAGTTCCCGACAGCAGGTGCCCGAGCTAGTTTGGGTCGGAATTGAAACCCATCAGAAACCTAGTACTGTCTACTGAGGTAGCACGGACGTTGCAGAAGCGGTAGGCGTTTCGATTGAAGTCTCGTTGGTAGTATCGAGGGTAGAGGGCGGTGATTGTGACAAAGAAGCGAGGTTGTTTTGGATTCGAAAAGAAACGAAAGTCACTGTTGCATGTTTGGTAGGAAGTTGCATTGCAGTGGTGGTCAGTGCACACGCTTAGCCAGTTTTAGCTTTACTCGTATCCAGCATGGACTAGACTCCAAACCATCATACCCAAGTATGTCCTTATATCTTTTAAAGGTTGGTCAAATACTCGGAACTGGAGCCGGAGTTCTTGAAGGAAAAATCTTTCACTTGTCAAGTATAGCTGTTGTGAGTTCGTCGGAGCTCAGTTTGAAATTATTTAGATCATGATCCTCAAAGATTCACGGATACAAGTGCCACTTATCAGTCACCTCACCAGGCGGGCTGTATTGCCGATACAATAAAAGCAGTCCAACCGGAAGTCGACGTCGTAGTAAGGTCACAATATATTACCGGAATCGAGACTGTGAGAACCAAAACAGAGACAGATATTCTACTTGTACATGCATGCATGTAGTGCAATGGTCCCCATGTAAACTAGAAGTGCATGCAACGCTAACAAAATTCGAGCTTGAGAACAAAACAAGCTCACTATATACCAACCCTCTCCATCGTCATCACTGTAAATTACCGGTTGAACTCCAAAGCCAATGGCGTCCTATCATCGTCCCAGCGTACGTCCCATCATCAAAAGCAGCGATCCACCCTCCAATGCCAGTACTATCACTTAATTATTAGGAGGTCCAAAAGAACAAACCGGAATTCAAACATTAGATTCTAGTACATTACGAATATACAAACATTAACGCCGAAGTGCCAGTGATGATGGTTTACAAAGCTCGTTGAATGCATTATCGACATGACGTTTTAGCTAATTCCACCATGTTAGCAATCATTCCCTGCATACTGGATCCATCATTTCTTACCTCCTTATAGCTGGCAACGAAACAGTTCTGCTCGTCTCTGCTGACAAGCATAACTTTCTCATCCGATCCTGCATCCAACTTATTAATACACGCAAGAACGTGCGCCATATCTACCGCTGGGTGCCCGTGTTCATCCACCGAGTGGAAAACATAATCTCTGAAAAGCTTCAGTAGGTACCGCTCTCCCGTTTCACTCCAAGCCCGCTGGTCTTCGTACTCGGGCCGTTCTATTATGAAGTTGATCTTGGTCAAAAGGCGTACCAAGCGTCCATTTTCCAATTCCCGAGATAAATGTGATTCGAGTTCATCGTTTGCAAGCTGTGCCGAATCCAAACTCTGTGCAAAGTGCGAGTAAGCGTATTGGGAGATGAATTCATCGATCGTTTTCATTTGGCCCTGCTCTGGTACAACGATGAGATAGTTCAGAGCGGCTCGAAATTCTGCCGAGTATTGCCGTTGAACATGCTCCAATCCCTTCTTGGGATTTTGCAAAACGCCCGTACCCCCGCATGCTAAGCTCAAAACTAGTCGACCCAGGGAATGGATGTCCTCCAATTGGTACTCAAGCATCGATGCGTGTTGGTCCGGCGCCAGAACGTCCAAGATAGAGCAGGCATTCAGTCGTATCCTAAAACTGTCAGAACCAAACTGTTACATGAAGAAGCATCCCACTACCTTCCCTTGCCCGTGATAAGAATCTTAGTGGCATCAATCAACCGGGCAGCCAGTCCGGCTGCATGTATCGTCTTCAGTGCAGTTGAAATTTGAACCATGTAGTTCCAAATCTGCGCCTCGCTCGCGTTTTGATGATGATTGTTTCGTTGACTCAGATGTCTTGTCGACTGTCCACCAAAATGCTCATCGTGAAGAGTTCTGGCACAGGGATGATAATCATACACGAAAATGATGGCTCAATCAACTGTCAGTTGTGCACGGCGTCGTAGATCGGAGCACCTTACAGCTATCTCCAAATCTGGTTGTAGTAAACGCATCGTGTACCGTTACTATACTCCCACTGAGTATCTTCTTCCACCGCTGAACGTTCATAATGTGCTTCTCGTTGGCAAGACGAAAGCCTAAAGCAGCTCGGGTTAGCCAACAGCCCATATCCCCCACCAGCGAGCTTCTCCCTACCTTCAATTCTTCTCAAAACATAGGGCTTTCCATCTTTATTAGACCAGGCTTTATAGACACTGCTGGGGAAGCCGAACGCGCTCGAAGACTTGTTGACGGTCATATCCAAGGGAACCAGACTGTGGTACACATCAACAACCGGAAGAGCTATATCTTGAAGCCATTAGGACAGGACAATGACGAAGACCCGGTAAAACCTACTTGGCACACTCTGCAGCGTCGCCTCATTCTTCTTCTGGAGTTCTTCTCGTAGATTGTCTGGAAGGAAAAGGCCGTGGATAGTTCGTTGATGGGGGTCCAGTTTTGTGCGCTCCGGACCACGCGGCGCATACAGATGGTATTGTAACTGCAGAAGATCCTCAATAAGCACTGCCATCTTTCCATCCCTGGCGGGAAACCTACCGGCTGAGGGAAGTTTGACTGTTGTTGGTAAAACATGTCGTTCGCTGTATGGACGTAAGGGTTGATCTGTACCTGATTGCCCAGGTTGGTGTACTCGTAGGGGTTGACAGTCTGCGTCTGTGCCATTGTCGACAGTCCGCCGTTGTTATCGGTCAGGCCTAGGTTGGTGAAAGCCGAGTTTATCGATCCAAAGGCCTGATTGTCGTATCCTAAGTGTCTTTTCCTTTGTCAGCGTCCAGCGTAAGACCGGAGGACAAGCCAAAACAAACCCGTTCGAATCCACCGCAAATGCCGGCTGGGAAGGGGCTAAACGACGTCAAAAACAAAAATCCAAACTAACACGACACGATTCGTTCGTACCTGGTTGGAAAACTGGAACTTCGGCCGGAGGTTTCACAGGGGAGGAAGTGGCGCTTGGTGTAAATGTTGGGGATTCGACATTGAGCTTGCGTCTGGCCTGGGGTTTAGTACTCTGACTGGCGAACTCCTTCCTCTTCAGGCGGGGCAAGCACTCACCCTGGCACCCCACTTCCTACTTTCTGGTCATTATGTTTGAAGATGCATCCTGCGAAAAAAAGTTAGGCCCCAACTTCCAGACTCGTGTGCAATGCTTCCGTACCCTTGTCTTGGTATCGACAGTAACCGTAGATGAGAATGTTTCGACAGGGCGTTGACGCATCTCCTAATCCAGTCAGCATTTTCACTCCTCCACAACGCCAAAGACCTCGGGCATGCCTTTTGTCTTTGGACGCGGACTAGGCGATGCAGATATGCCCGATGGAAGCGTCTTCGGGGGTGTTGAGGGTCGACCAGATGACTGTGGCCGGGGGATAAACGGATTTGAGGAATCGCCGTTGTTCATAATTCCGGCTCGTTAGTGGCCAGGGTCGGTGCCGAATAGGCCTTTGGTAAGGACGCTGATGGTTGTCTTGACTGATGGGGCGCCGACGGTGTTTAGCAATAGAGAGTGTTTGTAGAGGGCCAAAGGATCATCGAGCGATTCACGGCGTTGAGCGAGACAAAGGTCAACTGCAGTTGCCTGCCAAGGAATAACAAGGTCGTGGTGGGGTGTGTGTTTGGATTGGAGTTCGTTGCCATGGAGGGGTGCGACATCTCCTCCCCAGAGAAACTGTTGTTTGGTGAGTTTCCCAGACCAACTTCCAAAACGCGAGCATACGACAGAATGAAGTACTCACGCCCCGCCCATCAAGACCGACCGGCCCGAACCCTGTACACCTCACCTACGACGTTCTGTGGTCAACGACCGGGCTAGAACAACAACCTCACTATTCCTATCAAACAAATACAACCCTCCGACCAGCCGCTGCGCTAATCTCCATCTTGCTGACATCATGGAGCTGGACGAACCCGAAGATACCTTTCAGATCCATACGGTCAAATCGCTTCCGTCTCCAACAAGGGTTGGATTGGTACAATGGGATCCGATGTTTGATTTGCTCGCCGTGGTCACTAGTAACGACAATGTCTTGTTGTATCGTCTGAATGGCCAGCGTGTCTGGGGTGTCGTCCCGCGGAGTGATGAGGCAGGGTCAGATCTGTGTATACAGACCATGCAATGGAAGCCCACTGGTAAGATTAAAGAGTAAAGCGGACCCGAGACGTTGCTAATTGAGCCGCAGGTCAAGCTCTTGCTATAGGATACAACGATGGAGTCACCAGGATGTGCGAGTTTCATGCAGGAAAGGTTACTGGTAGGGTCGAATCGGATCTCCCGGACTTTCGTGGTGTATCGTCCATAGGATGGGCAAAGAGCGAGGAGCTTCCAAAGCTACCTCCCGACTATACGATGCCTGACCCTATTGTATTCCCGAGCAACATGTTTGGCCAGACCGATGTCACTCAGCTGCTCCCACGCCTCAGTGCTCTGCCGTCGTCCTCCGCCCCGTATGTCTTACGTCGCAACCTACCACCTCTACTAACGTCCTCTACAGAGATAGTATTTTCATCTCAAAGCAAACTGTGGATACACTGGTCAATGTTACGGAAAAGGGCGATAAAGGAGATCATCTTCCGTTGGATGTACTGCTGGTGGCGGACAAGAACGGTCACTTGTGTGTCAACATTTACGAATCATTCACGATAGGAACCGTAAGCCTGAATACGCTATGCTCCCTCCTTCCGGACAGCTGTGAGGTATGCAGTCATTCTCATCTCAAGTTTACACACTAAAATCGCCAGGTATTAAGGCAGGCGACAGGCGGGAATGCCATGACACACGGGCTGATCATCAAGACCAACAACTCGACAATGTTTTGCACGCTGGATCTTCTGTTTATAAACCAGTTTGGCGAGTACCTGCATCAGCTGGCAGCCGGATCGTCTCGCTTGAAGAACCTCCTTCGGTATATGAAAGACACAATCGTGGCCATGCACAACGAATGGAAAGTAATGAACGAACTTCCGGCACGGTTCCTGCGCAGCTTGATTGAGGACATCAAGGAAAAGGATCCCGGGACAGATGTGCGGACAGAGTTTCTGGAGCTCTTGTGCACCGGACTGCCCTCGGAAGTCTCTCAGGAATGGCTTGTTGATATTCTCGGTGAAAGGGGTCTTAAGCGATGGGAGAAGGTCGCCACTACCGGATACGAGAATCTCAGGAAGCTCGGGCGGCACTATCTAGTCGAGGCTGCGGAACGGCTAACAATTTTGTTATCCCGATCTCGAGGCCTGGCAAAGTGGTATGCATGACCAGACTGCTTAGTCCCTGCTAATGTAAAGCCCAGGAAAGAGAAGGGGTCTGCTCTCGGGATGGATCCAGAGGACTTTACCATGTGCATCGATACAACAGGTGCAATGATTGCTCTGTGTCATCAGTTTAATCGTCAATTGGAGGAAGAGTTTACTGCGTTCAAGGAGTTTGTGGCCTGGCTGAGGATTCTTTTGGACGACCTTAGTCGAGTCATTGAGATTAATGACCAGAAAGAGGAGGAAGACGAGCCTGATGTGCTCCTCGTCGCGGATTACATAGAGAAGTACCTTGCCAAGCCTGCTCTAGAGCACTATTTCCCGGTAGTTGCAGATATGGACAAAGAAGTCGAAAAGGCGAAGGAATTGTACGAGAAATCGAACGGTGAAGGGGTCTTCCAACAATACTCGACGGATGAAGGCAAGGGAGAACTGCCTAGCTTTCAGGTACTGCACAGTTATCTCACTGAGCTGTGCGATCACGTTTTCAAGAAGCCGGCTGCAGCAATGAAACGTGGGTTACGACTGAGCCGTCCGCTTGTAATAAGCGAGACTGATCTGAAGAGCTTGGATATGCAGATGGTGTATACCGTCGATGGGCTCGCCACTCATCTTCTGGCATTCGAAGAAAATTCGCCGAACCGTAAGCTGCAATCCTTTCTTATAGTCTCAGAGGCTAACAGTGGTTAGTATTCGTAACAGTGTGTGATTTTGCGCAAAGCACAGTCCTCAGCGAGATATCGAAGGTCTCAGCAGCGAATTTCGAAATCCCGCGGACAGATAACATGGTTATTACCAGTGCGAAGTTTGCTGATGATAGCACTATAGTGGTAGTGTTGAATGATTCCCGTAAGAATTTACTAAAGCCCCATATATTCCTTTCGTTACCGAATCTAATTTACAGCAGATGCTGGCGGAAACCAATCGCACATGGTGACAATCTCTTTTACTGAACCGACCATCATATATTCCACATATCCAATCAAAGAGGACAGGAGGACGGCAACAATATCAGTGTTGGGCAGTGATACGGACTTGGTGACATTTGCGAAGAAGCAGCCAGTCCAGATGGCCCATGTCTTGAAGCGTAAAGTGTTTGACACCGATTTCATGGCAAAGGATGTTTACGTGAATGGGAAGCCGGCTCGCAGGATTGGTGCAGTCTTTGATGATGATGGACAACGCTACCAGGTCTTTGATTTAGACGAGCCTGAGCCTTATCTTGACGATATGGAGGAGATGGACGTGGAAGATTAACGATGTGTCCGGGTAGAGGAATAGAATCTCGGAGAAGGTACTTGGCGAATGCAAGTCAGGCTTCGCTTCAACAGATCCGATGCGGTAGCCGCCCCAGATCTAAGCAAGTAAGTAAGTACCTGGACTTGTAACGTACATAGGTCTTAGAGAGAATGCATGGTGTTGCTCATCGCAGGGCCAGTCCTATTTGAAATCTAGAGAATTTCAGTACACTAGAGTACTTGCTGTCCTGCACCTAGCACGATCGTCCGCAGTTCTGGAAGAGGCATCACGAGGCTAGAAGTTGATAGTATAAACTTTGTTTCTCTCGATAGCTTGGCATTTGTAGTTAAAGCGGCAGGACAACCCCACCAACCAATTGAATACCCCACTTTCGCGTACCGCTAGGAACTGACTGTGGCACCGGAGAAAGGGCAACAGATGCAGGCATTGCACCAGTAATTCAGGCACCAGGCATGATGATTTACTGACAAGCACCTGGATTTCACATGGAAGGCAGGCATTTTACCTTTCAGGTTCTGTAGATAGGAGGAGACGACATAGGTAGATGTAGGCTTGATGCTGAGCGAGTAACTGAATGACTGTTGCGATTGAGAAAATTTCTGAATAGTGCGCCCTCGTCTCTGATCTGTTCGATTCGCTTTCGTTTATGATGTTGGCCCCAGCGCCTCTCTCCTCGTAGGGTAGCCTTGCTGCCGCTTTACACGATCTAGCCTTTCTTTCTCCTGAAGAGGAACAAAACAATATTCATCTTTTCCCACCTCTCCACGTCCACCACAACATCTGAATACTTCCCTCTCTCACACACGTCGAACAAGCCGTCCTCCTCATTCTACATCTCGCGCTCATCAACTCGAGAAAAGGACCTCCCATCCGAAAAGGCACCTCTGTGGAACAGGCTCGGCAAAGCAGTGACCGTCAGTCTTTCTTTTCTTCTTCACATCGTCATCACCCATCATCTCTGACCGATCAAACACTACTTTCTCCATCTCCACAACACCCCACCACACGAACCAACCGCCATCATGAACGTTTCGGAAGTTTTGGCCAACACAATCTCGCCTGGTAAGTAGCATCGGGTGTGATGGAAAATGTCGGGCTCAGGCTGTGATACTGACTCTTCCCTCGTTAGACGCTACTATTCGTCATGCAGCAGAACAACAGCTGGCGGCCGCCGCAGAGGAGCATTTCGTATGGTTCCTTCTCTCTCCCTTCCGATATGCTGTCTAATCTTGTCTGGCTATAGTCGGAATACCTTAGGTTACTGTCGCGAGAGTTAGCAAACGAGGATACACAGCCGTTCATCAGAACTGCCGCCGGTCTCGCCTTGAAGAACGCTTTCTCTGCTAGAGAGAGAGCAAGACTATACGAGGTACAACAGAAGTGGTTAACACAAGTCGAGCCAGAGATCAAGGCGGAAGTAAAGGCGAATGCCTTGACCACATTGGCCTCGAACGACAACAGGGCCGGTACCTCTGCTGCCCAGTTTATTGCAGCTGTTGCTGCTATCGAACTACCCCGCAACGAATGGCAAGAGCTTATGACTACACTGGTACGCAATGTTGGCGAGGGCTCGGATTCTCTAAAGCAATCATCGCTTGTCACAATCGGCTACATTTGCGAGTCGCAGGAACCAGAGTTGAGAGAGAATCTGAACCAACACTCAAATGCGATCTTGACAGCCGTTGTCCAAGGAGCTCGTAAGGAGGAGGCAAACAACGATGTTCGATTCGCCGCCATTAACGCACTCGGAGACTCTTTGGAGTTCGTCGGTACCAATTTCGAGAACGAGGGAGAGCGCAACTACATCATGCAAGTTGTTTGCGAAGCAACACAGTCCCCCGATTTCCGGATACAACAGGGCGCCTTTGGATGCCTTAACAGGATCATGAATCTCTACTATGACAAGATGAGATACTATATGGAGAAGGCGTTGTTCGGATTGACCATCGTTGGAATGAAGCACGAGGAGGAGGAGGTTGCCAAGCTCGCCATCGAGTTCTGGTGCACAGTCTGCGAGGAAGAGCTTTCCATTGAGGATGACAATGCGCAGGTAAGAAATCCCAATTGTTTTATCCCTCTGGATCTTTCAGCTACTAAGACTCGGCTAGGCTGCCCTCGAAGGTCTTGAGCAACGGCCGCTTTTCGGCTTTGCTAGAGTTGCCACACCAGAAGTCGTACCAGTCCTCCTGGAGCTTCTCACCAAGCAGGATGAGGATGCCACTGATGACGAATACAATGTCTCCAGAGCCGCCTATCAATGTCTCACTCTCTATGCACAGGCTGTGCAGGGCACGATAATTGCTCCAGTTCTTAGCTTTGTTGAGAATAATCTCAGGCACGAGGACTGGCGCATGCGGGATGCCGCTGTTTCGGCCTTTGGTGCTATCATGGAGGGCCCAGAGTTCAAGATCTTGGAGCCATTGATTAAGCAAGCTCTCCCAGTCCTCATCGGAATGATGGGCGACTCAGTTGTTATGGTCAAGGATTCCGCTGCCTATACGCTTGGCAGAATCTGCGAATGTGCTGGTCAGGCTATAGACCCTGCTCTTGATTTCCCAACTTTGCTTGCCGCTCTCTTCACTGGGTTGAACGACAACCCAAAGATGGCAGCCTCTTGCTGCTGGGCTTTGATGAATTTGGCCGAGCGTTTCGGTCTTGACATGATAGACGGTGCTGAGAACCCACTCTCTAAGCACTTCGAGACCAGTGTCGCCAACTTGCTGACTGCCACCGAGAGGTTTGTAGATCTAATGGGTATTTATGGCAAATCGCTAACTCTCTTCAGACCAGATGCAGATAACTCCTTGAGAACCGCCGCCTACGAAGTCTTGAACACCTTCGTTCTCAACGTCGGATCCGACCAGCTTCCAATTATTGCGAAGCTCTCTGATGTTATTCTCGACCGCTTGGAGAAGACCATTGGAATGCTTGGTCAGGTTGTCTCCAACGATGACAAGATCACCCTGGAGGAGATGCAATCCTCTTTGGCTAGTGTTCTGATGAGCATTATCTCGCGTCTCGACAAGGAGATCAAGCCACAAGCTGACAAGATTATGCACCTACTTTTGCGCTTGTTGGGCGCAGTCCCGTCTACCTCTATTGTTCCCGAGGTTGTCTTTGGTGCGATTGCTGCCTTGACCAACGCTCTCGAGGAGGACTTTGCTGTCTACATGGAGGCGTTTGTTCCCTACCTTTACACTGCCTTGCAAAACGAGCAGGAACAAGCTCAGTGCTCTGTTGCCATTGGATTGGTCAGTGATATCGCCAGATCCATTGGTGATGCAGTTGCCCCATACTGTGATAACTTTATGAACTTCCTCCTCAACAACCTCAAGGTAAATTTTCTCCTTCTTTGTACATTAAGTTGCTAACACCCTCCAGAGCGAGACTCTTAACCAGTCTTTCAAGCCGGCCATCCTCCAGTGCTTTGGTGATATCGCGCAGGCCATCGGTGCCAACTTTGAGACCTATTTGCAAGTTGTTATGCAGGTCTTGCAACAGGCGTCTACCATCTCCGCCGCAGAGAACAACTACGATATGGTTGACTACGTTCTTTCTCTTCGTGAGGGCATTATGGATGCTTACGACGGCATCATCATTGCTTTCAAGACCAGTGGCAAGGGTATGTGGTGCTCATCGGTCCTGAGGTTACATATCTAACAGATTGTAGTTGATGTTATTGCTCAGTATGTTCGCGTTATCTTCGGCTTCCTTCAAATCGTCTACTCAGACCCACACAAAACTGAGACTTTGCTTCGCTCTTCTATGGGTGTGCTCGGGTAAGCTCCATACCCCAATGGTGGGCATGCATTGCATACTAACTTAACCTGCAGTGACCTCGCAGATGCCTTCCCTAACGGGCAATTTGCCGAGCTGTACAGCGCCGATTGGATTGTTGCTTTCGTAAAGGAGGTTCGTGCCAACCGCGAGTTCGGCCCAAGAACCACGGAAACCGCCCGCTGGGCTCGTGAGCAGGTCCGAAGACAGCTCAACATCGTTGCGCCAAACCAAAACATCACCGCATAGAATGCTCCGGGAGAATATGTTATAAATCCAATGGCGTCACGAATGTTATGAGGATATTTCTTACAGGAATACATTATACTTTTCGGTTTCTACACAAACTTTTATCGAGGTCTAGTCGTGGTTTTCCTTTGTATGGGTTATCTGGTTTTCTCGAATTTGACTGGATCACACCAGAAGATTTGGTCAAATGGTGTTTCTTCTGGGATTTGAAGATTGCGGTTTGTGTTCTTTCGGTTATGTGGCAGATTTCTTTGTTCATGTTATTATGTTTGTCAGAGCATTTCTGCGGTTTTAGGAGATGGCTTCTTGAAGGCACTAGTTCTCTGTTCCTTTTGAGCTGTCGAGATTTTCCCGTTTATTTTCGTCCTGTATTTTCTATGTTACGTACGTCTTTTATTGTTTAACTGTTCCCATTATTGCATTGCACCGCCGCACCTTCCAGCACATCCACGTCCTCCCAGCCCATTCTGCCCAGCAATTCCCCGTTCACCGACACCCCCCTTCTAAAATATGACAGCGTCCACGATTGGCACTGTCAAATAGTAATCATTTCACTTGCTCCCTCCCCCCTTCATCCGCCCTTTACCTAGTAGCAGAAGACAGTATCCCCCTCCGTATCAAATACATTCTTGCCCCTCCCCATCGGTACCTAGCTCAGTGCCGTGACACAGCTACACGCTTTGCCCTCACGCCCATAAATGTGGCGCTGGGTTGCCTCAGCACACTGGATTCTCCCACCGGCCGGCACAAAACATTCTCATCTTTAGGCCGTCGGAAATCATCTACCACTGCTACTAAGTAGTACTAAAAGTTAACTAATTGTAATAAATCACCATCTTCGTTGGTTCATTTGCCCCCCTTTTGCCAACAAGTAAGTACTACTTGCTCAGCAAAAAACACAAGATTAAGATTGCAGTCCCTCTCGTCCTTTCTGGTCCTCTCGCTTCCTTTGTTTAACAGCCTGGTTTCCGGGACGATACAGTTGTTTTGTATTTCCACGTGATTCTGTTTGCTCTTGGTAGTTCCCTTGTTTGCTTTTGGTTCTATCCTTCCACCAAGCAAACACCCCCAAGCTCTCCTTCCTCTTAACCACCTGCCTACCTAGGTAACAACAATGGTCCTGCTTGGACTTCTAGCCCCAATCCTTTTACCTCTCGCTCTCATAGCCAACTACTGTCTACTCACCTACATCGGCTTCGGCATAAGCAACAAACATTTCTCCAAGACAAACACTCTTATCACCAACGCAACAGCTACCACAGAGCGACTACAACGTTCGATGACAATTTCCCTCTCAGATTTGCCCGAAGAGGCGCTACCAAACTCAACCTCACCCATCTTCGCCACTTCACCATGGGTGGAAACCATTCTCACTGCCCTCAACGATGAATTCAACATCGTCTACAAAGTCCTCGCCTCTTCTCCGTTCTTTGCCATACTGCTTGGAATAATACTCCTTGTGTTTACTTTTCTCACTTTCCTCAGCATCAGTATCCTCCACTCGTTTCATGAGAACGCTGCCAGGGACAAGAAAAAGGAAGAGATGCTCTTCCAGCACCTCCGCAACATCGAGCGTCGCGAAAATGCTACACAGGCCCGTCTCGATGATATGATAACGGCTGCTGCGAGCCAAAGAGAGGACATCGACAATCTCCACAAGGATCTTGAGGAAGCGCTGACGGCCGTTACTCAGCTCAGTGAGAGTAGGTTCTTGGAGAGGGAGGAAGTTACTCAGAGAGAGGAGGGTCTAAAGAGCGGGTTAGAGGAGATGAAGAACCGTTTGATCATAGCAGAGAGGGCCGTAGTCGAGGTCATTTCTCGTCTCAAGGTATGCGCCCCTCCCCCATCATCCTTTGGATCGGCTGCAGACTGATCATTGTCAAACAGGTACTTTCAGACGATCATGTCAAGGTCAAACAAGGCCTCGTCAGCCGACTTGCCGAGACCGATAACCGCATACAAGAGCTGGCAACAAGTCCCTTGGCCCACCGCACTCCTCGTTCATTTAGGACTGAAGCTCCCAGTACTCCCTTCACCCCCACCAGAACCTCCTTCGGCCTTCGCAGTGTCCGTACGCTTGGTGATCTCCGCCACTCCAGCAACCACTTTCGTCGACGCAGCGATGAGAGTATGGAACTACCCGTGCTCCCGGAAGTCGACAACGACTCGGGTGATGAGAACACAAGTACCCTTGTCGACAATGCCAGCCCCGGTAGTACCTTCACCCAGGACGGAAACAAGAAGACTCAAGAAGAGCAGAAAGAAGAGAAGAGAAGAGATATTTCTATTTTGGGGGATAGTGAGGATGGGATGAGAGCACTCGAGTTTTCGGAGGAGACAAGTAGAATTCTGGCGCAAATTGAGAACTCGGAGAATGCACACCTCTTGACCCCACCAACCGGGAACAGTAGAAATGGAAGCGTGTCGGATGATACGGATTTTGAAACTTTCTAGAAGAAAGTCTCGACTTATGGTACGTCTCTTTCCTTGAACGCCTTTGGCCCTGTTCGAGCCATTAACGCTAACAGCTGTGTGTATCAGATGGACAGTACGCTTAGGAATTCCCTTGAAAGATATGAGAAAGTGCAGAGGGCTTTTGGATTGCAGAAGTTTTGTATTGCTGTTTGTTGCAAATGGGTGAGCTCTTGCATCACAAGGTATTGCTATCATGATACATTAAGGTATATTCATACTTCGTCTCCGTTAATGAGCTATGAGCTATGAGGTCTGATGAGAATCGTTAATGTTACCGATTCGAATAATGGTCTTTGGCTCTTTAAAAGCTCAAGCCCGGCTTGCTGGGCACGGTTGGGCTGTATGTGTATCTTTTAGCTAGCTTCTATCTCTGACTACGGTGTTGGTCCCACCAGGGAAGCGGCAACATAGATGTAGCATACTCGTTGGACCGTGTTGTTTTTTTCATTTAGATCGAATAATCATATAAGCATTGTTTGCTGAGAAGCACGCCTTCTCCGCAGTATCCTTAACTAATGCTTACTGTTGTGAATTATGAAACAAGAATTATCATGCTGCAATGACGATGGGGAACCTTCCTGGAACCGACACAGGCGGCGGTCCCAGTACATCAAGCACACTTATCATGGAGTGAATATTTCACATTCTATAAAGACCGACCGCAACCGAAAGTAATGCAAACAATAGACGCTATAGGAGAACAAAAAACAGAGAAGCAAATATATAAGCAAACCAGAGGATGCAGTATTGTGGACTAGAAAGCAAAGCGAACCACGGACAGCCTCGATCCCCAGGCCGTAGAATGAGATAGTGAAAACAATGAAAGACAGGAAAAGGAAACAACAGATGAGCAAATGCAACAACAGTATGCAAATTGAAGGTATATGAAAAGTACTCTACACAGTTCTAGTTACCAGCCGTCAACACCGACGATTCCATGGAGGCCGGCAACACACACACAACACCACTCACAACTAACCTCCTAACCAGATAGTATCAACCCAGCATGCCCGTCTGCTGAAGTATTAATGAAGAAGACAACCCTGGCCGGTCATATTCGACGGCAGGTGCTATAACAAAACATCAATCCAACCCAAACCCACATCACCGAGCCAATCACAAACCCAAACAAGCCCAATTCTCCTTTCCCTCTACTGTTGCCTCGCCGAAGCTGCAAGCTCCTCCTCATAACTCACTCTCCCATCGCCTGCCTGAACCCCTTCATCCACGCTCCTTCTAGGTCGGTTGGTTCTCAAGGGCCGGTTCCCATCCTCACTCGCGCTATCCTCCTCGCTCTCCAAATCACTCTCATCGCCAGCCGAGTCGACAGGGACATAAGCAGTCTCCGTGTTTTTCATATCCGCACGGGTATCCCTCCTCAGTTTCCTAATCTTGAGGTAGTTGTAGGCGGCAATGGACACAATGGTGACAATCAAACCCGAGACGTTGACAGCGGTGAGCGGGTCGCCAAAGACAATGGTTGCGACGGAAATGGTGAGAACCTCCTTGAAGATTCCGCAGATGGAGAGCGTGACAACGGAGGTACGTTGGAGTAGAGCGAACTCGGAGCTGACCATCATGAAGGCAATGACGCCGGGGAAAAGGACAATTGCGATTGAGACAAGAAGGCCGTATTGGGCCTGGAGGACGGCGAAACGAGCAAAGAGCTCGGAGAAACCTTCGACGGGGACGGCGATGACGAAAATGGAGAGGAACATGACGGGTGCGAGGAAGAAGATGGAGGAGAAGGGGTTGGAGGTGGCCGGGTTGCGGAGGAGGAGCACCTGGGTCAGGGACCAGCGGAGACCAGAGAGGGCGGAGGCGGTCATAACGAGGACAAAGCCGAGGACGTTAAACTTAGCTTCGCCGGCTACCATCATTACTACACCGGCCGTCATGATGGAAATGATGCCGACGAGACGCCAGGTCGGTTGCTCTAGACGGAAGATAAAGGCAAAGATGAGGACAAAGGCGAGGGATGACGATTTACACATTGCTGGGACAATAGTTAGGATATGACTGGAGCTGACCGGAGGAGAGACCAACTGTAGAAAGCAAGGGAGATGAGCTTCAAACTCATGTTTCCCAGGCCGATATCCAACCCGGTGGCAGCACCACAAGGGACCAGCCTAGTCAAGTAGAACCACCTTGTCATGACACCTTCCTGCTGCTTCTTCCTTTCCTGTGTTCGATTCCTCGTGAAGAAACCCGCTCCTTCATCACTATCATCCGACTCGGCCCTCACAATCGAATGCGAGCTGTGGTGTTTCTTAAGCCCAGCACCAGGCCGAAGATGTGGAAAGGCAAATAGCACCAACGAGGCCAAACTAAACTGGACGATCATATGGCCCGAGGTGATGAAGAGTGGAAATTTAAAGTCGAGGTGCTCCGGTGCAAACATCCATTTGTTGTACTAATGTCCCGCCAGAAAACCCGCGCCGTCAGCAGAGTCCTCCCATGAAGCATGAATCTCGAGTAGCGGGTCTCCCATTTCCTCCAAAACATTGCAGAATTGTGCCAGGGTTCTCTTACCAGTGATATTAACAACGAAAAGGTATACCAAAGCCCTATGAAGATTCCATTCACCGCCAAATGCCGTAGCACCTTCATATCCGCCCGTTTCTTCTCATCCTTTGCAGCATCACCAGCCGAAGCTTCCGGTGTCGCATCCATCACCAGTCGATCACCCAGACTCCGACCCGAAAAAGACCTGCTCCTTCCATGTCGGCTTGTCAAGTTTGCTTCATTGTCGTTCTCGAAAGACACCATCTCGAGGCCTTCCGGGGTGGTGGACTCGAAAATATGAGTAGCCGATTGAGTCGGGCGCCAGGGACTTGGTTCCGAGGAATCGTCGCTTGATGGTAGATGATGTTGCTGCTGATGGACGAGATGTGTAGGGAAGAGACTGCTAGGTGAGGTTGTAGTGGTTGTGGAGGAGTTGGGAGGATTCTTCGTCGACCGAAGAGGGTTATTCGAAGTGGCTATTGTTGTTTGGGTATGTTCATGTTCTGGTGATGGAGTCTGAGGCGTTGTGGAGGATATCGATCCTGCCCCTATGGGAAAAGAAGGGTCGCCTGCCATTGGTGAAAGATGCCAGATGATGGGGTTGGTACTACGCTAGTCCTGTCATGCATAAAGCCAAGCCTCGAACCTCTAAGATTTCTACTTTTGGAAGGTTTGCGACGAGATGTTGCGTAAAACTGTGCTGGGCTTTAGCTAACACGTTACGAATAATAACCGTAGTCAAATGAGCCCAAGCTCACGATCCGTGACTGTGTCTGGGAGCCTTTGAAGACCCTGAGTATCTGCTTGAGCGGCACATGCACATACATATGTCACGAATGGTGACGTCGGCCTCACAATACTCCGAGCCTCGTAGCACTGAGGAGAGCCCCGACAGCCGGTCAGCCGACCAAAAGTCGCATCAAGCAATGTCCATGAGGCACATGGCATACAACATGCCTGGTAGGGTCATACACAGGAGCAAAGTACCGGAAGAAAGAATGTGTCTAACGGTCATAACATTCATAACATATATTCGTAACCTTATCTACCGGTTCCATACGAACAACCCATTCATTACCCTACAGGCATGGCCTAACCTTCCTCATGCTGCACTGCTCTAACATCGAACCACTGGGAAGTAAGACTGTTACAACACCCCAAGGGAGGAAAAGGAAAACGGAAGAGCCAGCGAAGATGAAAGTGATCCAGGCCAACACCGATGCCATTACTGACAGCGTCGACCATTGCACAAGCTTTTGTGCTCTACTACAATGTCAGAGCCGCAATTTAGCACCTAGAACATAGAAAGCAGAACAGAAACCATCATTATTCGTACATTACAATCAAGGTAAAGAAAAGAAAGAGAAGAGAGAAGATGATTCATAAGAAATGGCATGAGGAAAGAATAGGAAATACGAGATAGTCATTAATTAGTAGCCAGCGCCGGATGAAGAACAACCCTAGGATGTCGTTGGAGAAGAAAATGAAACAAATAAAGCCAGGTAAAGGTATTCATGTGCATGCCCAGGAGCGTGACAAAACCTTTCCTGAAATGAAACGAAAGAGAAAGGAAACTGAATGGTGACGGCCCAAGGTAGGATGAACAAGTATAATTTGGTTCGGCTATGACTGCGCAAGGAGCACAAGCCAGATTATCACCAAAGTAACCTGCCACCCAACCATCGTAACGCTCCACTAACCTCCAACAATGAACCCAATACATAACTCGAACAAGCTCAAAACAAAAGAAAAGCAACTGAAAAATGGACGATAATCGAGCAGGAACCATTCAGAATTAAAGTCTCGCGCTGTAGTTCGCAGGAGGAACAGCCATAAAGCGATCGAGAACCCTACGCCGAGCCATAAACCCCATACGATACAGAGCTTAGGAAAGGAAGCGAAACAAAACACTGAAGTATTCCAATGCGAGAACTCAAAAGGGGTATTTCAGCCGCAGAAGCAAAAGAGACTCCCGTAGACCTAATCCAAGGGACGAAGGGCAGTTCAGAAGGTAAAAACAGCGCGTTCCAAGTGGTCCAAAGCGGCCCAGGAAAAGAGACAACGCAACGAAGAAAACAACATAACCGGGATTAAGAGGTGTACCGCAAAACAAGATTGCAACCTGTGACCGCTTCGTCTACCGGATCAGGAAAGCCCAACACCAGAAAACAATGAGGATACAGAAATTGCCTCCAACAAATCGAAAGAATATACACGACAAACTGCTTCAGATCACAACACAGAGCGCTTGAAGAGTGCCTCTGGTGCGAATTCGAACTCGAGGTCGAGAATTGAGATGGGTTTGAGATGGAGGTGAGGTGTAATGTTCAGCCAACTATCCATAGGAGAACCTGAGAAGTCCCTACTGGAAAGACTAAATTTGTGCATCCTCGGACAGAGTTAGACCGATTTTGTTGACGCAAAACGGTTGCTGTTCATAGCGGTATTCGGCTCTGGTGAGGTCGTTGGATGTGCGGGAATTGTTCCGCTAGAGCCACCACTCTCGATAGTAGCAAGTTGTCCTGGTCTGTCTTCTTGGTCGAAATCTTTCTGTGTCAAAGTCGCGTCCTCGATGAGCGGGTCCATAAGCGGGCCTTCGTTGCTGCTATTGAATGGTTGCGATTGCGGTCTCCCATCGTCCGACCCATCCTGCTCTCGGTTTCGGTCCCTTTTCGACCTCAGCCAATTGCGCAGGCCTTTCCTTTCACCTTCCGTCCCACTGTCACTCCCAACACGCTCTCTTCTCTCCTTCATAGACGGCTGCTTGCCGAGCATTCCTTCCCTGTCGGGACTTCCGCTTCGTGGAGAGAACGGTGGGGAAATAAGACCTGATGGTGTAGGCTTCTTCTCGAGGGGGTTGCTCAAGCGCCATTTCTTCTTAGTTCTGGCTTTCGAGAGCGCCGGATCGGGAGTCTCGGAGACACTAGATGCAGTCGAAGATGGGGTCGGAGACATGGTAGGGACCAAATGATTGCTGCTTCCCGTGGTCGAAGTATTGTTATTAGAATATGCCACCGATGTATGGGAAGCGCTCATCAGTTCGGAGTGCTGCTTGTGGTGGGCCATGGTCTCGGGGTATCCACTATGTGGTGCCGACGTTGGAGGTTGTGGGTGGGGGTGGTAGGTGTGCGCTCCATTTGGCGATCCGAGAGACACCGAGGAGGATTCTGCGGAAGGGTTCGAACTTCCTGGTAGACGCTTCTTCTTTAACTTATTTGAAGCCGAGCGGAAAGAGGGCAATGAATCTCCCGACTCTCGGTGTGATGAGTTCATGGCCGAGAATAAGCTTGAGAATGGTCTCTCTCTGCTTGGTGTGTCCACGCTTTGTTGCCTTGTGAATCCAGAACTAGAATTATCCTTTCTGGGAGAGCTCTGTCCAAATGCTGGCTGCCTTCTTTGTTCCTCCCTGTGATGTGTCATGCCGCCTCCAGTTGCCTCAACCGGCGTTGCCATTTGCTCCATCATCTGACCTGGATTCGAAGGAGTTCTCGAGACTTGCTTTGCCGCCGTACTTATTGGGGCGATATGAATCGGCGATGGTGCCCTCCTTCTTGAGGGCAGTGTATTCGATCGTCCAATCCCGGTGTTGATACTGATCTTCCCAGTTGGTCCCTTTCGAGATGATACCGAGGCGTTTCTCCTAACTCCGCCGAATTTTCGGACATCCTCAGCAGCAGGACTAATACTTGCTGTCGGAACTTGCAGCAGTCCTTTCTTCGGGTTATTGACTGGCGAGACTGGCGGTTTGGCGTCCATACCTGCGTGGCCATCGTCGGCACCCTGCATTCCGAGTAGAAAGTGATCCTGGTGGTTAATCAAGAAAACCAATACTTCTTGCGAGGTAGCGTATTCGTCGGGCGACATTTCGTGGTTGGGGTGACTTATCAGCCCAGGCTGGAAAATTGCCGACAAGTTCTCCGGTGTCATCCTGTTCACTTCCGATTTCGATGCAAAGACGGCCAGTAAATCCAAGATATATAGAAGAAGCTGTCGGTTGAGTGCAGGTAGATCGGCTATCAGGGCTTGATATGTGATGATTGCCTCTTCGACAGTTGCGCCAGATACCAGCGGCTGTCGAAATCTTTCGTAGAACTCTAGGGGAATGATCGGTTCAGGAAGCTGATTCAGATATCTTCGAAGGATATTGGCCGCGTCGTGAACCGTGTAGCCTTCCCAATCCAATCCCTTTCCGTACTTGTCCGGCGAATCAAATATAACTTGTAGGTCTCGAATCCGTTTCGCAGACCCGCTGAGACGAAAGATGCCCTCCACATCGGTGGCTTTGCCGTACCAGTTAGCTCAAACGCATTGCACATCCCAGAATCCACTTTAGCATACCTTTTTCCTTCAAGAACACACCACATTTAGCAACAATAACAGGAACATAACCGTAAATAAATGTCGCGCCGTTGCCGTCCGTCAAAGAGATGGCAACATTTGCATACTCTATACTCTCACGCAATGGAACACCAAAGATCAAGCCTATTTGAT
Source organism: Ascobolus immersus RN42 (assembly GCA_003788565.2). Classification (NCBI taxonomy): domain Eukaryota; kingdom Fungi; phylum Ascomycota; class Pezizomycetes; order Pezizales; family Ascobolaceae; genus Ascobolus; species Ascobolus immersus. The sequence continues at coordinate 194,552 of ML119667.1, read as the reverse complement.
TGGATCATGGTTAGCAATGTCCAAAGCACGTCAAGAAAGGAGGGGAGTACTAGATCCACCAAACCTACCTTTCTTACTACCCTCTCTTTTGTCCCGAACTTTGAATCCCTTCCACCATGATTGTAACGTCTGCCTTGTTGTTTGAGGAGCGTGCGGTAGAGCCTCTGACGAGGACATCTTCAATTCCTACACCGACCGCCTGACGAACTGACGAGTTGCTCTTTTGTCCCAATCCCGCCCAAAACGCTCTCTTTTTCCGTTCAAGGAAGGCGCCGACTGATTCAACGTTGCTCTAGGGAAGAAAGGAAAGTTGTTGGTGACGTGTGGGTGCTCGCGTCTGTCGTGAACAAGGTATCCAGCGCTTTGGGAGGAGCTTCTGGTTGTTGTATGGGTTCGGGCGGGTCGAGCTCGCTTTTGTTCCTTGGGCACCGTGGACAGTCGTCGCAGCGTAATTGTCGAAGAAAACGAAAGTTTGAAAACGCTGAAGAATGCTTCGGCCGGTTCTTCCTTGCAAGTTATCGAGAAGGTTGGCGAGAGGTTGGTATCGACGGGTCTCTGGCAGAAACACAGGCGGCTTGAACGGTTGTTTTCCTTAGGGACTGTTCCCGAAAATAGATTTCCCGGAGGGCACAAGTGAACACTGACGGAGCGGGTGGATTTGTATGGTGGAACGACGAGAGAGCAGGTGAACAATAGCGATGGGACGAACAGAAACCGTTAGAGTCGAGGAGATCTGAAGACGAGTAGAATGCGACTGGCGACGGCAGAGTATGGCTGAGTGGATGCCTGGATATACTAGAGAATAGCGAGCGTTAGGAAGAGGAGGGTAAAAAGTGCGAAACGGATTGAAGCAGATGGATTTTTGGGGATGGATTTGATGATGTCGCCTGGTCTGTTGGATGGAAGAATGGAGGGGCGAGGGGTGGAAATAACACACCTTCACCTTGCCGTTTTTTTTATTTTTATCTTTGCAGCTCCTCCCCCAGAATCGATTCGATGTTTTTGCCTCTTTTGTTTGATACGTTGCCCAAGACCCTTATTATCACGGAAGCCTTCGAGCATTGGTCCAAATCCTCAGTATATGTATGTAACAATGGCACTGAACATGAGGGTTGCTTTGACCATCCGTGAGAGAGCAAGTGACAGCCAGCGTGGTCCTCAACTGTTTTAGAGGAGCTGGAAGGGTTCAGATGCATATATGTTGTCAGAAGCCTTCAGGGCAACACCGGTGCTGCGTTGACAAGGCAAGGGATAATAAGTTACAGTTTGACAGGTCATTTACCAGACAGTCGGGCTCTTCATGCTCGAAAGGACGAGGAAAATCTGCTGTGCAATTCTAATTCTGCTTGTAGGCATCTCATATTCGTAGTATGTAAGTACTTAGTAGTTGCATGGTACCAAACGTGATGATCGTTGGCCAGAAAACCGCCATGTACTATGCATGTCTACGATCAATCGTGAAGAACCTCACAATCATTGTCATCAGTGATCTTTGACCACCTCTCTTTTTCGGGCCTTTGAGCCATATCTATAAAAGATTATTCAAACATACTTACTTAAGTATACTATTGCTTCCCTTTTCGCAGCTCCAGGGTCCAGGGTGTATTCTTATATAGGGCCATAAAACCACTATTAACTATAGCTCCTAGATAGTGTCAATTATAACCAGTTTCAGCCTACCGACTAACTAGGCTATCGATAACAGTTCCAGGAACCGATGCTCTTGAAGCTCACCATTGGACCTCAGTTGATCCCCAAACGAGTCATGAGTCTGTCAAGTGCATCTTCAACCATGGACATGATGGGGAGTGGGTTTAGAAGACAGACACAAAGCAGGAAGAGCACCCTGCTTCTATGCGTGCATATGAACTCCGCTACTTTGGTCCCTACATACAGGTGTAGCTCCCTACATGAAGTCTGTATCTCATGTGGAGTGGTGCGCCAAAATCCCTTCTTAACCAATATGTAGCTTCATGCCACTTCCTTGCTGGACAACACCAATTATCCTCACCCAGGTTAGAGCGAGTGCCGTCCATTCCGGTGCGGCATTCCAACACCGGCAGACCTACCTTTGCATCCGGTCATGGTACTGACAGAGGGGTGTATTCAGGCCGACAGTGTGCGTAAACCTCGTCGCAACCCTGCGATCATCCGTTGACAAATATCAGTATATAGAACAGATAGGTAGACTTTGCCACACTGCGCCTACCTGACCACTCTGGCCTAACTATCGATTTTCGACTCCGTTGCCTCCGGGTTACAAATCCAACCCAACAGCTAAAAATAAGGATACCCAAGCGTACCCAAGCCGTTGGAGATTCTACAAGTAACTAGGCTCACACCAACCGAGCGGTGCATCTCCACATCACAGCAGCCCAGATGCTGATCAGCGTCTGCACTGTCGTAGTAGGTGACTTAACTAAGCGCGAATGTTGGGTGGGTGTGCTTCCTGAAGTCACTCGTCCACTCCACCTCAGACGACCAGCCGAACGTTTCAGAAAACAAGGAACAAAACATGCCGAATTATTGCTTTTAAGCTTTGGCGCAGTTCGTGATGTGCAAGTGATGCAAAACAATACGCACGCCGTGGCGAATGTCATGGATTGTCGATGTGCGAATCCCAGATTTGTGGTCGGACCGTGGGCATCTCATCTGTCAGTCAGCATGCGAAGAGAATCCTCAGGCGAGAGACAGCAGCAAACCTGAATTTCAGAAATTGTCGAGATGGAGCGGAAGTTTTTCTGGGTGATGATCTTTACAATTTTCCGACTTGCATCACCAACAAGCACCTGAAGTAGCTGAGCACTGAACTCCTCCACCGACAAACTCCGAGCGCCTTTGGATGCCTTCAAGCTTTCAATCGTCACTGGATTGTTTGCATTAGTGGATGCTACAAGGTTTGGTGTGATTGAACGTCACTGAATTGGCTTACCCCAGAAGCAGATGGCTGCACCGACTCCCAATTCGACGGCCTCCTCCACTGCGAAAGGATGCGTTCGTTCCTCTTTGGACGAGGGGGTGGAATTTTGGCAGCGACGATCGACCAAACCTCCACGTTACACAAGCGAATGTCTTACTTGACATCACGCTTCACACCGTCCCAGCTCAACTGCATTCTCAACCATCGTGTTCTTGGTATCGCGGTGAACGATACCATGTCAACAAGGAGAGCAGCTCTGAGAGCCTCTTCAGCTCTAAAGGGAGGTCAATTGTCAGCAGCTGGCCAAATCTCCGGAAAAGTCTCACCAAACACAAACACAAGCACCAAAACCGACCATGATACCGACCTAGACGATTCAGACCTGTCCTCGGTCCCATCCGATATTGAAGACGTTTCGCCCTTCTTTGAGCCGACCTCGCCCTTGAAGAAACGGAAGAGAGAGATTGAGGTCCTAGATGGTCAGAAGAATACAAAGCTATCCTTCACCTCGACAATTCAAAAGTTTCGCCACAAGGATGGAGCGGGGAACGAAATTGCCGTGAAAGCGGAGGAAGAGGAGAACAATACAGACTTGAAAGAAGAGACACCTATGACGCCAAAGAAAGGGACACCGAGGAAGCAGTTTCGATCTCCAAAAAAGAGGGCAGGAGTTCCACCACCAAAGAACTGGGAGGAAATGTTCAACCGCGTAAGGGAGATGAGGAAACTGTCACTCGCTCCTGTCGATACCATGGGATGCGAACGGCTAGCCCTCGATACCGTCTCCGCAAAGGTAAGCCAATTCTGTGAAGGCATCCGGAACAGTTAGTGACGATGATTCAGGACAAGCGTTTCCAAACCTTGATCTCTCTAATGTTATCCTCACAAACCAAGGATACGGTCAACGCAATTGCCATGAACAACCTGCAGACACAGTTGCCGGGCGGCCTCAATCTCCAAAGCATTCTCGAAGTTCAGCCGGCCGAGCTCGATCGTCTAATCCGCGTCGTACGTCCATCTGTCGACTCTCCCACCTAATCATGCTAAACATCAGTTTCGCCAAAGGTCGGATTCCATAATCGGAAAACGGAATACATCAAGAAGGCTGCCGAGATTTTACGCGACAAGTTTGATGGGGACATACCAGACACGATAGAAGGGCTTACCAGCCTGCCGGGAGTTGGTCCAAAGATGGGATATTTATGTCTATCGTGTGCCTGGGATAAGACGGAAGGTATTGGAGTAGATGTCCATGTGCATAGGTAAGCATACTCTGGTCTGGTAGTGGATTTTGGAAGCTGACGCCATGTTACCAGAATTACCAATTTGTGGAAATGGAACAAGACCAACACGCCCGAGGAGACGAGAGCGGCGCTGGAGTCTTGGTTACCAAAACACTTGTGGAGGGAGATTAATCATATGCTCGTGGGGTTTGGGCAAACGATATGCTTGCCACGCGGGCCGAAATGTGACGAGTGCACCTTGTCCAAAGGATTATGCCCGGCGGCTTATACTCGCACGCCCAAGAAAAAGCTCATCAAGAAAGTCAAAATGGAAATGGAGGCTGATATGGAGGGAACCGGCAGCGTGCTGAAACAGGAAATGGAGAAAGATCTGGACGGAGATGCCGCCTGGCAAGTCAAAAAGGAAGATGAAGAGTCCGAACTGCCGCTGATACCAATAAAGGTTGAGATGGAGAAGAAGGAGGTACTGGATCTGCCAAATGTGGAGCAGGAGACGGAACCAATTCCAGACTTTACTCGAGTCACTCGTTCGAGGAAGAAAACGGTTATCGCAGGAAAGGAGTAGCCCGAATAAAGACGTCGGTGAGCCGAATTCTATGCTCTATCCTGGCATCTATAACCGAGTCACCATGAACAATTACTCGGAGAGTGTAACGGGCGAATTTTGTGGAAAACGGGATGTCACACGTGCGGCAGTTCACTGCTTGACTGTACAATTCGGCTTCTGCTTGCTTGATATCGTCCTGGATATTACTGTTAATGGTGCTTCTGTGACCTTTTTCTACAAGCCGTGTTCCTCACTTACGTCTGCCGTCTTACCGTTGCATCACTGTTTCCCTAGCCGAGATCTTGCATCAGTCGCAACGTCCGACAATTGGCTCGCTCAGTTCAATCTTCGTTGCAGAACGAAATGTCCGAGCAAGGCTACTGCACTGCATAAGTCATACACATCACTCTAAACCCCTGCAAATACGAACTCTATGAGTTACACTCTGCACTTGCAGTTTGAAGTGTCTCGGAAGCATGAGACTTCAAGCACGATCTTTGCTGTTCATGGCCCTGGAAGCCTGAATTCGGATGTGATCTTTTTGAAAACGGCAGTGGTCCTCCATGAAGAAAGAAGTACAAAGGACAGGACACCGAGAAGTACGAGTAGTAGTTCAAAGCTTTGTATCACGCTCTGTATTGAGGAGACGTGACCTCCAGGATACTTCTTTTTTCAGACCCTGGTCTTGCTCACGTTGACACGGCTGTAAGCACACAGCTATGTATAAGCACGCAGCTGGTTAACTGTATGCAGTTGTGTGCTGTGTTCTCCACTCTGAATGCAGGAACCCGCTTCTACTTATGGAGCGCAGGTATGTAAGCCAACGATTGGACTGACAGCAAATGGACTGAGCGGGGTCATATCCGAAGCCTCGCATGTCAGTACGTACAAGTATACATCTCTCATAGATCACCCGCCCTCGCAGGAGCCCGTATAGCACCATCCCCGGTCTTCCATTTCGGCTTCCAACCATGCGATCGATCTTTCATCCGCTGCCCGGTCGACAAATCCCTAGCCATGACTGGCAGAATGGGCTGCTTTCCAGCACCGTATCAAACATTACCTTGGATCTAGGCTCTATGGCCCACGGTTTTGACAAACCGGGTTCGCTCGGCGCCTAAATTACGAAGTATGTCTACATACCCCCACTCGGTCCGCACGTTATGGAAGCCTTGCAGAGTGCCGATCGGCGCCGGGAATATGTCCAGATCCGGACAGAGATACTGTTTCGAGAACCGGTCATGAAATGCCGGGAGTCGAAGTGTTGACACGTTCTGGGGGTGTAAGCCTGGATTTGACCTGAGGGATGCCAGTGGTTGGAGATTTTGCTATGCTTTGCATTGCGTTGTGGCTTTGAATTGCTTGGTCCAAGGGATACCCTGGCGGGAAAAACACCGATGCTATAATATAGCTTTTATGACTTTACGCAGACGGCAACATCGACGAAAAGAGAGAGGAAGCCATGAGTTTCCAAGGTGCTCTATGAGATGATATGGTGAGTTGGTACCTGCCGGACAGCTGACCGCAGGCAGAAATGATCGAGGGTCGGACTGAATTCTCTACACCATGACAGGAGATCTTACTTGGATACAATGGGTTGATGATTGCTATTGGGGGCAGATTATCGTATCTGGTCTGCTGCCGCAGTCCAGGGCCCTAGGGCCTGGAGTCTCAGAGGCATCGACACGTTTCATGCAAGGTTGTTCCGAGACATACTTAAGTATCTACGATTTCAGCGCGCTCCGTCAATTGAGACTCAAGAAGGAGGCTCAACACTGTCATTTCAGCCAGTGGACGTTATCCTTTACCTACATCATACGCTCTCGATCCCTCGATGAAATTACATACTTATACGGTGTCCGTAGAGTCTTTCCGGATTTCTCAACCGATTAATAATTGCAGGGTTGAACAATCGGGACATGGCCTGGGATAACTAGGCCCAGGAAGATCGAAGGCCACCCTCCATCGCCAATTCCACGCATTGAGAATTCATCTGAAGCCTGACGCACAGGTCGCACCCCGTTTACCATTCGACCTTCGACAGCTGCCTCGACATTTGGAGCATGCTGGAAAGCATATAGAAAGCCGGAACTGGGAAGCCTCTAATATTGCATAGAAAAGACGAATAGACAGTACGATAATCTTAGTAAGTTACCGTGATATAAATTGGGGGTTCGGGGGATGTTCGGAGAGCATTCATATGTATGGAAAAGGTAGGCTAATACTGACTGTAGCCGCAATTTATCACGATAATACCACCAGAACGGTCGTAACTATAGTGGCCCGAAGCATGGATACTGGTCGACTCTGGTCCGGGTATGACACTGCAGTACTACATAGTAGCCTGCGCCTGATGGAGTATGGGACGGAACGTGCATGCACTGTAGCAGCGCTGAACCATCTGGACGAAGTCATTCATACTTTTCGAAATTTGCAATTTGGGTATTCTTGATGTCTGACACGATTGTCAAGACCTACTGGCTACGATCAAGACTTTAATACGGCTGTTAGCTGTAGAGGATGTTGACCTGAGCTAGTAGGCCCAAGGTTTGCGCTCAGCTCGGCTTGAAGCTGGGCGCTTGGAATTATTGCGGAGCCGAATGCTAAGATGATTGCGCACCAAACCGATCAGCTGAGAGTAGGCACATTGGTCCAATCGGAGATTATTACAGCCTACATAACCTACGACCTACGGCGAATAGGCTTCGCCAATGTGCCTTGGCCGTTATCTTCGCTTCTTCATGAACGTACGAGTAACTACTTGTTACATATCTGGGCTCTATTGGGAAGTTCGCACAACGTGAGGCAAGGCAGTCGCCTCGCAGGGTCTCGATGTCACCTGTAAAAAACGATGATGTTCCATCTTGTGCTTCAGTAAGTATGCAGTGGTGGGAGATTTAGTTGGGAAAAATCGAGGATGATGATACTACTGACCTGCTCGCTTAGGGCGGTTCAATTTGGCCTCGAGGCCTTCAAAGCCTTCTTTTTGCCCTCTGGCAGTGGCATCGCAAAAGAAACGACAGTTGAGCAAGTTTCAAATGCACAAAGTGCATCCGTCGTGGTTATGTACTGCAGTCGAGATATCTCCAACTTACGGAACCTCCGGTACCTGACCAGTGGTAGTTTAACGTATGAGCATTCTGGATCCGCCGGATAGCCGCACTCGCGCACTACCCTCGGCTGTAACTGCACTGTTCAGATAGGATGGCAGGGTGCAACTACATGCAAGAAAGTGGCATGAGCATTCGCTTCCTTCGCGATCAGATTTGGATTCAGACCAAGTAACTATCCCGTGCCTCAACTGCACCATCTGTGAGCAGGAATGTGTATGTATGTGTGTATGTAGCAACTTGCACGATCAGATCCATCCAAGATTCAGGCACCGGTGCCAGTAGATGGTTGTAATGCACATTGCATACAACCTGTCGGATGAGGTGCAAAAGAGACGTGACATGCACTCCTTATCAACACAACCGTTTCGCGTAGAATTGGAGGTGGTTACTCGACACTGCCGGCTAACTTTCCTGCTTTTTCTTCCAAAGTAAGTAGTATTTACTTAGTAAGTATCTCTGGTATTTTGCAAAGAGGGGTACATCTCTTGTACAAAGTACTAGTCCATATGTGAAGGGCACCGCAGTACTATGTATCAGCTAGGTGGGAGGTGTAGCACTGAATATGAATAGATATGCGGTGGTACTACCCCCCTAGTTCCATGAATTCTCTCAACCCATCTCGAGCGGTGGGGGCAGGACGGTTTTATATCGGGTAAGTTTATATGTTTATCTCTTCCCAATTCAGTCGACCTGTGATACCGAGTAGATATCATAGAGATCCCACAGTTAAGGTAAGAAGTCGCCTATATCTCCGATAATTATAGGCAGAATAACATGGCAAAGGTCATAGCATCAGTATTGCTGAGTCGCACAGAACAGCATCCTGTCGATCCCAATCGGAGCTCAAGCTTCAACCAAAGTACGGCGCTCACTGTTATGTAGACATACTTGTATGCACATACATAACCCGTGAAGCGAGATGCAGTTGCTTAATGCATGCCTGCGTATGACTCGCAAAGACCAAGAAGTGAGAAGGGAATGTCAGGCACATTCGCGAGTGTCGTAAATTCGACCGTTATGTTGCTCATGTCGGAAAAAGCAATGCTCACCATCTGTAACGTCCTTCCGTCCTAATCAAAGCAAGGCAGTTAGGTCGTAAATGATTCAAGATATGTCCTGAGCAAGGTCTTTAGCTAGGAGATGAGAAGAAAACAAGAAAGACATCGACTTGGATTGGAATGCAGCGCGGCGTTGGCCGTGGCTTGCTTGAACCAGCGGCCAGCATGAAATGTGCCCATGATGCTCACGATAGGAATGGCCCCAATGTTGCTCCTCCTCCTCCTTCAAAGTTCACTCAATTCGCTTGGTGTTTTAGACCCTTGGGCTTCCCCGCAATACCGCCGTGAGGGATCGAGACGATCGACAAAGCTTGCGACTTCCAATTTGCTTCGTTTAATTGAGCGAGTCTAGTGACTGGAATCGGAGAAGCTTGAGTGGCCTTGAGTGGTCTTGACTGGTGAACTAGGAGCTTCGGAGCCTCGGAGCGGCCTAGCGCTTGCGTTTATGGCTCTCAGATAACGTGGTACCAGGTAACTTAACGTACAGGGCGCAGTTGACCCACAGGTAGCTAAATTAGTGGTGAGTCTAGTCATGGCAAAGTTCCGGGTGGGACTCTTGTTACAGCGTTGCCCATGTCCGGATTTCCAGTTCCTAATCCAAGGTCGACCAGGTTTGGTGCGAAAGTTTGGGCATGGAGCCCATGATTGTGTCCTAGTTGCTCCCGGGGTTTGCAAAATTGGAATGCAGAATGGTGTGTAGAAGACGGGAAGAAGTGGAAGGAGGCTTCTGTCCATCTCCTTTCCTTGAGAGTTCGACCATCTCGTCCCGGGTTGCGGGATTTGACCTAACTATGCGTTGGATATCTCCCTTCCCTTTAATGGCGGTTTGCATTGATAAATCTCTGTTGATCTGGCATGCTTGCGTGCTTGCAGGAAATCGTAGGATGAATGATCGATTCATAGTCGATTGCTTGCCGGAATATATGCACGAATTCGAGATCCCATGGGCCCTTCCGCAGCAATAGCATCGTGGTGATATTGGATCGCACCCGCAATGAAGAAAGGTGGAGGTTGACGGTTCGATTATCCCGTCTACCTGACAGTCTTATGATGACTCTGTATTATTCAAAAAGGCCATTATGCGTAAGGAGGCATGTCATAGCAGCAAGCATGTAACGCAGATGTCCCAGTATTAGCGGAAGGTGAACCAGGTAAAGTGTTTGCCTCCTGTCAGTGTAAGCGTTTTCCAAGTAACAGAGCAGCCTCCCTACTCACAGTAAACTTGTTGTGCACTCGTCGTAAAGGTCTCGTTTGCCGAAGGCAATGCGGCCACCCGCGGGAAAATCTCTGGGACGTAGATTCTTGCCTCCATTGCTTAAACATTTCATCTCAGCGGGAAGCCGCCGCAGATGTAACCCGATACCCTTGGGATGTGTATTCCCACTCGAGCTGGTTCAGTTGGTGATATCCCGTGCGGACCCTCGCACGGAGCGTGCAGACTTGGTGAGCTGGATCGATATCAGTAAGAAGAAACGAGATTTTGAGGTTGCATACTTGTACTTTGCTTATGAAGAGATAATTTTGGATGGGATCATATGCCATTGTCTCATCCTTTGTGGCGGGCATGTTGTATTGTAGTATCGACGTGGAAGCACAACCATGGAGGCCATATCGTTGCTGAAATTCGACCCAGACAATTCCCAGAGACACTGATTCATGAATTCATGATTGCTTTTATAGTACCCATCAATCGCTTCCGTCCGAAACAGCCTTGCACGGAAGACTGCAAACGAAGCTGTAAGGATTTTTTGAGGGGTTGTCAACGCTTCCGTTAGCAAGTGGAGTAAGTAAGTAAGTAGGTTAGTAAAGAGGTATACGTATCTAGATAGTCTAGTTAGTTACTTCTTTCCCCCGGTGTTGCCTTCCCGAACATTTCACCCCCGCCCAGACTTTTTTTGTCTCTACTTCTGACTTACATACCCCATCAACCTTCACCACCACCCAACTCTACCCGCTATCAAAAAACCACTATCAACACCACCACCACCAACCCTTCCGCTCAACCATATTCTTTATCTTTTAAGACCTTGGTGTCCGCCTCATTCATCCCCTCTTTCGTCTCTGCCTTGGAATACAATCTGTAGCCATCTTTTAGGTTCGTCCCTACTCCTCTCTTGTCCCCTGCTTGTTTGTTATCCAAGAGAAGAAAGAGCATCTCCTGACGTTGCATTCTGCAGCCTAAGGATTAGACTCTTTGGCTTCACACGCCGTTCGTGCATGAGAAGTCTTCGGCCCCAAGACGAACCGATTGGATACATTTAGAAGCAAAGCGAACGAGTAACACTCTCGACCCCTCCAGGCTCCAGCAACCTCGCACAGAAACTTTTATAAATTGCGGCGGGCCCATCTCGTGCGCACCTGGCATCGTCGGGCATCGTTCTCCTTCTCCACCTGCAGCTTCCGTACGACAAGGGACGAAATTCGATTACTTTAACCTGGGGCCTTTTGCAGCTGGAAAGACCTCTTGATTTTTTATTTTCTTTCATTCCTGGATGAAACTGGAGGTTTGCGAGCGATCCAAAATTGCGGACCTTGGAATATCCTTGCCCTGGCTCGCCCTGCAATAAAAATCCCCGATATCCGTCATTACGAGACCTTGGACAGGACTGGACGGTGATCTGCTTCTTCATTCTTATAAAGCTTATCATTCCCAACGACTGCAGTTACCAAGCATAAAGGATTTACCTTGTGGTCACACCTCACCACCATACAAGCTCCACTCAACGCCGCCGCCTTCACGATATTTTGTAGTTACCGCCTTTAGAACATCTGGTTCGCTCGCTCAACTCTTGGTACCATCAGATTCGCCTGTGGTTGCCTCAACGGTCCCCTCTTCAACTCTGACGATTCGACTTTACGATTGACGCTTCTCACCTCACGGAATTCCCTACGCAAAATACCATACGGTAGACTTTGCTCACGGCGCTTGCTCACCATCAGCTCTGACATAACGCCGACTCGTGCCAGCATCCAACGAAACATTTCTGCAGGGCCAGAGATAAAGAGAAAACCTTCTCTATCCATACGAGATAGGAGAGACGAGTTTCAAGGATTGCCATATTGGACGGTGGTTTCTCGATCGACTGCGCTGAGGGCTCCATCGAATTTCCTCTCTGGGTTAAAGAGCTTCGCTTTTGGGACGTTCTTCAAGAGCCTCCATCTCTAGTTGCTTTTTCGAGAGGCGCCACACCACCAGCTCCCCACCATCAAAGTAGGAAGGCACTTTTTTCCTTCGTCGAAGCAGTACTTCTAGCCCTCAGCCTCACCGAGGATCGAAATTCAAGAAAGAGTCTTCCAATCACAAGTATTCAAGCTGGCGACATATAATACGGAAGCGTTCCAGCGAACGCCAGCAGACGCACAGCAGCCATTCCTCTTGGCCTTCACAATGGGTTCTCTACCACATCACCGTAATACGCCCTCGGCGTTGTCGAATGCCCCCGCTTCGAAAGTCGCCCAACTTATAGGGCGAGCTCCGCCTTCTCCAGCACCTACAAATAGCTTCGAAGAGGATTACCTCAACTCTCCCAACTCTGGCCGTCCTCATATCAACGATATTATGCGAGAGGTGGAACGAGATACACCAGGTGGACCGATGGACAGAAGCCCTTCCAGAAAATCCTCACGATCCAACATTAGTCGCCAGAGATCGAAAAAGACTGCAATGTTCTACGCTGATGCCTTTGCTTTCCGAGATGCCGGAGTACCAGTTCCGAGCATCGCCCCCGTTTTGGTGGAGTTGAAGACGAACGTCATTGTAAGTGCAATTCTGAAACTCCATGTCGACTTTTGCCTATTCTTCCCTACGCCGTTGTTGCATCAAAGCCATGCCGACACCCCTTGTTGTTACCCATTTGTATTATTCCCCGATGGTAAGGATGTTGTTTCTTCTGAGAGCAAGATCTGCAAACTATTACCGCTTCTATTTCCGACCCCAAAATCCCACGCATTCCTATTTTGTCTCGCGACAGGGATGTTGATGAAGCACGTTACTAACCATACAACTCTGTAGCTCGAGGATGAGTTCAATTTCACAAAGCAACTTTCGGCCGTCTTTGCCAAACGGTTTTCGCGAGGAGAGGATACGGTTGGAATCTCCGTGAACCATTCTTGCTGTATGATCCTGGGTGGAACCTATGACGGTGCATATTTCCTCACAATCACCTCACTTTCGTCAATATCACCAACATGCAACAAGCGTAACGCGGCGCTCATAGCAGAGTGGCTTAATACGAACCTCGGCGTTGCTCCGGAACGAGGTTACATTCGCTTCGTTGAGCCTTCGGTCGCCGATTACGCCACTGCCGGCTCGACAATTCTCGATATGATGGAGAAGGATGAAATGCAGAGAACCGGTAGTAGGGCTGCCAGCAGGACGGGAAGCTCAAGGGACAAGAAGAGGCTACACTCGAGGCAAATGTCGAGGTCCGATATGGTTGAGGAGGAGGCTCCACCTCTGCCTCAGGATAACTTTTCTCGCAAGAGCGATGATTTGGCTCTTCCTTCCACTACCCCCAAGCTGAACTCGAAGGCTTCTAAGGCGAGCCTCAACGGAGCAGATGGAGGAAAGAGGAAGAGGGGTATGTTTGGTCTCTTTTCTAGGAGGAACAAGGACTAGGGAGCGGGTGGATGCTTTGGTTTGTGCTTTGGTTTATTCTGGTGATTTGGATGGTTATTTCAGGTACATCTTTTGATGACCAGTCTCCTGTCCCAGCTGGCAGATGTGTGTTTTCCTAGATTGGAGTCGATGAGGCTGTACTGTACATCATGGTCATCCATATCTTTCGAAGAGAGTTCTACCTTTACATTCCTTGATCTTGACTATACTTACAGGGTTGGGTTTCGGTTTCCTTTGTTTTGGCCCTGGTTTCTGCTTTGGCGCTCTCATTGTCTTTGCCCCACATCCTGGGTTTTCTTTTGTTTCACTGATTCGACTGGCGTTTTTGCGATTTCATTTCTCCTTGTAAAGTTAGGCTGTTTCCTCCCGATATGGTATATACGGGTTCATTTTATTGTATCGTTTACCGGCTGTTATGCATGCATTCCGAATACCTCTTCCGTTTCCGTTTTTCGTTTGGTTGTTGGTGGGGCAGAAGGCTGCCCACTGGCACAGGATCAGGATTTGCATTGGCTATCGTTATATCTCTGGTGTGGGAAGGATGGCAGGCTCAGGTTATACTTAGACGATTCGCATCCGGAATTGGAGTTGCGGATACTCGCATTGTCCTACTAATTTTCATGACTGTCTTGAGCCTACTGTGACATCTGATTGATGGTTTTGACATGTACGCCAATATTCCGTCTGTCCTCCCTCCATTTCGAGACGTACTTTGGATGATGGATGATCTGTAACGGCAAGGTTGTGGAGTTGTGATACAGACCTCCATGGTCTGGGGGCTGTGAAGAAGTTGTGAGACCCGAGGTGGATCAATCCGAAACCGGGAGTTTGAGGTTTGGCGAGGTCGGATTTCGTTTCCGCTCCTGGTGAGGAAAAACATCAAGAGGAAGACTTCGATTGTGCTCCAGTTCTATTGGGAATTGTGTAGAGGATTCGGCGTTGGTGATGATGCTCATATGCGATATCGATTCCTAGGAAATGGAGATTTGGATGCGGGTACAGGCGCTGTTTGGAATTGGTCGAGCTGGTTGGTCGTTCGTCTCTTGTCTACTACTCCTCATGACTTTGACAAACTTATCATGTCCTGATATATAGTAAGTAGTTTTTGATATCCACCAAGACCGGCCCTCATACAGCCGCCAGATTCAGCAGGTCTTGACTCCTGAGCACATGGGGTCAATACATCGCAACGCATTGAACCAAGCTTTGAGCCTCACCGGCGCATCGGTCTAAGAGGCGCTAGTGGAACCTTATTGTTAATTCTCCGATTTAAGCCGCTGCGCTATTTTAGGGCCCAGCAAAAGTTCAAGGTCGGTCACATGATCGGGCTTTAGTTACGGGGGGGTGGGTGCTTGTTTGTTTTGGCAGGGTGGACGTTTGACTTGACTTCTTGGGATCTGCAAAGGTTGGAGATTGACTAACCACCACCACGACAGAGTATGCCAAACGTGGAACAAGGTATGGAAGGTAAGTACCACTCAGGACAGGCAGGGAGCGGCCCGTCGAATGTTGTACGTACTAATGAATCTCTGACGCTTCTTGCAGTTTTGTGTCGTCATTTCTCTTGCAACTTCCAACAGGGCAGCTGGTGAGGTTTGAAGTGCCGAACGGATGGATGCCATTCGGGGGAGAGGCGACACGCATCGGCATGGCTGGGATAGCAGGGCAGTTGGTGTGATTTACTTGCTTTCCTGGGACTTCTTCACGACCTCCCTCAACCTTCGCAAGACACGTCTTGGGCTTTTGAACGGCAGTTTGGCTTGGAAGTTATGCTTGAATTGCAATGGCAATGGACTCACGGATTGGCTGGTACCTGTCCAGAGGCCCTGGGATTCCTAAGGAATTGGAGTTGAGCGGCTGCAGGACGAGCCAGAAGGGCAGGACACGTTCGGATGACAGGTTGGGCTCTCCGCGACGAACGGAACTGACAATGTTTGGCGTCAAAGTCATTGAGCAGCAATCGTACCGACTCGCAAGTTTAGAACCTCGCCATGCGTTTCATATATATCGGCCACCCTGCCCCCAACTTTCAGCCTTAAATGCCTGGCAGCACACCCAGACATCGGCTCTTGCCTTCGAAATCTTCAACTCTCTACCTGACGAACCCTACCTCTGTGAACCAGTCGGGCTGAGTAGCATACCCATGCCAGCAGCCATATCGACTCATCTCCGAGCATTCTCCCTCCCACCAGCACTGGCCATGGAACCTAGGGAGATCGGGTATAAGGAAAGGGCATTGTCGATGGCTACAAGGACAGCGACTGTGCATCGAGCAGCAGAATCGGGAAGGATGGGAGAGAACATGAGCGTATAATATCTTTGGCATCAAGAAAGGTAGAACGGAGGAGAGCGATCATGCCTGATTCCTTTGCTGTGAATCGAATTATGTATCGTAGAAAGCCGATGCTGTCACATACGGCCATAGATTGAAGAATATACGGGATCCCGTCCGCTCTCCCATAGTCAAGCTTCTAATCGCCAAGTTAGTACTGCGGTGGGTGACCACGCGGGAATCCGCGTGGTCACCCTTGGTGCTGTATGTCTTTTGTCGAGAAGTACTGTATTTGGCTTTTTTCTTTCGGGGTACGAATAGTTTTACGATATAGAAGAAAAAAATAGGCTCCGAAAGTATACGGTCATAGACAGAAGAACACACGGGATCCCGTCCGCTCTCCCATAGTTAAGCTTCTGATCGCCATGTCAGTACTGCAGTGGGTGACCATGCAGGAATCCATGGTGCTGTATGTGTTTTGTCGGAAAAAGTCGTACTTTGTTTGTCTTTTCAGATGAACTTCAGACAGAGTCGGGTATGAAGGTGTACAAAAAGCCTTCTAGACATATACGGCCATAGACAGATGATATTACTGGATCCCGTCCGCTCTCCGATTGTCAAGCCTCTGATCGCCATGTAAGTAGTACCGCAGTGGGTGACCATGTGGGAATCCATGGTGCTGTATATGTTTTGTCAGCCGAACCGGTATTTTCAGGTTACTCTTAAGAATATGGCTCGTGAATGCTTCGATTGAGCTTCAAGGCCCCGTATTATCTCTCTGGGTTTAAGTAGTCAGGCTCCTGACCATCAAGCGTGGACTGCTGTTTGATTAAATTTGCCGGCATTTTATTTTCGTTTGTTATGCAAGCATATACGGCCATAGACAGAAGAGAACAGGGGATCCCGTCCGCTCTCCCATCGTTAAGCTCCTGATCGCCAAGTCAGTACCGGGCTGGGTGACCACATGGGAATCATTGGTTCTGTATGTTTTGGTATTTTTGATTTGAGAAGCTTCGAAGTGAATGCCGTTCAATTTTCCTATTGCTGTACTTCGTGTTTAGCATCTTGGTTTCTGCGGAATTATTCTGAAGTTTTGGTGGAGTCGAATGGGTTGTTCCGCGATCACCAGCACATACGGCCATAGATTGAAGAGAATCCGGGATCCCGTCCGCTCTCCCATAGGCAAGCTTCTGATCGCCAGGTTAGTACTGGGGTGGGTGACCACTCAGGAATCCCTGGTGCTGTATGTTTAGTTTTTGCTTCGAAGATTTCCCAATACGTAAACAGTAGCAGTACGATTTTCCCAGTCGAGATTTCCCTTCTGGTACGTTACTTGTTTTATTTTTGGCTTGCGCTAACTCTGACCAGGACGAATGAATACCTGGTATACGGCCAGCTGGAGAGACAGGACATGTCGACAAATCAGGATCCTTCACATCTCTTCAGCACAAAAGAGAGCAAGAGTTAGTAGACATCAACATATGAATTCATGAGGTATTCGTTCTAGAAATATATAGCAAGACGGATACTTCCCTAATCTTTCCTCTTTTGTACTATAAGCACAACATGATTCCATACCACTTCCACCTCCTTCTCCCTCCACTTGCCCGTTTTGATATCCTCCTCCGTAAAACCCCATGCCTTCTCCCTCTTGACAATATCCTCCATCATCTCGTCCACCACATCCCCCACACCGCCCTCACTCCTCCTCTTTCTCTCCGGATGTTCCCCCTTCCACCTATGCACTCCACTCCAAGTCCGAAAATACTCCTCCAGGCCTCCAAGCTTCATCTTTACGACAAACAACTTCCCCTCCTTTACCTTCTCCTCGCCCACTCTCTCCTCTGGTTCAATCCCAACCCCCTCCGCCTGCGCTTTATGAATCCAATACTTCCGGCCCACCCAAACACCATTGTCAGGCGCCTTGATCTCTTTATACCACTCTCGCACCTTCCGCATTCCATCCTCCCAGTACGGCCCGAGTTTCGAGTCGTCGTAGAACCATTTCATCAGGGCTTCACTTGCTGCCGGGGCACCAGTAACGGCACAGTCGATGTAGCCCCAGATCCCAACAATCCCACCGGGACGGAGCACACGTTCCGCCTCTGGCCAGAACTTGGCTTGGTCGAAATAGTGGGCTGCCTCACCACAAGTCACCATGTCGACACTTGCATCTTCAACCCCAAACGCTCTAAAGTCCTCGGCTGTGCCGACGGCGAAGCGGATATTCTTCCCTTTGTATTTCTCGGGTTTGGAGGCAACGAGGTCGTTTGCGGTGGCGATCATTGGCGGGGAGGGGTCGATGCCGATGATGTTTGTGAAGTACGGGACGAAGGGGAGGGTTGAGAGGCCGGGACCACAGCCAATGTCGAGGAGGGTGGTGTTTGGTTCGGGGAGGTAGGAGAGGAGGAATGGAGGGAGAGGGGTGGGGACGCGAGGGTGGGAGGCGGAGTAGGAGTTTGCGTTGAAATCGGGGGCTCTTATTGGGGGTTAGCTAGGGTAGAGGGAGGTGAGGGAGGTGAGGGAAACGTACGAAAAGGCAGACATTGTGATGTTGATGTTTGGTGATGGTGGTGAGGATGTGGGGGGTTGGTGGGGGCTATATGTCCTGGAGGTGATGTTGTTGAAGGTGGGATGAGGGTGAGATGGAGGGCGTCATTAGTGGGGGATCGGCGGTCGGATATGCCCGAAGAGCCGCGAGCCCAGGCGTTAAGTCGGTTGAGATCCGAATTGGGGTGGGAGATGTGTCATATCTCGTATTCTGAGGACTTCAGAAAGGCTCGGGAAAGTGGTTCGGAGCAGTCTGTACCTAGATATCCAGTTCACTTAGCGTTGGCATTATCAACACATATCTCGGGCCAGTTTGAACGGGAAACGAGGAGGCCTCACAACCAATTCGAACCCCGCTCTCGACAACATCGAGCAATTGATATTTGATGAATGTTTGTATACACTCTAAGAACCTTTCTAGAGACAACAAAGGCGAGATGGCTGAGTGGTCTAAAGCGACAGATTAGAAATCTGTTATCCTCTGGATGCGCAGGTTCAAATCCTGCTCTCGTCGAGCAGTTCTTTTGTGTTTGTGTTTGGTGATGCCTTTTTCTGTTTTATTGGACACCTGGTTCAGGGAGTTACTATTGCATCGACTCTGATGCAACACAGGTCTGATAGCTGCTACTGTCGAATATCTTTAGAAAGAATTTGAAAGGGGCGGAAAACTGAAACGGGAACACTTTGGTGCTCTCAACTCCGAGAAAAAAACCCGAGGCTTGTACTGTATTTCCGCAGCAGTTGGAGGACAAGAGGAAAGAGGGAAGAAGTTTGACATTGTTTTCCCACTTGGGGGAATGCTAGAACCGCCCTGCGACTGCAACCGGCTTCCCGATTCATTTTTAGTATTCGCCTCTTGAGAAGTCCTCCTTCCTTAAGTGAGAGTGCAAGGCGGTAAGATCTTAAGACATCTACCGTCGTCCTTCCATAACCGTCAGACACTGGTCTGATAGATGCTTGCCCTAAACCCCGAGCCCTACAGGCTAGTCAACTCAGACAATACTTAAGCACCTCTCCTCCTCACCTACTCTCTTTCCCAGCTGCTCGCAGCTCAACCGTCTTGACAAGGCTTCAAAGTTACCTGGCCAGGTTTACAGGTCTCAGCACCATGGGCTAAACCATGAGAACACCTTGATCTAGGTTAAAAGATCTCAGCTCCGTGGGCTAAACCGCGAGATTCACGCCTGGCTAGGTTTACAGGTCTCAGCTTCCGTGGGCTAAACCGCGAGATATACGAACTGCCTTGGCCTAGGTCTACAATAATAGCCACCTCACCTTGATCCAGGTGTAAAAAATGGTCTCAGCTTCTGTGGGCTAATCCGCATGTAACCTCATCAGCTCCGTGGGCTAAACCATGTGTATTACTTACCTTGACCAGGTGAAAGGTCTTAGCTCCCCTGGGTTAAACTGGGTGTTGTCTTTCTTCCTCCAGCTTTTATCATCCGGTGCTTCTTTCTCTTCAGTGCAAATGATATGCTTGTATTGAAGCTGAAAGAGCTTGTGGCTGCATCGTACCTTCATTGTCCAGAGAGGCAGGCTTAATAGCAGCTTTGTCTGTTTCATTCCTGTGGGAGGATGGATGGATATGGGTCAACGCCCTTACCGTACCATCTCAACCATGCATGACGAGTTGGAGCATTTATTGGGAGGATGAGACTCGTTTGACTTCCTCAGTTTGTAAGGACATCATATCAGCAACACTTGACAAATAAATATCTGCTCCTCGATTGTTATTCAAGCAGGAAGCTGCGATAGTAGTGCGCGCTACTGCACAATTGAAATCTACCTAAGCCTCATGGAAGACATATGTGAAACAGCATGGACTTGCCATCTGCATTTAGGAAGTTGCCAGTGTGTGTGAATATGAAGTATCAGCGAGTTGCACCTCCTACACAGCAAACGGAGAAGGAAAAATAGTTTGATTCCAACATGACAAAGCGCCACCCCATGCAAATCTAAAAAAGCAACAAGTGGGAGTATAAACGAAAACGGCAAAACAAACAACACAAAAGTCCACCATAATATCATACAAATCCAATCTCATCCACTCACTCGTCGAACTAGTCGACACTGTTCGAGACCTCCCTTTTAATCCTCGGCTGCCCCACTCCTCCATCCTCCCCATCACCACCTTGCCCACTCCCCTCCTCAGCCCCATTACCCTCATAATACTTCCCATCCTCGCCATAAGTCACCCCCAGCTTGCTATCTCTCTCCTGCCTACGCATTTCCTTCTCCTCCCTCTCCCTCGCCTTCCTCTTCGGCACATCATTCCTAGTCCTCACCCAACTCAACGACGGCACCTTCTCCGCCACAGTCTCGCTCTTCTGTCCCCATTTGGGCCCCCACTGATCCGGAATGACATAGTCCTGTCGACCCTCACGCATTCTCGCAAACGTCTTTGCATCCACATCAGGATCATCCTCGTCCGCCTCGGGCACCGCGTAAGTCTTGACGGCGCCCCGCTTCCAGACGGGCACCCATTTTTCTTCGCCACGGTCAATAACCTCGCCATCTTTCTGCTTGGAGTCGCTGTGGTGTGGCTTGTCGTGGGAGATGAAGCGCAGGACGGGGACTTTGCGAGGGCCGAAATGTTTCATTTGTTGGTTTATCATCTGGCCGCGTTTGCGGAGCTGGTAGTCTTGGTGGGTGGTGTCTTCGGGCTGGTCGGAGGTGGGCGGACGGTAGGTGAAGGTTTGGAGGTGGTCTTTGGTGGCGGGTTTGGGGTCGTAGGGGGTGGGGACGATGGAGCGGGCTTCGGCGAGTTCGCGGTCGGTTTGGAGCTTCCAGAGGGGGATGGGTTTGGTTGGGAGAGGGAGGTTGAGAGTGAGGAGGTGGGATGTGAGGGTTTCAAAGCCTTGGATGAGTTGGCGTTTTTCGGGAGTGTCATTGAGGAGGACGGGAGTGCCGGGAGGGGTGAGTGAGGTGAGGGCTGTGAGGAGGGCGTAGGAGATGGAGACTTCGATGGAGCCGTATTGATGAGTGCCGGAGGAGACTCTCCATTTCTCATAAAGCATGCGGACTTCTTCTAGTGGGACTGATGATGGATCGGCGGATAGTTTAGCGGCAGTGGCACGGATCTCGTCGTAGTCGCGGACGGCACAACGCACAATTGTTTCTTCGCTATAGCCAGGCCGGAGTCCGACCCGGTGAGCCCGGACGAGAGCATGATTGTAGAATGGGAGGTCGGAGAGAGTTTGGTTGGTGGTTTTGAGTGCCAAAAGACCGGATTGTGCGTAAGGACTCAGGAAGGCAAGCTTGTAAAGAAGGGGCGAGTGAAGATGAAGGATCGGCTGTAGTTTGGGAGAGATGGCGGTGGTAAAGTGATCTAGGAGGTGGTTGGTGAGCTGGACGGCAGTAGGATATATATCGTAGTTTGGTGGTGTGATTTGGTGAGTTTGGGGAACTTCCTTGTCGTAGTTCCAGATGCCAGAATTCTCCTTTTCCGTCATCTCGAGATCAAATATAGAGTCGTAAAGGTTGCAGTCGCGGATCATCTGGGCTGCTTTGGCCACAACGTTTCCACTTTTGAAGAGCGTATCGAGCTCTGCATTGACGTATTCCCGCGGTGCTTCTCGTAGAGCCTTCCGTAGCCACTCTGAATTTATCACCTCCATAGCCTCTGGCGCAATCGTAAAGTCGTGTGAACAGGCCAACCTGATGTACCGCAGAGCTCGAACAGGATCATTCTCAAAGCATTTTGTTGCATCAATTGGCGGCCTCAACACCTTGTCGTAGAGATCACTCAGTCCCTTTCCCGTCGGATCGTGTAGACTCTTCCAGTTTAGCGAGTAGTAGAGGGCATTGATCGTGGCGTCCCTAAACAGGGCATCCTCCGCAATCGAAGCCTCAGCGTAGGTCTGCTGTCTCGTCCTCAAACTCCTCATTTCGACATAGATATCGTATAGGATGGCCTCGGCGCTGTTTAAAAACTTTGCTTCATCGTCAAAATCAGCCTCAAGTTCCTTTTTACTCACGAGCCTCCCAGTCTCCGGGTGAACCTTTTTGATCCGAACCCCATTGAAACTAGAAAAATCAACGCCCGTGTTGGCTTTGCCCAGTGAATTACCATAGTTGCGGATGTACTCCGTGAGACTGGCGGCGTATCTGGTCGCTTCCATGCCCTCCACCACAATGTTGACGTTGGGAATGTCCGAGTCGACGCCGAGGATCTTGTCGCGAACCCATCCGCCGACAATGTAAATGTTGGGATAGCCACCGGTGGGAAGGAGATGTGTTTTGGCGTATCGCACCAGCATCTGCCGCATGGCTCGTTCATTCTTGGTCAAGTTGATGATGGACTCGGGCGAGCCGCGCTTCGTGAGTCGGTCCTTTCCCTTGCGAGTGGTGACTTCCGCAACCATGTCGATCAGGTCGGTCGGGATTGTCGTGTCGATTGGAAGGCCCTTTCGCTCTGCCTTGTGCATCTCCTTTTTGCGCAGTAGGCCCGAATATTGTAGCGGACTAGCGCGTTTGTAGATGATGGTACCATCTTTGTCGACGATGGGTTCAATTGGCGTGGGTTTGGCGTAGGATGCGGTATCTTCCTCTGTCCTTTTGAAGGCTTTCTCTGCCCATGTCTTTAATCTTCCGCTGTCTTTCTTCGCCGGGTTTGTCGTGCCACGATGGCCGGACCAGTATCGTATTGAGATGCCGAGCTTGGTGAGGATTGGGGTAGTTTGAGGTAGGGAATGTCGTGAAGCAAGACTGGCGAGACTGGTCGGGGTTAGACAGCCGCAATTGAAGACTCAAGGGTACTGAAACGCAAAGGGAGATGGAGCGGCAAACCTACGGCCGTTACGAGTGGCTATTGTTGCCAGGCCCGTCATGATGGGCTCTTGCTGTGGTGTTTTGGTGGGAGGATTCCCGAATTTGGCTGCAGCGTGTGGGAAATTTTTGGGAGTGCCACTCAATTGTTTAAGGAAAACATCGCTTAGCCATGTTTCGGGAGAGAAGCTCCACGACTTCCGCCACAGCTCTACTACAAACTGGCGTACAATCATCAATTATAGCTACTTTTCCTGTCTATATGGCCCATATCTACTCGAGCTTCCAGATATTCTACTGCTTCCGCCACTCCAAGCACCATCTCTCAACATTCCCATCCGCTTAATCCTTTCCATCAACCCCAAACTCCTCCAACACCTCACCCACCCCAACTCCTCTGTTGACAGCCACCAACCCAATCAACCCCATAGCCACATCCTTTGTCTCGTTATAAACATGCAACCTCTTGATATGAGCCTTGACAATCTTGTCCGGATCCTTTTCCTCCGGCAATTCCTTCTCCAGCTTCTCGTGCTGTGCCTGGACTGAGGCTAGCTCCGACTCGAGATGTGCGATTTTGGCTTCGAGGGCTGCAGCTTTCTGCGCGCGTCTGGAGGGAGCGGCTGCAGTGGGGGTCGGTATTGGATGTGCTATTGGAGAGACATGTCGTTGGGAGGTTGTTGGTGGGGTCGAGGTTGGTGTGGCTGGTGTTGTGATTGTTTGGGCTGGATTTGGAGTAGGGACGGGTGATGATTGTGGCGGAGGGGACGAAGAAGCGTGTACTGGAGAAGTCGGTGGTGGTGACGACATTTGTTGGTTTGTTTGATGTTTGGATGTTGAAGATGTTTGGGGATGGCGGTTTGGCAGGTTGTGCGAGCGTGAAGGACAAATGCCAAGGAAGCTCCTACTCGTTCTGGAAGCAAGTTCCCCGTTGTCACTAAACATGGACCAGATATTGGCAAGATCACCTACAAAGTGATACCGAGAATCGTTGAAAAAGTATAGTCTAGGGCATATCAAGTAGCAGATCAACAATCTAACACTGCAAATCAAGTCACCAATTCCAACTGCATGCTCGAGCCTCTGCTCCGAGTCCCACCTGGGTTCCGGGTACCTGTCCCAAGCATCATTAATCTCGTTATATCTCAGCCGGCCAACAGACAGTCAGTCAACCACGAGCGTCTATAATTGCAGTTGCTTGCCGGATACATATTAGTCTTCCAGAGTCTTCGTTCGATGATGCTCACGGAATAACAACAATAGGACTTCGAATTTTCGAAAGCGTTTAGAGATCCCGCCTGACCCGATTTCCAACGTCTACGAACATTCCAACTACATATCGATCTTGTTTCCACTGCATAACCGGCCCCAAAGAACGTCAGGAACAATCGATAAAGCTCCTTCTAGTAAGCACTCTAAACGCCAAACGCAGTTGGATCCCAGTTCATTCATTCGCCTCACGTAGCACCAGCCCCACTCGCATCAGCCACAGCCGGTTGGCATTCAACAATCCAACAAACCATCCCATTGTCCCACTACCTTATTGACACAATCCCATTGTCCCTGTTTTATCCCGCTCCCTTTGTTCTCTTGTACTCCCAGCCACAGTGGCTCCTCCCTCCCTACCTCACCCCTTACACAACCCAGTACGGAAACCTCCGCCGCGCCCTAAACCCATCCCACTTCACCGCACCATCCCAACACGACTACATCACCCCTACGCCGCATCCATGCATCTGCCTTATTGACGAAGCCCAGAGCGTCCACGGGTCGTGTACCCGTCTCGCACCCATCCTGACCCGGCCCAGGAGCCTGTTCGACTCGCTTCGAGGCATGTATCGGCCCATCGGGACCGACGAGTGCATCCTGGCTGCGTTGGGTCCACTTGGAAGGGAATGGGAGAAAGGTGATCAGCAAAGAAGTGGGAAGTGGGAAGTACTACTCCGCAAGCAAGTACGTAGCAGAGAGTAATAAAACAGCAGGTTTAGCATGACAAACAAACACGAGCAAAAGAAAGTCCAAGAGTCTGCAAATACGAAGTCACACTCAAACACTTGATACGAACGTCCCTCTCGGCTGAGAAACAGTCAAGACCTCGTGTCTCGGGCCCAATCCCGGAGAATGCCCTTTACCTCCACACATTCCCAACTCCGAGTCTCTCAATAATGCAGCTCCACCTAAGGTGTGGAAACTCCCTCGTACTTGGTAGCTGGGATATCATGATCGGCTCAGCTGTCAAAACTCAGGCTCAACTCCATGAGATACATGCGTACATATGGTGTGTGTGTGTATCAATCTTTCCACAGCATCGTGCCTGTAACTTCTGGGTAGGATGTACATAGAAAGAACGGACGACAGCACTCTCGAATGTTTCTTCAATAACATTCCTACTATAACCTGCTATTGAAACACCCTCAGGAAATATAGACCCTATAGCCACAAAAGAAAAAATGTGTGTATTCCGGTAGAACTACAGTAATGCAGGATGCAAGTACAAAACAGCAACGACGGCAACATCAAGATGACCTCCCACCAAAAATGTATGAGCGAGCTTGCACAAAAATATACAAAAAGACGTATACGAAAGAAAATAAAAGGAAGAGAAGAAGGGAAGGGTATATACTGTAAGTACTGTAGGTATAAAGATGAAGACGGTGTGTAGGAAACGCAAAAATGAAAGAGTGTATGAATGTATGAATGGCTTCTTTCCAATGTGACAACAATGACGATGAGAGAGGAAAAAAACCGGCAAGAAGAATGATAGTTTCGTATGCCCAAGCGCCCGTATGTACTCCTCCTCTATCCAAACCAGCTTTGTACAGCCCTCCCAAAACCTCGCCATTAATCCCATCCCTAAATCCGCTCAACTCTCGCTCTGGCTCTCGCGCGAGATATGATTCTCCAATGCCCCAGGAATCTCATCACGTCCAAGTACTCTCACCCTCCATCGGTTTCCTGGCATAGATAAAGTGCATACCAAAGCACATATGAATCTTTTTATCCCAGAGATCATTCTTTCCATCTTCGATGATTTCGCGTACCTCAACCTCGTCCAAGCCGCCATACTGAGTCATTAGCAGCAAGCCGTATGCTTCCATTGCCAAGTCGAGATTCTCCAGGCCCCAGCGTCCACGCTCTTTGTATTTTTCGTCTTTGGGCCAGCGGCCTATCGGACAGACCTCCTTCTTGTTGTGCAGGTCAACGAAGCCTGTTGCGAGGATCCAACCGGGAAGTTCAGGGACTATGTCGAGACGCTTGCCACTCTTGACGGCGGAGTCGCGGAGCAGGTTGTTGAATCTGCCGTATGCACCACCCTTCTTGTAGGAGCCGTCAACGCTGAAAGGTTCGGTAATGGCACCCTCCTGGATTTCTAACCATCCACCTGGCGCCAGGTGGTCATAGATGTTTTGCAGCAGAGCCGGCCAATCCCTGATGGAACCAGATAGGTTGCGGATATGGATATAATCGTAGTTTTGGGAAGACATATGCCATGTGGATTCGATATTGTCGAGTTCAAATTGGGCGTTTGGAGGAACCCAGGTAGGAAAAATGGGCGAAGTGTCGATTCCGAGCACAATTGCAGATGGGTGGCTGTCGGCGAATTGGATAGCCCAGTTACCTGTGGGACGATGGATGTTAGCAATTGTCAACTGGGCCAATCAGGTGAAGAAGAGGGATGGAAGGGCAATGGAAGGTGGTGGGCAAGCGGGAGGCAGCAGATGTAGATGCAGCCTTCCAGGCAGCGGGTGCGGGCAACTGTTCGGAAGAAAACCCGGCGCGACTCATGTCCACTTCGATCAACGCCAACGAGTGACGAACTTGAGGGGAGGGACTACAAGTCGCGACAGGTATCAAACTAACAACGAGCCAAACCGCTAGTAACCGGACCGACTCCATGCCTGTTCGCCCAAAGCCGATGGCTCAAACGGGCTTGCCCAAGTTCCGAATGGAGACAGAAAATAAAAATAAAGTAGTAGACATACCCGTTCCCGTCCCTAGATCCAACACTCTTTGCACATTATCAGGTATGGGTGCCTTGTAAATGTCCCCTTCCCCAACCACTTGCCATAACGTGTGCATCAACTCCAGCCTCCGCTGCTCATCATCATCGATGGGTAGGTTGTAATCGGTCCCTCTGTAGCAGTGGTACCGACGGCCACCGTATACAAAGTGGCTGTTGTAGATGGAAGACGAGAGCGAAGTCGTAGCAGAGTTTAGCGAGTTGCTGTCACCATTTCCGTCATCAAAAGAGCTGTCCTCGGCAGGCGAAACTGGCATGGCCGGTCCTGCATTTGGCTGTGCGAGAAATGTGGGCGAATGCTGAGGCTGTGGTGTACTCGATTTGGAGGAAAGATGTGATGGAGGTGGTGAAGGTGAGCGGGAGTGTCGTTGAACTTCAGGGCGTTGTTGAGTTGGCAAAGTCGAGGTGTTGGCGCCTGTTGTGTTTATTGACGGGCTTATTGAAGGGGATGTTGGTGTAGACTTGGTGGAGCGTAAGGATATTGGAGTTGTGGATCTAGATGAGGGTAAGGAGTTTGAAAGGGAGAAGGTTGAAGATGATGGTGAAGATGATGTTGAGGAAGGTCTGTTGAGGGTGAGTTTGGGATTGTTGAAGATTGAGTGTGAGAGTTCGTGGTGTTGTTGGTGGTGTGAATTGTTGGGGTTGGGGTTGGATCCGGACATTTTCTCCCGTCTTTCCTCTCCAAATGCAAGTGTCGTGACGGTGATGCTGTAAGATTTCTCAGGTCCCAACCGAACAATGGCAATATTCCCGGCCGGCTCGATGAATGGTGATGATGATTATTATGGGTGATATAGACGGAATGGTGAAGCTCGAGGTTGCAGTAAAATGAGTGAGTGCCAACGGCCTGCGTCTGGAATGCTGAGAAATGACACGCTTTCCCTTCTCCGTCTTTTTTTTCCAAGTTCTTCTTCTTTCTCCAAATTCCCACTGCTTCTTCCCCTGTTCTCAAGTTGTAGCTTTTCGTCGAGGTGCTGATGATGGTGTTTCAATTTGGAAAGATTACCGTTGAGCGTGGGCAACCACTGCCAATATGTACTGTTTTTCCTCACAAGAAAAAAAGGCCCGGGTCGCTATTCGTTGGGTTGCTTGGGGTGCGAAAGCGACAAGGAAGCAAGTGCAGGCAGTGTGGGCGAAGGAGCCTGCCGATCCGGGTGGGGTCCGAATTTGAATCTTTGGTTTCCAACAGCAGCAACAACAACAGAGAAAGGGCAGATAAAATAGATAGAAGAATGGTAGAAGGAGAATGGAAATAGAAAACGGATTGTTCTTCGAGGATCTCTTTTTGTTGTGTACGAGTCTTGTTGTTGTGTAAGAATGAGAGAAGTTGGAAAGTCGTACTTGATGAAGAAGTAGGTAAGATTGGGTTACAGCCCCAGTGAGGATGATTTGTTTGTGTTGCAGCTTTTTGTTCGTTCGTTCGTAAAAACCCTACAATAAGGCTGGTTACATGCGTGACACCTTGTAAAAAGAAGGAGGAGGGTTGAAGGCGAGTCAGTCGGTCCAGTTGAGAGAAGAAAAGAGTCGAGGGATCGTCCCAAGTGTTTGGTCCCAATAGCTTATGTATAAGAGTTGTTGCCCACACTTTTTCTGCTGCTACCGTCACTCAGGCTAGTAGCACCGCACACCTTTCCACCACCTCGCTTTGGGACTGGTCATGGTCCTGCATGAGCACTGGCAGCAAGCACCTGGGCCATTGACAAAGAGAGCGCCAACCCTTCCAAGCGTAGAGCCGTGCCGCAAGCGTGCGGAACCATGCTTCATAGGAAGACGAGGAGATCGCAGGAGATATCAATAGCAAATGTGGTTTGAAGTAATCACGATGCAAGTTTGTTGAGCACGAGGCGCGCATATGGTAGCATCGATCATGGAGAGATTTAGAGTTCTGTTACATGTTACATCAAGTTGGGAACATATCGTGGGAAATCATCACCATTGTCCAATCGTTGGTGTTGTGGCAAATACGAGTATCAATCCATCCGGTCCGAGTCACCTCGAATATACTTAGCTTCCGGGGGCTCTTCTCCAGTCTCCGTTCAACCCACGAATGACCAACTGGATGGAAATCACCGAAATCACCATGGTATGAACCAAGTGACTGCCACGGCAATCATCACCTTGGCCAGCTCGAACGTAACCGTCTTTAGCAAAGCCATCCTCACGGGGTTAAGCTCTCCATCATCATAAACTCCCAAATTAACAAGAATTCCGAGCACTCCTAAGCTCACTAGACTCGATGCTCCCAAAACTCGACTCGTCCTGTCGTTACAGGCAACTAACCTCCACTGCTGATCCCTCTGCCGAAAATACCTGCAGAATTTCCGTTTGCACCACCACCGTGATCGTGATGGCGGTTGGGTAAAGCCTCCCTTTTTCGTAGATCTGATCTGATCGTGAGCGTCAGCAGCGGGAAGGAGATTCTCGGGTAGATTGCAGGCAGAGTTAATGCGATCAGAGACAGGCAAGACCCTTCCATAATCTGGTTTCTGTCAGCCAGCGCCAGGAGTTTGCTTCCTGTTCGTACGATACCCGTATCGTAGTAAGCCTCGATCTCGAGCAGACAACAAAAGGGCAAAATCCTTGAATACTTCAGACCAGAAAGCGACTTCAACGCATGGTTCGTACATACCAGTTCGCCTTAATGCATCAGAAACGTCTAGTATCCGTAGATCAACGGACATGCCGCTCGACATGAAAGGTGTTCGCCTCGGAGTGAATACGAAGACTGCACCCTAGATGGTCAATTTGTCCTCGCTCTATTCTCCGCTTGGAAACTTGAAAGAGGTCTCGAGCACGCGTCCACGGAAACTGCACTCCATGTAAGTAGTCTATGTAGCTACTTCTTAATTCATTGGATCCTCTCGATCCCTCCATCGAGCATCCAACTCCATACAAACCACCATCTGCCTCAATACGAGCTGCATCCTCTCTTCTTCCGCTCATCAGCTCACACTGACATGGCATATGGCAGCCAACACCACCCTCCTAGCTCAAACTCTAACCTATTCTCCTCAATAAATATGCACAGGGCATAAAACAGGAAAAACTCAACGGCAACCAGGTGGATTCTGCAGCATCATACAGGGATGTTGCGGATCTGATTTGAGCTCAGGCTCATCTGAAGAGAAAAGGAGAAGCGAGTGTGTGTGTGTGAAGTGAAGAGTTGATGGATGGCAGCTTGATTGATTGAGCTAATTCATGACTCTGAGAAAAAGGAATGAGGACGTTGGTCAAGGTCTCGGGGTGTTACTGGCCTAATAAACGTTAACGGTATGTATGATTTAGAAATAACTAAGCTACATGAATACGGAGTAAGAAATACTAATACAGAGTGCAAAAGATAAAAAGTAAATCAACAAACCCTCTAAAAAGTACGAGCCCTTGTTACATCGGAGCCACCATTTCACAAAGCAACCCAATTATCTCGGAGTTTCACCAAATTCTGCAAGCCTCGGAGTCCTTTTCCTCCCCTCTTTCCTTCCTTCCCTCTAGCTCGACATGCCAATCCTTCTCCTTCCCATTTACCTCACCAAACCCTCCCCCTCAATCTTCCTCTCCAACTCCTCCAACCCCAACACCTGCTCTTTCACAAAACCTCCCAACCAAGCCCTCTCGCCCTTGCGATAATCCCCCTCCATCAACACAGCATTCTCCCTTCCCCTCTTACTAACTTTCCTGAACCCGCCAAAACCGAAATGATTCTCATCCGCACTCGTCCCAGACTCCAACTCTGGCGTGGCCACTTTACCCTTCTTCTTGTGGGTACGTGGAGTACGAGTGGTTGTACTCTTCTTGACGGTAGCAGGACGACGAGTAGGCCTGTAGAAGGTAATGGGACTACGATTCTCGTCTGAATTGACGGCCGGAATGATATCTTCCTCGGACGTTGGTGGAGCGGAGGACCGGTCGAGACCTAGTTCGGCACGGCGGGCGGTACGGGGTGTTGGGGCAGGCTTGGTGACTCTGTTTTTGTTGGTTGGGGTCTTTGGGGTCCTGGTGGCCTTTGCGGAACCCTTTGTGGCCTTTGCGGCACGGCGGTTGGTGGTGGGTGTTTCGGTGGTGAAGGAGGTGCTGAATTCTAGAGATTCGGTGTCGTCTAGGTTTGGGGATGAGGCGCGGGTACGGCGCGCGTGGGGTGTGGTGGTGGTGGGTTTTTTGGTGGAGCGTTTCTTGCTGGTGGGGGCAAAGTCGGAGGTGTCGCTGTCGGGAACCTGCGTGGTGTTAGGATGGCGAATTGAGGGAGAGCGGGGGGCTTGCCTGACGGCGCTTGGGGGTGCGCTGGGTGATGTTGAGGTAGGGGTCAGGTTCGATTAGACCTGAGAGAGCAGTCTTGTCGGCTTCAATGGCGGCGACGAGAGAGTCGAGAGTGGATTGAATGTGAATTCTGCGGGCGGCAGAGAGAGGATAGGAAACATCTTCGACGAGACGGGCACAGGAGAGGAAGGCATAGGCGAGGTCCTTGCGGTCGGTAACTGTGCTTGGAGCCTTTCCTCTCTTTGCCTTTGGGGCGATATCCTCCTCTGGACCTGGGGTTGGGGCGACAGAGGAGTCGTCGATGATTATGGCGGTGGAACGAAGGTTGGAGGGCATTTTGAGGTAAGGACTGTGCTAATTGACTGGGATGGAGGGTTAGATCCGGAAGATCGAGGAGGGGATCGAAGGGCCACACTTTGATCGATAGTTGGTAAGTTTGCCGATGATATTCAGCTTGAGAGGATGTTGTTTGTAAAAGTTTGGTCAGTCAGGATGGGAGAGCTTTGGCACATGTAGTTACATTGTTTGCTCTTGTACCTGATGGTTGGTTGCCAGGGCTTCAGCTGTTCGAGCATCTTCCACCGTTCTGAAATTTCTGATAGTTGGGATGCATCACCACCTTGTTGCTGCTTTGACATCTTTTAAACTTTGAGCATCACTCAAGGAGAGAGGGAGACAGTCATAGCAGGTGTAAAATAGCAGTAGTCCATTAAGAATAATAAATATGACAGCATGTTGAGTTCACACAGTGCGATCCTGACCTGTCGCGCGATGTTGCATTTTGACCCAGCGCTTTGGTGTTGAGCTTCCCATGAGCGGGCGGAAGTTCAGTTCCGGTAGCGAATTCATTAATTCAGGGACCGCCGCTTGGGATGACGTCTCGCCTATCTGACTGCGGGTGCGGGGAGCCTCATGGCCAATGGCGCAACTTGGCTGGCACCGCTTGCACATTACTTCCGAATCTGGATTTGGGCTGTAATTGAGATGCAAGCGATAGACAGAAGGCTGCGAATTATCATCGCAAATTGCTTGCAATTCAGTGCGGAAGCAAAGATTAAAGTAATAGCAGACTAATTGAACCCTCTGCCTCTCTCTGGCCGCTCTTTTCCCGCCAAAAATTCTTGAGGTGGCGGCTGGCACGCTCGTTTCAACTTTCGTGGTCGCTCCACCACCAAAACACCAAATCCGGCAATTTCCAACACCACAACAACGACAGAACAAAGAAACCTCCACCACCACACAGAACACCACAGAACCCCGCTCCCAGAGTCGCCATCACCAGGCCAATGGGGCTCTATCCTTGACCTAAACCCTAGAAACTCTCGCCCGCCAAGTACGTGACTGCTCTCCGAGAGCTAGGACCATCCCAAATGGCTATAAAAGCAACCGCCTCCCCCACCCTCTTTCCTCTTCATCCAGCATTGGCTCGTCTCAAACCTTTCTTTGGCCTTACAGAGAAAGGAGCGAGAAATGAGGAGATGACTACCTGACAAACGCAAACGCCTGTACAGGAACTGAAGTTGTTTACAACGCCTTTTCCGCTCACTGCACGTTACTTGCGCAATGTCAGGCTCATCGTGTAGGCCTTTGGGTGAACAGTCTTCTCTTGCCTTTGCTTTCGGCATTAGATCACACTGTTTGCTCATTGGGAAGTCACTATTTAATCCTATCTTCTTCTTCGAACGGATCCGCGGGTATCGGTCGCTTTATAGTCGAGCCTGGATGCTTGAAAAGGCAGAAGGGCGATTCCTTGGTGACTTGACTCTCAGCCTGTACCACGGAAAGGATGGTTGATATGTATAGCTTCCGGATCCTGTTTGAGTTGGAGAGAAGGAGGTGACAACGCTGGTGTAGGCTTCGAGCATCTGGGTTGACGACTCAGGTGGTTGAGTGAAAAGGTTCGGCTCTTCGTTTTGGAGGTCGAAGCCGAAGTATACGATCGAAGGAAGGGTCCTATACTTTCTTGTCCTTGCTTCTGGTGTGCAAACACTGGGCTGTTGGTGGCATGGAGTTAAGTGGATCCAACAACTTTTTTTTTTGAAGGCAACTTCCGTCTAATTTTTTGAACCATTGAGGTCTAAAGCACTTGGGTAACCGGTGCTTTTGCCCTTGAGATTTTCGGATCTCGAAGACTTTTTTTTTTTCATGATTGTTTGGGTTGCGACCTGAGTTTGCTTGAATTGAAGTTTGTTTGCTCTGTTTTCAGTGATGGAAATTCAAGGTGTCGACTTGTGACGTTTGTATGCTCGTACTTTGCAAGTGCAAGAAGTCAGTACTTTTGAAGCGGTAGAGACTGTTGAAAGAGACAGCACAGACTCACCAAATTATAGTTCGTCAACTGAGTAATTGAGAAGGAACAGAAGATTACTTGAAGCAAGCGGACTTTTGACTCTGTTTTGGTGATGCTATCAACTCCTACACTTCCTGCTCTTTCAACGTCAACGACTCTGGACAACGAAAGGTCTTCGAATATGACGTTGGCAGCGAGACTCAAAAAACATCAAAAGGAGGGGGTCGACGAGAGCAGGATTTGAACCTGCGCATCCAGAGGATAATAGATTTCTAATCTATCGCTTTAGACCACTCAGCCATCTCGCCTTTGTTAAATATGGCCAGAAACGTTTTCTTCTGTTCGCCGTTGTGTCTTCAAGTCCGCAGCAAATTTCCGAACGACCCCTTCAAAAACCCCCCGTTCGGCGACTGGGGACGAGGCTACTTCAAGTCCAGATTCAAAAAGCATTGCAAGGAAAAAAATAAAAGAATCGCCCGACGAGAGCAGGATTTGAACCTGCGCATCCGAAGATAATAGATTTCGAGTCTATCGCTTTAGACCACTCAGCCATCTCGCCATTGGTGACGGAACAGAACAATAAGCGCTTATAACAAATTTCTTTTGCAAAACTTTGCAGAAAGCAAAGGACTCATCCAAAGGGAATGGGTACTCAAAGACAAAAACTCTAAAAGCAGGTCACAGAGCTCATTTACAAAATGAACACTCGACGAGAGCAGGATTTGAACCTGCGCATCCAGAGGATAACAGATATTGCTTCGAAAGTCAAATTCTAATCTGTCGCTTTAGACCACTCAGCCATCTCGCCTTTAGTGATAGACTACATAGACACCGCTTTTCGTTATTGGTAAAGCCAGGAGAAAGATGAAAATCATTATTACTTGGCTTAAGTAGGTAAGTAGCAAGACCATATATTTGGAAGGTTGCTTGAAGGTAGCTGCAGCGCTGTGCAGTTCTGACTTATGGAGAAAGCATTAAGTCCTCTATTCCACCCTGGTACGCTGGAAAATGCGCCAGGTGACGCATTTTGAAAAGTTGCAGAAACTGTACGTCACGTCAAAAAGGAACACAAGTCCATTTTCCTCAGTAAATGAAAAAACGTGTTATTAATGTGTGATCTATGTGCACTTGACTCATTGATGGCACATTTTCACTCATTTTATATAATGTGTACGAATAATGCGTTAAGTAGCTACAGAATATGACCGCCTGACGCAAAAGGGCGAAGTCCCGGCCATTACTTGATCAATTCAAGTAAAATAAGCCAATTTATCTTAAGGGTAGTAGTGGACTTCAGAAAGGCATCACAGGGTCTTAACGTACTCGTACTGCCGATGAGTCCTAGAAATACATCTATAGCAAGTAAGTACATAGATACTTAATCATTTCGATCAATTTCCCACCATTTCCATCTCCTCCCTATTGCCTTTCGGCGGGAGTAGCTTTCGTGGCCGGATCTTAAACCTCCATGTCCAACAAAAGCATGACCTGTTCCCAATACCAATCTCTCCCCTCCTCGGTATTCCCCACCCTTCTTGTAGGAGCCAAGTTCCTGATCCTCCATTCGGCAAGATCATACTCTTCCAAATCCGGTTCTCCATCTTCCTCCCATTCCTCCCCACCCAATTCCACCCACGGCCCTTCATCAAGTTTCACCAGCTCCATCTTGCCACTACCTCGGCCCTCTGGCCAGAGGTGCTGTTCATCCCTGCAATTGGAGTAGTAATGAGAGCCATCTGGATTGGCATAGTAGAATCCTCCTCGACCTCGTGCCCTGTCTGGAGTTAGTGATGGTTCGGTTGGGGTTCCTAACAACATACCTCCAGGCAATATGAAAGGTGTCATAGATTTCGCCGGCCCCCTCTCCTGGTCCTCTCACATACGTTTTCCCTCTTATCTCATCTAAAGCAGGGTTTGTTTCAGAAGGGATCCTTTTTGACCGATGGAGTGGCGATTTCACATACCTCTACCTTCTATCTGTACCCGGATGGTGCTCAAGACTGTGTCGCCCGGGATTGGCGTTCCGTCGGGTATATAAGCTTCCATGGCTGGCGTTGAAGGGGGGAGGTTGTTGCAGTGTCGGGGAAGCGTGCGCGAGACCGGAGAATTCCGGTAAAGAAAGCTGTGTTGATTAGGAAGGAAGAACCCCGCACCTCCGGATGCGGAAGGTTGAGACTACCATGGTGTGCACCTTCCCGTTTCACCAGCACCAACGACTCACAGTTTGATTTCTAAAACGAAGTACTTGTACTTCTTTTCTGGCTGAGTACAGTTCGACACCGAAATTAAATGAGAGAAAAAATATCAAGAGATCATCGGAATATTTTAAAATCCGTGGAAACGATATTCACAGCTTCCACTGCCAGAACGCCAAGTACTTTTTATACTCTTAAGTAATAGCACTACGATGAGAACTTGCTACTTCTTTGGTCCATATGCGATCACCCCACCTTCCCGAGAGACGACGTAGATCTTATCTTTGGCGAAAGCTGGACGCTGGAACTTGAAGGTCCAGGTATCGGAGCTCTTTGGCTTTGGTACGACTAGAGGCAAGAGCTTACCATCTGTTTTCGTGATATTAGTAGGGGCCCAATTCATATTTCCAGTTACATTACCTTTTGGTGTTGCATTCCAGGCCAGCAATCCCTTCTTTAGATCAATAGTCCACAGTACACCATGTTTGCCATTGTCCGCCGTAACAAACGGTGCCCCACTTCCTAATAAGGTGGTGTCTGCCTCTTCAGTCTTCACAACCAGTTTGAAACCTACGTATCAACAGTTAGAACGACCTTCGCAAGGATACGGAGGAACTTACCCTTCCGCTCATCAAACTCATAGACCAATACAGTTCCCACATCGAGCGGACGTAGGTATAGGTATCCACTCTTCCCCCTCGGCCAGCTGCCCACACCATAAAACAGTCTTGCCCTAACACCATCTTTCACCTCCGGCATACTCCACTCCTGGAGGATCTTATTCCTTTTCTCCTCCTTGCCGTACCCTCCCAACTTATCACGATCAAGCACATGCACGATTCCATTCTTACCACCACTCACAACCGTTTTGCGGCCCCTTAGTACAAAACTTGTCAATGCTGCCGTCGATGCACCAATATCTCGCTGGCTTTCATCCATGGCGGTATAATTCCAAGGCCTAAAGCTATCCTTGACCTCTCGAGCTCCATATTTCTTGCTGAGGCCCATCTTAACGACAGCACCTTCATACGGACTCGTCTCATCACCGTTTGCTGTGGCAAAGAAGAGTCGATCCGGTCGGTCGGAAGACATTCCCGCTCCCGCATGCCAGATTGAGCTGCCCAGTGTCGACCATCGACTCAGTACTTTGCCTGTGGAAGCAGAGACGCCAACGACCCAACCAGAAACAATGACCAAGTGATCTCCACATCCACCACCAAACGCAGCATACACAACGCCATCAATGAGGTTCAGTTGTGGCCGTTGCAGAAGGTTTGTGCTGTTGAGGTATTGCTCGGGGGAGTTTGTAGCAGGCCCATCAATTTTAACAGGCCAACCTTTCCGTTCGGCAAGGGTACGGATATCGAAGGCGTGGAGGTAATATCCATCGGGGCCTTTGGCGTAGACATAGCCGGTTCGTGTGGCTTCATCAATGGCAGGAGTACCAAGTATTCCGACGCCGAGCTTCATGTCACCACAAGGAAAAGAAGTTGGACGAAGCTGACGACTGGCCAGGAGACGGCCGGTATCGGTAGAAATAGAGTAGAGGGTATTGGTGGAAGAGCCCAAGAGGAGGCGACTAGCGGCGGTGTGAAGTATGGGAGTCGACATGAACTCTTCTGGAACATTGTCCTTTCGGGGATTGAAGTTCCATAGAATGCCTGAAGGACTGTCAGTATGGCTAACAGTGAGAGGAGGCCGTCCATACCTAACTTTCCCTTTTCCAAGGTTGACAGTTTTGGTCCTAGATTTGGAACAAAGCCAGAGTTGTCATAAACCTCGGAATCTCTCTTCCCTATACCCAGGGTAAAGGCCGTCACCACCTGCGACAGAGCGAGAAACGCCAGTATAAATTGAACCATCTTGAGAGGCCTACCTCACATAATGGCAGATGCAGCTGCTTTTAACCTCAAATAAATGTCGCCATGTTTTCTCTTGCCGTGAAGTTCCTGATTCCGTGCGGCCGTACCGGCATCGTTCTGCAATAATTGCAAGGTAGTTGTGGGGTTATAAGTGACACAACTATGATTTTCCTTCGTGCATAAATTCAAGTCCCATTCGAGCACTTCGCCAGCTTCTTTGGTGTTTCTCGACACAGGACTAACTCTAAATGCAAATATTTCCGACTGTGTACATTAGATGAGCTGCCATGTAACGTATGCAGCCATGAGCTACGCTCGGTTCTACATCAGGTCAATGCAGATTGTTTGATGCATCCGGGTCCCCAGGTATCGTGATTGGGCAGAGACGTCGTCCCAGGATCGACCCCTGCTCAGCAGAATTGGGGGTGTAATACCTTCACAGTGGGGTTGATTGTTGACGAGGTGTGGCGACGACAAACGTTCGCGTTCGAGTTCGTATACGTAAGTATGTACTCGTACACAGATGTCAGGGCTGGAATATGCTTAGCAAAGTTCTGGAATGCGGGGATGTGGGTTGCTGTGTTTTTGATTCATGCCTACATAGCATGCACTTACCAGACCAGAAAACATAATGAATAAGGTTTCATCAAACTGGGGACATTTGTAAGTGGTCTCTCACTGTCTTCCGGTTGATGTTGAAGGTGTGAGAAATCGAGCGAGAAACGCACATTTGATCATTAGGGATGCGCGATAATCTTATCATGATCATCTCAAGGCTCGATTAAGGCACTCCTTCCTGAAAGAGTCGACGACGGGTCTGGAGGTTTCCATTTTCTCCGTTGAGATCATATACCCCTCTCCTTCTAGCTCGAAGCAAGCACGACTCATCCTTTCCCACCTAAAAGGAGGTACGTCTAAACCTCTTTCCTGAATAACCCAAGCCGCCCGTTCTAATCCGACAAAAGCAGGAGCAATGACGGAAACTGAATCGACAAGCGGTCAAACACACTCCGACAACCGACCAGATCTTCTCTCCCTCCCGGTCAGAATTCCTTGGAATTTACCGCGACTGTTCAAGCCTTACGCTCCTCCAACTCTCGCACACCTCGTCATTCCTCTACAAAGAAATCAATCAACACCCAAACATCGTCAGCGAATCGGAAGGTTACTGGGAAACCGATCCCTACCGAGCCCCCTACCACAAAGACTTCGAGTACTTCGAAAATTACACAGCACAGCACCCGAAATGCAACTTCAACATCAATCTCATCTCTGGACTTGAGGACGAGGAGGAATGTAGGCTGTTCAAGAAGCTGTACTGCGACTCGAAGAAGCCAAAGTCTCTGTATGACCTGCAGAGGGCTGTTTGCTATCGTTGTTGCATGGTACAGAAGACTATGTGGCTCAGTGCATTGTGCGGTGGAATGTATTGCGGAGTTTGCAAGATCATGACAATGCAGGAGCTTGCTGCGAGAGATGAGTGTTATGGACAGACTATGTTTATGCCTCTTTACTACTGAGCAGCCACAATCAAGAGCTCTCGAGAAAGATGGCATTTCACTGCAAAGGAAGGGCTGGTAGTGGTTATTCAAGATGAATGAGCTTACTCTGTATTTTATAGTTGTTTAGATAATACCAGCAGAATTGCCTAGAGAGGAATAGTTTTTAGATGTGTCCTGGTTAGGCGAGGGTTTCAGTCTTACGGTCTTCCTGGCCGAGCTCGAGCTTGAAGTTTCAATGTCAATATTGACGAGATGCTCGTTGGACTGTGTCCAATAAAATTTGTTCTGCAGGCCAACAAACGGTCCATACATCGGCAACTATTTCTGGCCCTGCCTCTTTCCTGCGGATTAGATATCATGGTTCTCTGCTGGGGAACATTTCGAATGTTCTGATTCTGACTGTGTGGACTCGCTTACTCTAAGCTACCGTTAGGCGCAAGATTAGCGACCATGGGCTGGAAGCTCGCTAAACGTAGCGAGGATTGTAGCTAACAGCAACGAAAAAAATGCCCCTGAAACCAGCGCGCGACACCTCTCTTCTAACTTCCTTCCAGACCTCACTCTCTAATGTTATTTCGTCACTTCTAACCAAAATCCGTTCGGCTCAGCAGACCCATTGCGCACTTTCGAACTACAAACAAAATAAACCGTCGATCAGTCACCAACTGCGTCAGGAAGCGAGATTCTGGCCGGCTGGGCCGTCTGAATTGCTTTTTCACTGCCACAACGCGTTAACTTCAGTTGCAGAAAGTGCCAGGAACTCAGCATGAAGAGCTGAAAGGTGGTGTTTGCTTTATGCAGTGCTTGCAGCGCTTGCAGTGCATGATCTCGACGATAGTTATGCAACCACACCCTTTTGCGATATGTGAGGCAGCATCTCCCCACTGCTTGAGTATATAACCTAGCACGAGTGCTCTGTGGTTGGGATGCTTCAAAATACACATCTAGCCGGCTTTCGCAACTACCTCTTACCGGCAACAACCATCCAAGATACTGAATTTCTACAAAAATGCCAGATAAATGGGAAGCCATATTTCGTGTCAGTGACGAAGAAGGTACTTTAGACCTACCCTTATCCCGAGCTGTGTCTCAAGTAAAGCTAATTTGCACAGGCAACCGTTATGTCCAGCAAAGGTATTCCTATGATCCTTCTCATGTTGCTACCGACACCTTCCGTATAGACTGGGAGCAAGTTCTCCGTTCGAAGGGTCCTGACATTGTGCTGACAACCCTTCTAGAGACGGCTCTTACTACTACGGCAACCCGAGCGGTCGAGACTTCTGGTGCAACGGAAATGGCGAAGATCATATGTGGCCCGAAGGTCGCAGCGGCAGAGAGTTAGTGAGGGTCGACCGAGGACCATGGATAGAGCTGCACTCGGAGGCAGATGCGATACCCGAGACTCTTGTGCCTGCAGAGAGTGATCAGGAGAAGGGGAGGAGACGGATTAAAGAGTTCTGGATGGAAGCCGTGATGGATGAGGAGGGAATGAAGTGGTACGAGCAGCAGGTTGAGGGACGAGGATCTGGTTTTGCAAAAAAGCCTGTGAGGCTCGAGCAGCTGCCGTCCGAGGCTACCTCTGTCGCTGACAACCTGGCACGACTTCAACTTCACAGCCCGGAGGAAGAAGCAAGTCAGGTCGCTTCGTCGGTATCGGAGACATCCCAGATTGCTGTCTCGAGCGGATCTGCAAATGTTCCGCTCAACCTCAATGAGCTGCTGGAGCAGAAACGAGAAGCGCAACAGGGTGTGGGCGGAGAAAGGAATAGTGATGCAATTCCCGGTGGAGATGAGGCAGGTGGCCAAAGTCAGAGAGAGACGGCTGATGGATCCAGCGATTCAGGGTTGACAGAGCCACCTTCAGGTGCTGTGGAACTTCCTGCGGAGAGACGGGGAGAAGCAATCCGGCCAGGGATTCAAACGGAACGCCAGAATATGGCAACACAAGTCAACATTCAGCACCAACAAGATCCGGCCCGTTACGAGGAGGGTAATATCCAGGAAGCGAAAACGGCAAATACTGACGAGCATGAAGGTCAAAGTGGGTCAACCGAGGAGCCGAATGTTGGCTCGTTTGAGGGAAACATTGAAGCATCTAACCTTGAGGGTGAGAGCCAGGCTACCCCTCAGGCATTAGTTATTGCACAGCAGACGGATCGGCCGGAGAATAAACAAGAACTGGTGCAATCCTCAGAGGACCAAGAATCTCGACTCCTGATGGACATTATTGCTAGTCTGGACAGCTATAAAGCATTCCTGGAGGAACGTAGGGAAATTTTGATAGCAAATCGCCAGGATATGGAGGTCTCAGTTTAATTTGAAGAGTATAGTATTTTTATCTGGCTTAGGTAGCAAAAGTGAATTTACTTGTAGGGCTGGCCCAGCTTGCGTTTAATGAGAAGTTGTGAGAGGTTAAATTTGGTAGTTGTCTTGGATCCTAAAACTTGGTAGACGCAAGCGTGAATGAATTGTAAAAGTACTAAGTACAGTCTATAAAGAAAAACGGGTAACTGCCATGGCTTGGCGCCACTGGAAGTTGAATGTGTTTTGGTACAAGAGACGGTCGACGGTCGACTTCCGCATTCGACTGGAACAACCACCTTCCCTTCTCGCCGCAGGCAACAATCGCGCCACGGCACATCCCTCCTCTTCTCCAAAACACCAACTTCACAACACGATCATCTCCACCCGCAAAACTCACTTCACCCCACATCCAACCGAAAGAATGTCTCGATACGACAACTACGGAAACCGATATCAGGTTGTTTCTCGTGGCGTCAATGAAAAGGGTATGCATCTCTTGGCTTTGTGCTTTTCACTGAAAGAGCTTAACTAACATCTTACAGGAAACCGTTGGGTGAAGACTGACTTTGGTGCTGGACATCCGAACGAAAACACATACCGCTACAGTAATGGGTAAGAGATCCTTCTATTCCTGCCTCAACAGTTTATCCACCTGATAAACACCATCTAACCTAAGAACAGTGACGGAGGCTTCTACTACAATAATCCGAGCGGATCTCGCTACTGGAGCAATGATGCTGGGACCGATTACTTCTGGCCCGCAGACTGCAACGACGCAAAGTGGATTCGTGAGGGTGGTTCGAGCGGTCAATGGAGGCTTTTGGATCCTGACTATGGAGCTTCAACGTCCAACATCAGTGGCCGTTCCCAACAGTCTGCTGCATCTCATGCTCCAGTTGCGAAAGCGGAGTTCGATGCTGTAAGGTCTGACACTCGATACTACTCGGATAGTGGCGAAGGAGACGATAATCACAAAGATCGCAATACATGTCAACACCACAATCAGGAGCAGGAACACTGTTCTAGTATCGGATATATCCGTGCAGAGCCCCTTTCCAGCAACTACGACCGCTATTACGCTTGCCACACTTCCCGCCACAGGGGTTCCGAAGCGGATACAAGGCAGGGATATCGTCAAACGGAGTTCAAGGCAGTTCCAAATAACGGCTTCGGTCATGGTCAGCAAAATTCCGAATATCATGTCCATGGCTCGCATGATCATCAGTACAACTATGGCGGGCCGAATGTGCAAGTCTACAACTATAACTGTTCAGAAGCAAGAGCCGGAAGAGATGTTGCACCTGGATATCTCCCTTCTACCATACACGTCGATACAGAGGGAGATAAGGGCGATAGTCGTGGTATACCGGAAGTCGATCAGAGCAGTAGTGATGAGGATTATGAGGAAGAAAGTGGAAGTGTTTATGACTATTATGCCTCTGGTGATGCGGAGGACGACGATGTCGGAGGATATGAAGACGACGGCTGTGATGATGCTTATGGTGGCTATGATGACTATTATGATGAGGGTGACTACGCCTATGATTACGACGATGATGGTTACTAGTGGTCGGATCTGTTGTCTTCATGAAGAGATCTAGGGTATATTTTGCTACATTCGTGGAGGTTAGCTCTTAGTATTTACTTAATGATATTAAAGTTGTATTGTGGCTCTTTGGCCTAGGACCGTGACTCTAGGAGGTCTGTAAGTGGTAAAGTTCTTACTTAAAGGTACCAAGTACTGTATGTACATACGAATGATGTATAGTGCAGTCCCGTACTTTGCTTGCTGTTGAGCTCTTATTGGGATTCAGTAGAGCAATTAGTGTTGAATGACACTTGAGCGTGAGGTTCTCTTAAGGCCCGTCTTGCTTAAGTATGTACCTTACACTGCAGATTCATCATTCGCCCATTTCCACGGCTGGTATCTTCAGGATATATGTTGCAATTCCAATCGTTCTGCTTACTTAACGCTACCAATCAGAATTTCCCAACCTGCCACACCAACCCACGACATCCACCCCACCATCAACTAAAACACAACAACAGAGCAAAGCTTCCAGGCACACTCAACCTAAACAAACAACAAGACTCAACACAAAACACACCATCACGATGCCGGAAGACAATCTTGGCAACAGCTATGAAGTTACCAACCGTGGAGTGAATGAAGCAGGTACACTTAATCCCATGGCCACCGAGAAGAGAGACCAGGAATAACCCAAACCGCAGGAAACAGCTACACTAAGACTGACTTTGGACCCGACCATAACAATGATAACACATACCGCTATGACAACAAGCAAGTCGCATTTCAATCGACCACTATGCAATTACTGACAAAACTTTAGGGATGGAGACTACTACTATTCCAACCCTGATGGATCCAACTACTACAGCGGCAAGAGTGGAGGCCCAGAAGTCTACCAACCTGCCGGTGATGATGGTCCTAGATTGACGAGAGACGCGTCGACGGAGGCAGGGATGGCGCTTGGGAACGTGAGGCTGAGGAGTCGTCTACTGGTGTTACTGGCCCCGAGGAGGAACCGTCTGAGCAAGCTGCTGAGAATCAAGAGGACGGAGATGAAGAGGAAGGAGGAGTAGCTGTTGCTGCCTACGACGATGGCGTTGATGAGGTCGATGAAGTGGAAGACGATGAGGAGGATGTCGAAGTGGTGGATG
Source organism: Ascobolus immersus RN42 (assembly GCA_003788565.2). NCBI lineage: Eukaryota > Fungi > Ascomycota > Pezizomycetes > Pezizales > Ascobolaceae > Ascobolus > Ascobolus immersus. Next base: position 150,353 of record ML119667.1, on the reverse strand, counting down.
ATCAGGAGGATTTTGATTCTGAGGACGATGTTGGATACGACGATGCAGATGATGGATACGAGGATGCTGAAGGTGGAGACTACGAAGATGGTGTCGAAGATGACTACTAGAGTTCATTTGGTCACCAAGGTCTCGTCGATAAAACGTTTCATCGTATCGTCGAAGTGATTGGCTTCTTAGCAGCTCTAATATGGTTTACCTGATCTGGGAATACAATGCCATTATCTCTGCTCAAAATGTCCTAAATCCTCAAGCCTCACCCTTCATCTTCAATTCATGATGCCATCCATCAAGCACCCTCACCCACAAACAAGCCATATCGCGTAACCTACCTCATATCCACCCCCCAAAACTCGTTTTTTCCAGTTTAATCAGGTGCTCAGCATCGGCGCTGAGGTAACTGCATGAAATGCCTATATCATCTCAGAACTCCTCTGCTCTTCTCTTCTTCTTCTTCTCCAAATCAAAATCACACTTCCTCGCCCACCGCAGCGACCCCCAAACGACAAACTTCAAAACTTTCTTATCACAACCTTTTAAACACAAAGCAACTATGACTGGGAAGAAGGAGATTGAGGTCAAGGCTGCTGGTATGTTTGCATCCCTCCGTGTCGTCTTTGGTGTCTGTTTGACACAGATGTACCGCCTTCCTGCTTCTCTTTGCGGTCGAGAGCAATAGAGGAGACGGATGGCTAACCTTTGTTTCTCCACAGAGGCTGGTGCCGCTGAGAAGGCTATCGTTCGTCTTGAGACCAATGATGCCGTCAAGAAGACCGTCGTTCACCATGGCCTCAAGGCTGAGGAGGAGAATGCCGTCAAGGCCGCTGTTCGTGACGAGGTGAAGAAGGAAAAGGTTGTCGTCAAGACCATTGGCAAAGAGTAAGTCCACCCTCCCTCACTGCCCACTTCGTCACCAAATACCCATTCCATCCCAACAAACATCTGGCCCCTTGTCAAACAAGCGTTGTTCTGACCTTTTTAATAGCGTCGGGTTCGTCGAGGATCTGGTCCGCCCAATCTCCATCAGTATCGCCTCGAGTGGCTCCTCCGGCTCCGTCAAGGCCCAAAAGGCTCAGGCGAGAAAGAGGGCACAGTCTATGGTGTTCAAGACCATGGGCGGAAAGGAGATTATCCATACGGGAAGCTCCAGACCAAGCTCTTCGACTGCAATGCGCAAGGATGCTCTCACTGAGTCTGTCGCTGCTGGTGAGAAGGCCGTTGCTGCTGAAGGCGCCGTCGACCGCGACCACGCCGGCCAGCAGGGAGTTTCGTCTCTCGATGGCAGCAATGACGAGAAGGAGGAAGAGGACGAGGAAGTTGTTGGAGTCGAGAAGAGCGGAGAGGAGGAGGAGGACGATGTTGGCGACATCAGCTTTTCCAAGTTGGATCCTGGAAGTGATGATGATGACGACGACGAGGCCGTCTATATCGATCTCATCGATGCCTTCTATGGTGCCGAGGATGGAGATAGATACAAGAACCTCAAGGGTTCGGTCCGTCGTAAGTCTGTCGGATCGAAGGGCTCCAAGTAAATGCTTCTGCATGGCCTTTTTGTTTTCTGGCGTGGAGGATCCGGCAGTGCTGGATTTGTTCTTAATTTCTGTTCTTGTTTGCCGGCGAGCAAACACCGTTCGATCTGGCAAGGTTGATGTGGTACTTTGTTTTCTCTTTGTTTTTTAAATTAAAGGTTCTTTTCATCGGGTAATGGCTGGGATATTGTTATGGGATACAGGGAATTTGCATTTGTTTCTTCCTTCTTGACGAGTCCTTATTTCTCGCCTTAGAATTTCATACTATCTTCTCGTCACTTGCTTCTACTTTCTCTTCTGTCGTGTCTGTTAGCTTTCCTTTGCGATCTACTCATGGGTGATCTTACCCTCCATTATTCCCCACCAACTTACACCCAGCTGCGCTAGCTGTTCCAGCCTAGCCAATCCCTTACTCTGCCATCAACCATCTCACCATCGCCCTCAACCTCGCCCCGGTACCTCCCTCGCCTCCTCAATCCCCGCCTCCCCCCCCTCCCTCTTCACCTCCACCCCCTCCAACCCCTTCTCCTTCAGTATACTTTCCAGCCCCCTAACCTTCCCCAGCACCCTCTTCCTCGCATCCTCCATCTGCGCCACCTCCTCATCACCATTCCTTACCTCCACCGTCTCCAGCATCTCCAGCAAACTCGCAAGATGTTTCGTCAGTCGTGGATTCGGCAACGCCACTTTCGATGTCGACTCTGAGGAGGCTAGAGCAGCACGCGCTTGCCATACCGAGGCACGTCCGTGGATTTGCCCGAGCAGTGCGAATTTCTCGAAGCCTTTGGCGAGGCCGAAGAGCCGGCCTTCGGTGTGGCCTTGTTGCTGGCCGTCGCGCAGGCCTTCGGCGTAGCCTTGGTTGTAGAAGCTGGGAGGGGTGGGTTAGTTGGTGGTGGAGCGGCGGGAGGGGGAGGGTTACGATTCTTCAAGGGTTAGGAGGGTGTCAAAGTCGTTTTCGAGGTCGTTGGAAGTCATTTTTTGAGGGGCTGTGAAGAGGAGATGGAGAAATGGGCGGAGATGGGATGGGATGAGGTTGGGATAAAGTTATGGGCGGCGGATGGCGTGGGGACTAGCACGGATGGGGGTAATTTTTCCGATCGAGTGGGTGGGCTTATCGATAAGGAAGCGAAGGGTCTCGCGCGAGGGTTTAATAGTAACATCTCGAGATGGGGGTTCGCTATGACCTTATGTATACGAATTCAATGTCAGAACTTTCACAACAGTAATCTAGAAGTATCAAGCAGAACTATGTAGATAACTCAAAACTATTTTGAATTTGCTCGCTATATAAGAATCGACGCTTCGCTGAACTCTAAGCAAGCAACAGTGTATCAAGACCTCATAAAAAGTGTGTACCCAGCAAAGTAACCTCCAGCAGCATTAACGGGTTACGAAAAGAGAGAAAAAAGAAAGAAAAACGCCTTGTCCCATCAATCATATCGTCATAAGAAGTATCAGTCTCATCAACCCAGAGGTACAAAGGAAAGCAATCAACATGCGCCCGTAGGAATGGCGATCCTAACTGTGTCCACCTGGCTGCCTAGTGCCATAGCTGGCATGCCTGGCGGCCTTTACCGGGCGAGCTGGATCAGCGGCTCTATCCTCTCTCCGGTCCTCCCTTCTTTCTCTTCTCTCCCTTCTGTCCTCCCGTCTTTCCCTCCTCTCTTCTCTGTCACCGTGTCTTTCCCTCCTCTCCTCCCTGTCACCTCTGACCTGCTCTGAGAAACCTCCTTCACCTCTCTCAACATCCGGTTGGCGACCAGTATTATTGTAATCCCCAGCATGGTGATAGTTGACATCGACCAAGCTCGGATCATGAACATTGGTCAGCCCTTGCTTCTCCAAAGCCTTTCTTCCTCTCTCCCTGAGATGTTGTTCCAAGAGCGCCGCATTCCTCGTATTCGCCTTGAACGCCACATCCGCCAAATCACCCACAAACGGCACCAATCCTATCAGGAAATCCACCAGCACATTGAAGAGCATCTGGATCAACACTGTCTGTGGAAGATCCGCTTGTTGGGCCGTACGGACAACCATCATGGCGAGCAGAGCATCGGCGAAATCTCCAATGACGGGAATGAAGGCGATCAGAGACGAGATTCCGAACTGGAGACCGCACATGTTGAAGAGGGACATGTCGAGACGGTAGGCGCGGCGTTTGACTTTGATGAGGACGTTTTCTTCTTGCGGTGTGAGTCCTGGTGGGAGAGCCTTCTTGCGCTTCTTGGTCTTGGTGGGGTCGTCGCGACCGGACATGCGTTTGACTGGGACCTGCTCAAAGTATCTGAAGGCAGAGGGTCAGCAACTGGCGAGGGAAGGAAGAAGTTGTGAATGTAGGAGACTTACGGGTCTTCACAGCCAAAGCTGTTCTTGGGCAACTCTTTGAATATCTTTTTGCCAACATATTTAGCAATCAAGCCCGACATTTTGGTGGTGGTAGTGGTATTCGAGGTTCTGAAGCTCAGATGAGGTCGTGAGAGTTATCGTTCGGGTATCGAGATATCGTCAAGTGAGCGGAAGAGTGTAAAGAGTAGTGCTGATAAGCAAATAGCAGTTGATGAAGGAAGGGGTATTAAGGTTTGATGGAGATGTCAAAATCGGAAAAGGCGAGAACTCGCTCATCTTTAAGCAAAAAAGCCTGTTCCCAATCCCATCGCCATGATTTCGCCCTTGCCAATTGATCAGGGTCGCATCACTCCCGCTGAGTTGGCCCAACAACTTGCACCAGACAATCCTTGGCGATGATGTCAAGGCGATTTTGCCAATTTCAGCCTCGCGCACGGGCCACACTTTGCTCGATTGGGCTTGATGCAGGGACTGAGCCACGATGGCGACCAGAACTGCTGAAGCGGAGAAGCCCGCCCAGGTGCCAACGTGTGGCTGAGGTGCTCAACTGGATTTCAACAATTCAGGCACCGCCCATCGGCACTCCGTTTGACATCTGACAGAAAGAAAAGACGCTTAGCTACGATGAAACCAATATGGATTCCAGCTTGTCTTAGTTCCTTTACTATACCCATCTACCATCAGTTTGAAGGTCTTCGAGGTCCTCTCCTGGCTTTGCGATCCCCTTCTCAACAAGAAGCGCAAGCAGCTCTTCCGCAGTATCATAATTTTCCAAGCAATTTATGCAAATATCATGAAAGAAATGTTCCGATCTCGAGTCAGTTGTGTGTAGGGATTCCTCAGCAGTTCGAATCCAAAGGCATTCCTCGCAGACGTACATTTCCAGCTGGGATGGAAAGTCGCTTGGGTACGGAATGTATAAACGTCGGAACAACTGGACCTCCTCAAAATCGCGTAGTTGGTATATTTCGAAGAAGAGGTGATTGAGCTTGGTGTAGCCCGGAGTGTCATCGACAGGGGCTCGCGCGACATATGCCTTGAATAAATCGGTGAAATGAGTGTCGCTGCGTACGCAGTAGTATGAGTTGCTCACGATGTTGGGATACTTCTCGAGGTCGTCTTCAAAGAGCGGGGAGGCGCGGGCTAGTTGGATGAGGGTGAGGGCCGAACAGTGCGAGTAGACTTCAAGTCGTAACTCGATGGGGAGCTTCAAAAAGGCGTTTAAAGAACTTGAAGGACATATTTCGTAGAGTTTTGAGCTTTCCCCGGTGGAAGCGTCGTCCGTATGAAGGTCTGTATTGTGTGTTAGCTTGCTTCTCATGAACGGTCGAGACTGTAATTTGTACCCGAGGGTTTGCATCTGGATTCCGCCGAATCGGTCATTCTGAGAGCATGCAGAGTTGCAGAATCTATGAGACGGGTGTTGACTGTCTGGGCCAGCAAATCATTCATAGTCGCGATGTTCCTTTGCAGGGAAGCCTCGCAGATTGAGTCATGCCCCTTCTACACCGTGAAACTTGCCAAGCATTCGGATTCCTGAACAAGTTACTTTAAGCAGTTGAAGTAAAGAGTCGACAGTCAGGCTCAGCAGGTTACAAGATCTTTTCTGATCGAGCATTCAGTGGCATACGTACTGCACGTATTTATATATATGCCATTTTATTATGTCGCACACAAGTATTCTGTGAACAGGTAGTCGTATGTACTTGGTTCAACCAAGGAAAACAAGCAGCAAAGCTATCAAAATAGAACTCGCAACTGTGCCTATATAAACTGTGTCTGATAACTCAACCATTAATCGATCTCTGCAATGATTGGAATAAAAGAAAAGGCCAGAAACCAGAAATTCTGGAAGGAAACTGCAAAAAGATGGACAAACAAGAGAGGAAATACACTGGGGAAACTCACTGCAAAAAACCCCCAACAATGGAGCAAGAAGGTCTCCATGAATCAACTGAACATTTCAACCTGCCACAAAAAGGCAGGAAACCTCCGAGAGGTGATTGTAATGCAAGAAAAGAGCACCATCGATACTTTAACGAAGATAGAAGATCTGACCTTAAAAGCCCAAAGAAAACTGCAACACAAACACGGAACATGACCATTCTCAAAGATGTGGGAAGTACTCAACCCAGTTGAGACCCCAGTAGGACCACTTCGGCTGCCTCCTCATACTGAAGATGGCCAGGAAAACAATGGTAAGCTGAGAAAGACAGTAGATCCAGGCAAAAACAGGAGCCATAAATGAAAGAAGCATCCTCACCGTGATTGGAAGTGGGACAAACCAACCAGGATGTACCTCAATGAAGAAGTTTTGCCCAAATCTGTAGCATCCACGAACAAAGTCTCTGATAAACTTCAAAGGTGTATATCGCCCTTGGGAATATCGTCGTGGTCTAAACGCTGCCCGTATGACATAGTATTCAATCTGGCTGTCCCCACTCAACAATAAAAACAGTGGAAGCGACATGGAGAGGAAACAAGCAACCTTCCAGATAGTTGACTCGATATCCGTGGGGAAATAGGAGTTCCAAGCCAGCAGATGAACAGCGCCATCCATTGCCCCAATTATAGCAAACACGCAGAATGCTGCTCTGTGACCAACATGGTGCATCCACCAGTCAATAAGGGAGTGGAACCAGGTTTCCTCCGGTTCCTCTAACTCTTCTGAATCCTCTAGCTGGTCGGTTTCTGAAACTTCCCTCGAAAATTGTCCTGGTGACTTCTTGAACTGATTGGATGGTGAGCCTGGGTAGGGGTCATTATCTGGCTCTTGGACTGCTTCGATCTCGTTGACGTCTACGGGCGATGCTGGAGGATGCGGGACTGATATCTTTGGCTGAGTGGTGGAGTCGTCTTTCTCTAGAGGGACATCCTCAGCTTTGGAAGCTTCAGAAGGCTTTTTCCCTTGAGCTTCTTTGTAGGCTCTGAATCCCTCTCCGACTCTGGTGCGCAGATAGTCGAAGAAGCCGTCAAATTCTCGCGGCGCTGTTTTCTTTCTCCAGTCAAGCGTAAAGAACGGTTCGACCAAGTCATAAAGTGCCCGTGCAATGCTTTGGTACAGGTTCTCTGCGTTGGTGCTTTCGGTAATGAAAAGTGGCAACTGTCGTTCAGGAAAGCCGAGAAACGAATACAATCCAGAACTTTCAAACTCTTCGACCATGAGCCTTTCCTTCACTCCCTCCTTCGCGTCGGCCAATCGTAAAGCCGCCACGATATCACTCGCCTTGACGTCGATGATTATCGGCTCGTGCGGATCCATCGGCTTATACCACCACAGGATGTAGGTAGCAATCGCGATACCGACCTGAATAACAACGTGCAATTCCAGGAGAGTAGTGCCGAAGCCTGCTATCCGTCGTGCGACAACCTGGAAAAGCATCCAAACGACTTGGATGCAGACAACCGCTTTTGAAATTGAGTCCGCCTTAGATTTATCCCTGATTTCATGGTCCCAAACGCAGCTTGCAATTGAGCCGTCTTCAAATGCCCCAGCTTCGATCAATTTGAGGAACCCACGGCTTCGGATTGTCGTGACGAAGTGGCTCGAACTCTCCAGATTCTCTCTTATTCGATTGTCGCGCTTTCGTGCAGCCTCCAACTGCTCTGCGTCCGATGAGGTGGTCTCAAGTTCTCCGTTTTCCTTTGCTTGCTTTCTCTTTGCGTTGGCTAGCCAGTCGCTCTCGATTCGTTCTCGGTTTTGCTTGTCCTTTGATTCTAAATCTTCCCTCGAAGTGAAGCGACCCTGCTCCATGCCGTTTCCATCTGATGAGGCGCTGTGCTTGACTCGCATGACGAACCCTCCCATGACGGCAAACTGGGCAACAGACATGGGCAAATAGTACTTGCTGGCTCCCTTTGGATTGGGAACCTCCTCAATACCATTCCACCAACGCCTCCAGTGATACCAACGCGGTAGGTCACGAATCCCTTCGGCCTTTCGTTTGCGGAGAGTTCTGTACTTTAATAGTCGACTGTTTCGGCGCTGGATTGTAAAATCTATATTGTCTTTCCAAGCCGCTTGAATTTTTCGAGCCTGCAACAACTGACTGACGGCAACCCAGAGCACCGCTTCAGGGGCGAAAACGCCAGCGAGAGCATATGTGAACTTGTACCAGAAATGGCTCCAGGATGACCGGCTGGGGATTCGGTTGACGTGAATGGATTTCCAAACCGAAATGACATAGGTGACCAGGCATGTTATCAATATCTCGTTCGTGCTTCTCCTTGTCGACCTGGAAACGTAGCCGACAAGCTCGTCTTTGCTGGGCTGGTGCCCCGGATTTATGACATCGAATGGTGATGGCGTTGGAAGAGCGTTGATGGGAGTAGAGAGATGCTGAGCGGCCAAATAGACGAGGAATAAGAGCAACATCGATATCGTGTATGACCTAACTACCAAGCTGACTATTAGCGAGCATTCCTACGCAGGGTCATGTCATTGCAACCCAGGAGGGAAACTTACAGCCAAATTTTCTTGTACCAGAAACAGTAGAACTGAAACTGTAGAATCGACTTGACCACAACCGAAAATAGGGAGGACGGTTATGTTTTTAAGTATTCGTTCAATCGGGAAGGGAGCCTTCGCTGGTCTGATGAACTCTCTCGGCATACCCCTCGTACGGTATCAAGCATTCCATCGAACTTGAATTAGTTACAGCCTTCACTCGAGCCAGCTGCCAATACGCTCGGAGAGGATAATAAGACATGCATGTCGAATTGCTGTGGTTTGGTGGGTTGATGTTCTGCATGGTGTTTGATTAGCTTTGGGTCAACAATGTGCGGAGGAAGCTCACCAATGACACTGGAGCCCTGGTGTCTCTTTGTTTGCAACAGTGGAGTAGCCGTCCTCACAAGATCGTCTGAGTTGTCACTTTTCTTCCTCCACGAGTTGCTTTTGTGAAAATCTTTACCGAAACACTTCGATCGAAGTGTAAGCTGGCTTTTGCATACATATTCTTCAGCCGTTCTATACCGTAGACCAGTGGTGAAAAGCAGTGAGGTTGCAATTGCATATAAGGCTTGCGATATGTCTTAGAGTAGGAAGTCGTGAGTGGTGAGAAAACATGGTAGCGTTCTCTCGGATTCGTTGTTGAGAAGGGGTTCGGCCAGTCGTCGCACTTGACGGCATTTCCTACAGTACACGTGCCATGCTGTGTAACATTGCAAAGTCATCGAGACCCTGCGCTTCTCCTTGAGCTGGCCACAGACTGAACCTGTGAGCAAGCAATGGTCAATAACACTCAAACCAAGCTCCATACCCAGCCTATTTTACATGTCGAATATGTGCTTAAGCATTCCAGTTTTGTTCACTGAAGAAACGGCCGCTGATGGAGGTCGCTGGCATTATGCTTATCTCCACGTGACGTTCTTATCGTGTTCAAGGTCCACAGATCGTTCAACCAAACAACTCCGCTCCTCAACTTCACATTGCCACTCAGCGACCCAACAATGTTTCTTCCTCTTCAGATCGGCAATCGTCGGTGAGCTCGACGACAAAACCGATGAATTGGGCGTCTATACATACCACCCTCCTCCACGTCCCAGGACTTCATGCATGCCTCGCTCCACAGAGTTCCTCTTTATTCGTCGATCGAACCGACCATCATGCCCGTACTGTATCACGAAGCGGCGTCGCGGCATCTCGGTTCGTTTTGCAACTCTCTGAAGGATACGAGAATGCCCGTTGGATGAAGAGAGCGAAAGGGCAGAGCTATAAACCTGGGATTTTGAGACATCCAAAAGCAAGCAATTGGGCTTGTGCAGAACTTTGGCCACGACTCTTGTCTTTCAACGACATCCTTTGGTTCGGCATTTGAATGGGCGTTCTTGGCGGAAGTATTGGGGAAGATTCGACAGAATAGCATCCCACCCTCCATCAAAGGACGAAGGCAGTCTGCAGTGAGGGAGAATTGCTTGTTCATCAAACGACAGCCTTCTGCTTGCACCTTTCAAGTCGTGCCTCCAATTCATTGCAGGTTGCGTTTCACCTGCTGTAGGTAGATTTGCATCTATCCTTGTCCGGTTCCCTGATTTACAGGCGAGGTATGTACCCGAGCTATTTCCTGCCAGAATATAGCATTCTAACATTTACATACAAAGCGCCGAACACGGAGGATTATCGATTGCTATCCACCAGCTCTGAAAAGCAGTTCCTCCATTGATTCTCCCTGTCGCAAAGCGCTCGGCGTGGTGATCGCAACCATCCATCAAAGACGAGACTGGCAAACATGAATGCCTGTTTTACTGAACTGTCGGTGGAGTGGGGCCATCAACTCTGACCGCGTATCCTTCCGACGCTGTCAGCACCCGCTGTTGCCGGTGTTGGCATACCTGTAACGCATGCAGGCAGTGGCATCGAGTCGGCATGGAAAACTGACTCACGCGAGCTTATGTCTGATGTGGGGCCCATGGAGTGGAGGGTGGTTATTATTTGATCTTATAGAGTACGAAATGCCCAGAAATCGAAGCAGGCTCTGACAATTCGAAAAGTATACCATTGAGGAAGAGGAAGATCGTAAGAGCAGATAGGTAAATGCGACTGGATTGACTCTCGTTTGTTACTGAGTGCTAACGTGTAGCGTTTCTAGGACTCAACTAAGTCGTTTTTGCAAATATGTCCCTACTTCTGCTGGCATACTTTACTGCCAGCCATCTCTCTTCGTATACAACAGCCGCTCCAATTGACGGAAAGGTCGACCCGATCTACCACGGCAATAGCAAGAATATCGTCACATACGTACCGAGACCAACCACCAGAAGCACCAACGAGCTTCTCACAACTTGCTATATTACCTACGCTGCCTGCGTTTGGAAGTCTATCCATGCCAACCGAATCCCAAGTCGATCGAGATATAGTCATATATGGTACAAGCTCCATTGGGCAGTAATCGGTGTATTTGCTCCGGAGTTTGTTCTATGGGCAGCATTGAGCCAGTACATGCAAGCCAAAACTCTTCAGTACGCATGGTACAAGGAGGCAACTAAACATGACTATGATTGGGCTGCGTGGTGGCAGAGATTGAGACGAAAGATTTTGCGGGTCATTCTTCGAAGAAATGAGGAGGATGAAGAAGAGGTCTCGGCAGAGGGAAACACCACAGGTGTCGCGCCTAGCGGTGGCAGCGACTTGGAGAAGGGTGGAGCAATGCAACATACTGTGGATCTATGCTCCCCAAGGAACGGACGAGCTGCGCAGACCGACGCTATACCTTTCTCTGACAGCAGCAACACTAGCTCTGATATCGCTGTAGATGAGCTTCAGTCCCCTATGACGTCGCGACGTACTACTTCCACGTTGCAGTCTACCGTCACAATAGCACCAACGACACCCAACGCTGATGATGGCTTGCAAGAGCCGTATCAAAACGTTCTTCTACGTCATCAGACCATGCAACGGGCTCTCCCCCGCCGCGAGACTTCGAATACGCACCATTCTTTATCGCACAGCGTCAATCCGAAGAAAGTTTCCCTGAACTGGTTACCCATGGTGGTTGCACAATTTGCTTTAATGGGCGGCTTCGTGATGGAGCTGGAGGATGCCACACTTAAGGAGGAGGAAACGTGGAGGAATCTTGCCCACACTGATCAGATGGATAAAGAGAACGATCTTACCTTCGGGACACGAGCTTTGGACTATTCGAATGGCATTTTGGAGTGGATCAACGCAGACGTAGGCACCGACTTCATTACCACCATCCGAGGAAGAGGGTTCCTTCGGCTTATCAAAGCCGGCGCATTCTCCAGTAAAGAAGCCAAACTGAAGCTTGTGGACAGATACAGGCATGAGATTCATGACAAGTGTAAGGCGGATAGTGTCTCTAAGGCGCTTGTCTGCATGCAAGTCGTATGGATGCTCATGAATGTGATTGCCAGGCAAGTTGCCGGCCTCCCGATTACGCTGCTTGAAGTCCATGTCGTTATTCAAGTCGTCATCACCATTTTCACATACGTTCTGTGGTGGAATAAGCCTTTAGACGCACAGGAGGCTATTGTCATCGCGGTCAAGAAGGAGCTGGTTGCTAAAATCATGAAGTACAGAGACCTACAGGCGAAAGCCATAATCAAAGCCAACGACTGTTGCAAGTGGGATCATGACCGGAAAAGTATGGCTCGAAGGTTCCAAAGGATCGGACGGTATGCATTCCTCAACTTCCCGGAACATCACATTCCGGATTTTATTACGGAGGCGACTGAAGACGAGGGAGCGTTCGAGTCTTTCATGCGAGCTGGTTATGATATTTGTGAAACCTTTTTCGATCTTCATTGGCACACCGGAACAGCGAAGCTCCATAAGGACGAACTTGCAGCCCTTGACGTTGAAGGGCCTGGCAACTCGAGTACCAATGATAGCCTCAATATCGACAAGCCATGCACTAGTTCTGAACCACCAGAACATAGCGCGGTCGAGGATGCACAGAGGGACAAGGAAGCCGAAGAACAAAAGCCGTCAGCGTTGACAAAAAGTTTCACCGGCAAAGAACTGGAACCATATCGGTTTCAGTTCAATCACCGATCTTTGCATCACTACGCCATCATGATAACTGCGTTCCTGGCTGCCCTCGATGGGGGCCTCCACCTTCTTGCGTGGAATGCTTACTTCCCTACGGCATTTGAATCTTTGGTATGGAAGATATCCTGCGTTGTCGGCGGTGGTCTCCCGATTTTCCTCTTCCTCAACCAAGGGAATCAGCTCGAGTACTATCCAACGATCATGTGCTTTGGCCCTCGAAGATTCGCAAAGGGGAAATACACGTTCTGGCGACTCCTCAAGGACGTCGTTACGGCATTCCACAGAATTGGCACTATGGGGTACGGTGAACATCTTCATAGAAGGTCCTACCGGAAACTGTGGCCCTCGGTGCGGTTGACATTCGCCTACACGTTGCTGGTGGGTGGCATTGTTTATCTACTGGCCTTGGGTTTCATAACGGTGGAGTCTGGTTTGGCTATGAGGAGACTGCCAAAGGAGTGTTATGAGAGTTTGAATTGGATTGAGTACTTTCCTCATTTTTAATCTTCCACATTTTGCATTACTGAACTCCCCTCAGCACGATATCCGTTCCTGAGGGTTGGAGGTTGGGTTATGGTTTCAATTCCTGTATTTCGTTCCAAATCGGTCTTGACACATTCGTCAGGACTGTCATGACATTTCTTTTCCTTTCCGAGTTATTGCCAGTTTGAATGATGTATTTTGATTGTCCGTGGCTAGTAGTAATGCCATGGAGATATAATGGACAAGCCATGAAGTATGGACTTTTCGTTTGATAACTCTCTTCCGTGAATTGGTCCCCGAATCCGAGTATTGCCGGTGGTAAGGCCGGCATCAGGCTCCGAAGAGCGTGAGCGAACCACTCCCGATCTGCGACGGAAATACCCAATAATCATAGGGACTGATAGTTGTAAGGATCAGTAAAGGACTTACTCAGTGGAGATTTTGACATTCTCCGTGGGAAGGGGACATAACCGTAACAGGCAAGCCACGAGGCAGCTCAGGCGATCTGTTATACCCTAAGCCCTACTCTAGTCATGTGATTGCACGCGGCCAAGTGTGGATAAATTCGGCGTTGGGCCCGCACCCTTTACTGCTCCTTACAACTATCAGTCCCTATGATTATTGGGTATTTCCGTCGCAGATCAGCAGTGGTTCGCTCAGGCTCTTCGGGGTCTTTGTGGTAAGCTTCTGGTCGATGCGGATGCGTCTCCTGCCCGCCATTGCACCACTCTTATGAGTTGGGAGGCGCTTATGGACCGGCTGAGGGTACTTGAAGTTGTTACGTTTGTCTTTGCCAGGCGAGACAGGCGAGGGTCGCTTCGAGAGAGGTGGCTTCTGCTGGTCTCTTGGGAACGAGGGGTATGTATGGTTAGCTTAGTGAGGCTTAACTAGCGGACAAGAAAACTTTTCATCTGATAAAAAATATCTCATCTGATAACTTTGTTTTCGTGATTGTTCCTGATTTGATTTGATTTGATTGATTTGGATGCACGAACGTTTCCTGTCTGGAACATGTCAATTGCTTGTCTAAAGGGCTCGCCGAAAATGCCGTCTTTGGCTCTTTGCCATCTTCGGATCCCTAGGCCGGTGCAATTACGAGAGAGTTTGAGATGGCCGCCAAAAGCCGGCGAACTTGTGATGCTTGTCCGTTGTGTCGATCCAAAGAGTCATAGCTCGATGCTGCAACCCCATCCCGCCAGACAAGTTCAAATTCACTGAAGGCCCCACCGACTTGACTGATTGACAAACACACAACCCAAATCCATCACTCGTCGGACTTCAACAGTCTCTCCTCCTCCTCCATCCTCTCGTCATCACCATCACACAACACATCGTCACAATGGCCTCGTCAATGCCCGCTCTCAGGAAGGTTCTCACCTCCGCCGCTCCCCGCGCCGCCATCACCACCACCCTCAGATCCAGATGCGCCGTCAAAGTTCTCCCAGCTGTCTTTGCTGCCGGCGCCAGACGCTGCGCGTCTTCGTCGGCAGAGGGTGTTCTCAACGTTGCTGAGCAGCAAAAGGTCCGTTCGACAATGAATTGCGGCCAATTGGAGGATGGGATTGCTAACAATGGGTAGTTGTTGCACGCCACTTTGAAGGAGATAGATCCACAGATGCAAGAGATTGTCATCAAGGTATGTGGAATTTGAAAGGATGTGATACTCGGAGGACGGAACTGATGAAGGAAACAGGAGAAGCAAAGACAGAAGGAGTTCATCAACCTGATTCCATCCGAGAACTTTACCGCCCAGAGCGTGTTGGAGGTTTTGGGTTCGCCCATGCAGAGTAAGTCCGAGCCATTGACCATCACCAATATCTCCAAATACTAACTGTTGGATAGACAAGTACTCTGAGGGATACCCAGGTGCTAGATACTATGGTGGAAACGAGTTTATCGATGAGGCCGAGAGACTGTGCCAGAGCAGAGCTTTGGAGACCTTCAGATTGAACCCAGAGGAGTGGGGAGTCAACGTCCAGCGTGAGTACAGCCAGTGATTGAAGGGAGAAGAGGAGGAATACTAATGGTGAGTTTAGCACTTTCTGGATCGCCCGCCAACTTGTATGCCTACTCGGCTGTGTGCCAGCCTCATGATCGTATCATGGGTCTCGACCTTCCTCACGGAGGTCATTTGTCTCACGGGTAAGCATTTCTCTCCCCTACAATCCATTGACCATCTCAATCTCGTACTAATGGCGGTCTACCAGCTACCAAACCCCAACAAAGAAGATCTCCAAGATCTCCGCCTACTTCGAGACCCTCCCTTACCGCCTCAACCCATCCACCGGTCTCATCGACTATGAGGAGCTTGCCAAACTCGCCGACCTCTACCGCCCAAAGATCATCGTTGCCGGAACATCCGCCTACTCTCGTCTCATCGATTATCCACTCATGCGCAAGATTGCCACCAAGAACAACGCCTACCTCCTCGCCGACATGGCTCACATTTCCGGCCTTGTCGCTGCCGACGTGATTCCTTCCCCATTCGAGTATGCCGACATTGTCACCACCACCACTCACAAGTCTCTCCGTGGACCAAGAGGAGCCATGATCTTCTACCGCAAGGGTGTCCGTAGCACCGACAAGAAGGGCAACAAGATCATGTACGACCTCGAGAACCCCATCAACGCCTCCGTCTTCCCAGGTCACCAAGGTGGACCTCATAACCACACCATTGCTGCTCTCGCAGTTGCCCTCAAGCAGGCTCAGACTCCATCGTTCCGCGAGTACCAACTCCAGGTCATCTCGAATGCCAACTCGCTCGCCACCAAGCTCCAGGAATTCGGCTACACCATCGTGTCCGGCAAGACCGAGAACCACCTCGTCCTCGTCGACCTCAAGCCCAACCAGATTGACGGTGCCCGTGTCGAGCGTGTCCTCGAACTCGTCAATGTCGCCGCCAACAAGAACACCGTGCCCGGTGATATCTCGGCCATGAAGCCAGGAGGACTCAGACTTGGCTCGCCCGCCATGACCACCAGAGGCCTCAAGGAGTCTGACTTTGCCAAGATCGCTGAATTCGTCGACAGAGCCGTCAAGATCTCCAAGGCCTTCGACAAGGAGGTGCAGGAGAAGGGTGGAAAGAAGATCAAGGACTTTGTCCAGGCCTTGGGTGATGGATCCAAGGTGCCAGAGTTGGTTACTTTGAGGGAGGAGGTTAAGGCTTGGGCCCAGGAGTTTGGTGTGCCATGGGAGTAGATTTCAGTTTGTGAATAGCGGAGCGAGCGATGGGCGGTTGTGATTGTTTATGATCTGGCTTTAGGATCTTTCGTTTTTTGCTTTTATTACCGGTTTGCTTTATGTTTTACGGTTCTTTTGTATATCATAGGGTTTTGTGTTTGGGAAAAGTTAGTGGATTGAGTGGGTGTTTAATTCTTGATTTATGAAGACTCGTTTTTGTGTCCTCTTGCTTTCCTCTCGTCTGCTACTCCGCTCTGATGCATCTTACTTGCCCCTTCTCTCATTTGAATGTTACTACTACTCCTCCTCCTCCTCCTCCTCCTCCTCGATAAAAACACTATCTCGAGTACTTGCGTAATAATCCTCCAATTTGGCCAACCTCTCAACATCTCCAGCCTGAACCAACGCAACAACCTCCTCCACCCTCTCCGCCGGAATCATTTTAATCCCCGACGCCAACACAACCGCATTCGGCGCAACACACTCCTCGCCATTACTCTCATCCTCGTACTCGCCCCTCTTGTTAACAACCTTTGGCCTCCACCACTTTGTCGACCGCACTACACACCATCAGCATAACTCCACCCAAACTGTACTGGAGGGGGAGGGGACTCTTACTCGGAAACCCCGGCGACAAACAAAACGTCCTGATATTAATCTGCCCATTCCGGCCCCTATTAGGCGGACATCCTTGTTCCTCATATCCTTTATGAATGAGCTCCCTAAACCACTAAATCAGCACACATCTTTCAAAATGGATCTACGAGGAGGACGGACACTGGGTTTCCACCACTCAAATACGAACTCAAAAACCCCGACCCACTGACAAACGAGCAGCACTGGCCCTGCGGGATATCCATACAGGCTACCGTTGCGCCATTGGGAGCTTCGCAGTCGGGGAGGACGAAGAAGAAGATGGAGGCGAGTTCTTGGGCTAGGGTAAAGGTGGGGGCCAGGAGGGTGAGGAGGAGAGTGGGGAGGTTCATGGTGGGGTTTGGATGTACGGTGGTGGAAGATGGATTGGGGAATACGGTGGATTATATAAATAAGGTATGTACTATAGATGGGAATTTTGTGTTGAAAATGTCGGGAATAGGATGCGGACGGATGTTCCTTCCGTTTGAGAGACAGGCCGGACGGGATCGTGAGATCTTTTGTGAGTGGTACTTTTGTCTGGCCGAGAGACGGATGTAACCGTAAAAGAAATCTCGGCACGTTTGTACGAAGGTGTGCCGTAGCACGATTCTGAATAAGTAGTTTGTAAATAATTACTGATTGCGTGAACGACTCTGACACCATAAGGAAGATCTTAAAATTGGCGGGGATATACGTGACGAGATCTGCCTCCAGCTCCCAATTCTTGACTTCTGATGGCTCTCTTGACTTTGATTCTTATTCTCGTGTAGGTGTTGGGCGCTTCAACGGTCTTCTAAGCCTCGTGGGGTGGAGCTGCTGGTTATCATATCATCCCCCTGGTTGACAGCGTAAAAAGATTCTGTGTCTAGGACCCAGTGTGTCTCGGGTTCAGCATCCCCTTGAGGGGTCTGTACGTACTTCCCCACTGGCAGACCCTGTGTATAAGTATGTATACGTATATCGAGAGTGCCAGACATGGCTCGAGATGTCGCATTTAAACTTTCACGTACTCGACGTGGCCGGAACTTCTTCGCTCCGAGCTCCTGTATGCGAGCCGTGTGCCAGAGAGTTCAATACCTCTTCTAAGAGCATGAGCACCATGGCTTCAATCTCTGTAGAATCTGCGTGTTTGTCTTCCGAAATCTTCGTGCTGAGATGCTAGGAACTTGTATGATCGAGGTATCTAGTTGTCCACTCTAGATCCGTATCTCTTGCGTCCATCCTTTGATGATATGATCAGCTCGTATGAAGAGATGGGCAGCTGTCGCAAAGAATTAAACTGCTCGTGATTCTACTTTCGATAAATTCTTCTTATAGCTTGAAAGTACCAGATAAGACTCGCTGGATACAATTTTAGAGCTCGCTTGACATGTCGGCTTGTTGTTCTTTCTCGTGAGAAGCAAGCTTTGCCGTTCTTGAGAGCTCGTACCCAATTGTGCTTGCTTTCATACATCCCCGTGTGCAGTGACACGTACCAGAACGTTAACACCTGACTCAACAGTCGTTGACTACTTGAGACTTTGTAACTGTGAGTCCGTGCTGATTGTCGTCACTGCAACTTTAGGTTGTTTAATAAGTGGCAAGGCCTCCTTTCCTGTCGGAGGCAGGATTCCCCAGAAAGGTAGAAGCTGGTGCACCAGAATTGGCTAGGATTGAATTTGTAGTATAGTATGGTTAAGGCAGCTTGAAGTTATGGGTGGTTATCGAGAAGGCGACTGGATATCTAGCAAGATCAGCACCTGGCGACAGGTTGAAATGGCGTCACAATAAAATACCAAATTACTACTACTACTACCGTGCTGATTGTGAGTGTTTCGAAGAAGTACTGGCATGAAATCTTTATATCGTGCGCAGCGTTCTCGTACTTATCAGGTGGTAAGTCCTCGTACACATAATCCGACATTATGATTTTGATGCTTGACTTCTGATGGCTTTGCGCGTGAGCCGGAGCTCGAGATACAGGAACCTTTCGAGACTACCCACGAAGTTGTAGTAGCTGGAAACAACACTCCAAATGACTGGCCCAATCACTACGTTGTTTTGGCCTCGTCTCTCATGCACCGACTCGTAACCACGATGTTATGTAAGTACTAGTACTCGCTACTTCATCTCATAATTTGACTTGTTTCCTTAGCCTGATAAATGAATCAAGCGTGTTATGTTTTCTGAGAGTCTGGTGCGGTAACCTTGTCATCGTGCTTGTGCCCTTGTCTGAGGTGAGAAAGCATGTAAGTAGCAGTGTTCGTGCGCAAACATGACGATACTGATAGTAGCTTAGAAGCAGTCTGGGTGTAGCTACTTAGTCGTCTTCTCCCGTAAATCGTGGCATCAATTGATCAATCCTAGGCCACTACGCACCTTTTACTTAAGTAGGCAAGTACTATATGCTTCAGACTGGTTTGGGCGAGTTAGCTGAGTGTTTTACACTCTTTGATACTTAGCCAACAATGAAACCATTGTACGTACAACCGGCCTAGGTGCCCATCGTATCACTGCTTGAATGCCTCTAGTAATACCTGGACGTGAGCTCGATCGGTCGATCGTCGGTGGTGGTTGTGTTCTTGTACTATACTCGTGGCAGTACTGGTGTTCTTGTGCTATACTCGTGTGCCTCGTTGGCTCGGAGGAGTAACTCGTGTGTAGACTCCGTAAGTCAGTGAGTGGATCATGGGAGAGTATTCATTCTTAGAACTTCCCCGTTCTCGGTGTACGTGTGGGTTGCTAGCTTGTCCTCGATGATGCAGCAGAGCGAGAGAAACAAAGAAAGAGAAGAAAGAGGAAGGTTGTACTTGGTTTTAAAGAGGAAGGCAAAGTTGAATGCAAAAGGAAGGTGCCAGCGTGTCATAGTTAGGCAGGTAAGAGCGAAACTTCCACGGTAGCCTTCCATTTCCGTCAGTAGACCTTGTATTTCCGAGGCTCTACAATTACAGTACAATCCCGTGAGTCTCCTCGCAACACAAACACTCACACCGGCCATTCCGAACCAACTTCATATCAATTAACTTTTGTAATAACAATATCATACAACTCCCCACAGAATCAACCACTTCACCTCCCCTCTAATCTACTGCTCCTCCCTCTTGACACCCATATCCTTGAACGGCCAAGCCTCCGCCCAGGCCTTCTTCTCCTCCTCCGTATCTCCCAAAAGCCCAACATACCTCTAATTCAGTATCCAAAGCAACGCAAAGGCATGGACTCCAATCGAATCATGTCGAAATATCGAACATGAGCAGCTGCAAACTTCAAGTTGAAACCCAGAAAACAGGCCAGATTAAACAACCACATCCCTCATCAACAAACAAACAAACAAACAAACATGGAACGCCAACTGCCTGCCGACACAAAGGTTTACTTTCAAATCTCCCAACAGGTGAAAGACCTGATTGCACAGGAGGAACTGAACGATGCCATCCACATCTGTAATCAACTACTCGACCGCCCTACAATCCCACTTTTCTTTGACGCATGGTTCCATCTGCTCAAAGGCGCCGCCCTCATCCGCAAGGGAGAGGTTGGATATTGCCCAGCTCGAACGGCATTCAGGAGATCATTGGAGCTCTGGAGAGAATGTTTTGAGCCAGGAGAGTCCAACGACTTGGCAGATTGGGTTGAGGACCAGCTTGAAGTGTTGGAGCCAGAGGTTGAAGACTGTGAGTTTGTCCTGCAGGAGATAACGAGTTCTAATGCAAATAGTGCTGTCGAGGATGGTGGGTCATCCAGTAAAGTTTGATCCAGAAAGTGGTGATATATTGCCTATGGAGATTGGGTCAACTGCCCAGAGCGACCTTGAAGGGTTGGAAGAGCCGTTGGATACATCTATCGAGCACGACTCTCAGTGTTGAGGTAATAACGCCGATATGCGCTCTCCCACTGTATGTCCAAGCGAGGTACAGTCCTCCAAGGTACCTGGTACTGAGCTTGTTTATCTGTCCTCTGTCTTTCATGTATATATAGTAAAGGGATCCTCTGTAGAAATGCATACTTTTGTTCTTCAGATTAAGAGTCACAGTTTCTTAACCAACTGAACAAACCCCTCGCTCAAAACCACTCGGTCAAACACACCATCTCAGAGCCCGCACATTCGTGCTCCCGTCCTCGTTCGTTCGCCCGTCTCTCGGCGTTCGATCCTCTTGATTAAACAAATCTCTCGGCGTTCGAAATCGGCGCTCGCCCACTCTCTCAACTCGGCTTGCCTACTCAGTCAAGGCTTGAGCTCCCCCCGGCGCTCGCTCGTACTACAATCTCGTTCGCCCGTCTCTCGGCGTTCGCACTCGGCTTGCCCGTTCATCAGTCTAAAGCTTGAGCTACCCCCGTCGCTCGCCCAACCCCAAGGCTTGCCCGTCACTCGGCTTGCCTACTTTAGTCTAAGGCTTGAACTCCCGTTCGCCTCAGTCACTCCGTGCTGCCGTTCTCGCTCACACCTCTCTTGGTGTTCGCGTTCCCGTACCACACCACTGCACTACAGCCCTCACTTTTGCTTTCGGTCTCGCTCGTCACCCGGTGCCGGCTACTCAGCTTGTCCTCAAAAGGTCCCTCGTCGTCCAAGGCCACTTGTCCAAGGCCCTGCCTCGTCCAGTACTAGTACTAGTCCCAGTCATTCAGGACCTGTCCAAGTATGCCAGTTGTCAACTCTGGTCTCAGCTCTGAGGAGCTCTCTGGCTTTGGAATGCCAGGAGTCAAGTTGGTAAACTTGAACTCTGAAAACTACGACATTTGGTCCCCAAGAATGGAAGCTTATCTGGCAAAGCTCAAAGTCTGGTATACTGTTCACGACGTTCCTACCAAGCCTACTGCTGTGGATGGCCGTGCCAAGTACAACAATTGGGACATCGATATGTACAAGTTCAAGTGGGAGGAGGATTCGCAGAACGCGATCCGTACCATCATGGCTTCTTTGGATCCCGCCAGAACGGAGGATCTCAGGACTTTCATCAAGGATTCCAATCCTGCGGCGACTCCAGGTACTGTCTGGAAGCATCTCAAAGACAAATATCAGCACAGCGATACCCAAGCCTTCGTCAAGACTTGGAGAGATCTGTTGAGGATTACGATTCCAGAACAACCATCCTTTAAGGACCTTCGTTCAGGATTGGACGAATACAATCAGTTGGCCGATCGGATTAAGCGGATGGACATGAAGATTGACGATATCCTTACCACTGTACTCTTAGTGAAGGCACCGAAGCAGTATCGTTCGCTGGTCGATAGTCTTACTCAGAAGACGGACTTGACACGCAGTCATGCCACTGATGCCTTCCTAAATAAGGGCAGAATGGAGGATAATGACACTGCGGATCAACAAGCTACAAAGGCGCTTGTTGGAAGGAAGAGAGGTCCACAAAAGCGGAAGAAAGACAGTTCGCAATCTGGGAAGGATAACAACAAGGATAGAGGCTCCAACAACAAGGATAAGCCTTCTCGCAAGTGTTCTCACTGCAACCGCAACAATCATTTTGTTGATGAGTGTTGGGAAAAGCATCCGGATAAGGCTCCAGATTGGACGAAGGATGTACAGAAGAAGAAGAAGCTGAAGATCACGGTGAGTCGTGTACTTAAGGCATCGAAATCTAGACGTACTGCTATTCCTAAGGATATCTGGGCAGATGATTCAGGTGCAAGCAGACATATCACGAACAACAAGGAATTGTTGGAGGATTTCAAGGCATTTGGCCCTGGTGGAGAGGTGGACATTGTGCTTGGAGATGGCAAGGAAATTCCAGGATTTGGTAGTGGCAACATCAGGATGAGTACGTTTCTACTCAAGGACGTCATCTTTGTCCCAGAGATCGAAGTTAATCTCATCAGCACCCGTTCCTTAACAAAAGATGGATACGGTATGACCCACATCAATGACATTGGATTTGTCTTTGATCCACTCACTGGGAATGTTCTACTGCAAGCACAGTATGACGAAGATGAAGGACTCTATATCTTTCCTTCAGGCCAGATCAAGACATCTACTGGTTCATCTAAGTCAGTCCGTGCAAATGCGGCCTACCTCAAAAGCCAGACTGCAATTGATAACTACATGAAGTGGCATAGACGCTTGGGACACATCAATCTAACCCGCATGCGCATCATGGCAAACATCTCTGGTTTGGTTCCAGACTTCGAGTACGGTCAGTTCAATCTCTCAAAAGCACCACACTGCGAAGCTTGTACCCTTGGGAAACAATGCATGAAGCCTGGCTCCAACAGTCAAAGGACTCCAGGTGATCGCCCACTAGCATTACTCCATATCGATCTCTGCGGACCGTTTGTAGAATCCACCTTAACAGGGCAAACCCCTACAGATACACCAAGAAAGGTGAGGTGGTTCCTGACAGTCG